>OY755249.1:42059076-42380245 GCA_963576725.1 Azorinus chamasolen
AACCAATGTTTTACTTATATACCTTTATTATTTTGTTAAGAATTATATTTGATATGAAATTATTATTGCAGACGACACTTTTAAAGTTGGCACCAAAAGAGTTAAACCTTTACGCACTAGAGACGCCGTCGGGCGTCGGATGTCTTTCCAAACTGAGAAGAAGGTGTTTTACTGAATGTGTCATCTTATCAGCGTATACAATAATATAGATTTAATTCCACAGTTTCTGTCATGGCCAAATATCCTTTGTTCATATCCCATCATAAAAAACAATGTAATCAATATTCATGATGTTACTGTTTCTTATATAAATATTCATCAAGTACAGTGCTAAGTGCTGCCCCCTATCGCCTGTAATTTAAGGATGAAATATAGCATTAGTAAAATCTCGATCATTCGAACACTAAAATACGTATCATTATCGATTTTAAGACAGATGGAAGCTTAATCCAGGTTGAAAGTCATGCAGAAAGCTCCTCTATGGGCTTTCTGCATGACTTTCACCACACACTTAACAGCCGCCTGCCTAAAAGTGCATTACTTCTTTATTACTAAAATTTCAAAACTTGTATCGACTTGTTACTGTATATAGTTTGAGACCATTTAAACCTTATTTTCTCAAAAACATTGGAAACTCGATTATTCAAACACTAAAATATGTACAGTATAACCTCTCTTAACCGGAATTCTAGTAGATAATGATTTAGATACTTTTAGGCAGGTGGCTGCTTAATGCAGGGTGAACGTCATGCAGAAAGCTTTCTGCATGACTTTCACCCTGCATTAAGCTGCCACCTGTCTCCAAGACCGATATCCATACTAAATTTAACTGCCGGTTAAGAGAGGTTTTACTGTATAATTATTGATCTTTATAACCATTTGCTCCATAAATGCGCCTTTCTACGCCTCTGTATAAATCACCAGTTGAAACCATTTTGATAAATCACCATTACGATAAATCACATTTGGAAGAAAGAACCCATTATGATGCTATGGTTAGTTGAGTGTATATTTATTTGGGTATTTTGCTTTTTTGTATATAATTTGGTAATGTTCAGAAAAACAAAATAATCTATATATTTGCATTTCAGTTATTTATTCTTACAGAAAAAAACTTTTCATATGTCTGTATGCCTGTCTGTCAATGGCAAAAATCTTTAGACATGGTCACATGTCTGTTTGTCTTTGTGTCAATGGCAAAAAAACTTTAACCAAGATCACGTCTGTCTGTCAATGGAAAAAAATCATGAACACATATCCGTCTGTAAGTCTATACACTGAAACCCAGGTGTAAACGGAACTGATTTCCTATATTATAACATAAATTATATCTTGATAGAGTGATTCAGATAGCAGGAAATTGCACCATTCAATGTGGCAAAAAAAAAAATCGGCTACCGGGAGGGGACACCCCTCCCGTGCCCTCCCCACCTAGGCCCCACCAGCAATAATTTCCTGGGTACGGCCCTGAAATAGCGCATTTTCTCCCATAGGAGCAAATGCTCTATTTATCACAATGGTTTCAATTTACAAAAATATATATTTTCCTTTTCTCTAGTTAATGCTCCTTTTCGGTAGATTTATTCAAAGAGGTTGGATCTAAAAATAGCCTATGAAGGAATTGGTTAAGGCGATTCTATCATGTATTAAATAGCCAACTGCATAAAACGGTCTAAATTCCTTTATACAAATATTTCAAACCATCGAGGTTTTGCTCCATGCATTATGAACCAGTTTCAATTTCAAGGGGCGTATCTGTAATATTTCTTTTTGCCGATATAATCTTTGGAATATAATTTCGCCAGGAGTTCTCTGATCAAGCTCTACATTGTTTGCTTATATTTCCCTTTTTAGGGACAGTAGGCATATACGTTCAACACATTGTGCACTCAGTGTTCCTAAAATGAATCAGGAACAAATGGTGCATACACGGTGCATTCGTTCCCGAATTTGTATCACAAGCTATTTTCTAGTCTGAATTTCAGTGTAGGAATCTTTTTGTAGATACGAAATTCCACAATGGAAACTAGTATTGTACAAAATAATTATATATGCGAATATTAGTAATCAATGCCTGAAAAATCTATAATTATCAAATGTCTATCATTTTTACACTCCCCCCCCCCCACCCCCACCCCCACCCCACCCCCAAACCCCCCCCCCCCCCCCCAACAACAAACAAACAAAACCCTCCTATACAGTGAACTCTCGTTATACGACATTCGATATAACGGATTATACTGATTCGAATTTTGGAAATATATACAAAATGTACATGTACAGTAAAACCGTCTCTAAGCCGAAGTTTTTTAACAGAAGAATATAGATATTTTTCGTCAGGTGACTTCTTAATGCAGGATGAAAGTCATGCAGAAAGCTCCTTTGCTAGTTTCTGCATGACTTTCACCCTACATTAAGCTACCACCTGTCTAATAGACCGGTACCGATGCTAATTTGGGCATCCGGTTTAAATGGGTGTTGCTGTATAACTTAATGTTCCTTACAAAGACATTTAAAATACAACGCCACTTTCTGTTGGAATGAACGTGGTCGTTTTAATGAGAAATGGCTGTACATTGAATCACTACTGTTTGGACAATTCTATCAGGATTTCCATGGACAAATTATATTGTAAAACGCATTTGTGAATTACACAATCGGAACACACCGAGGAACCAATCGGAACAAAAAGAGGAACCAATCGTAACACACCAAGGACCAATCGGAACAAAAAGAGGAAGCAATCGGAACACACCAAGGGACCAATCGGAACACACCGAGGAACCAATCGGAACACACCAAGGGACCAATCGGAACACACCAAGGGACCAATCGGAACACACCGAGGAACCAATCGGAACACACCAAGGAAGAAATCGGAACAAAAAGAGGAACCAATCGTAACATACCGAGAAACCAATCGGAACACACCGATTAATTATAGCAATGCTATGATTGCTAACTGACTTATATGTACATGTGTTTTCTAGTTTCTGCCATGGCTAAAACACACTGTGTCCATATGCAATCTTAACCCTTTACTCCATGAATATTTATGCATTTTGACAATGGCTGAAACTGTAGAATCAGATCTACGTTACATTATAAGCAAACAGAGCAGACCGTGAACAGATTTCTCCTATAGGAGCCGTTGTCTGATCTGGGTCTTCTCTGTTTGCAAAGGCGTAGAAAGGCATAGTTATGGGATAAAGGTTAAGTGATATTTAGCATTGTCTGTAATTAGTACGTGTGTTGAATACAAACTGTATATCATGACAGGTTATTGGTAAGTATCGTTTCAATCCGGAAAATAAAAATAATCTATGTCAACATCGTCAATTAAACATACTTTACCTTTTCCCTAATGTATTTTTACGCCTTTTTAAACGGAGTACACCCAGATCAGTCGGCTCCTATCGGAGCCGTCTGATCAGGGTCCACTCTCTATTTGCTTATGAAATTATTATTATAGATCTGATTTTACAGTTTCTACCAATACCAAAATATCCTGTGTGCATATCGAGGGCTTGGTTCAAAACTATTCTAACTCCTTCACAAAGTGAAGGAGTTAGAATATTTTTGCACCAAGCCCTCGATATGCCATTATAACATTGAGCGAATGAATATGCACGGTGCCATTTGTTTTACATGAACATGTCACGTGGGAAGGATTAACCCTTTCCCTCATATTGACGACTTTTGACCACTCTGTAGAAGTCACTTTGTGAAACCATTGTGATAAATAGAGCATTTGCTCTATTTATCACAATGGTTTCAAACTACAAAATTCTAAAAGTTTCCTTTTTTCTAGTTAATGCTCCTTTTTGGTAGATTTATTCAAAGTGATAGGATCTAAAAATAGCCTATAAGGGAATGGGTTAAAACAGGTGCAGTGACAATAAGTGCAGATGAGTGTTATTATCAGCTCTACAAAAAAAACCAAGTGTTATATGGCGCTGACAAATATGGAGATAGTTTATAGGCTGTAGGTATATTTGAGCTGTATATATGTTTGACCTGATGACGGGCCTCAGTAAACAGATTCAGATGTTGATCTGCATGAATTCGATCAAATAGCCTATAAAAACGCGATCATCATTATTTAACTGTTATTTGGGCCAGCAGTCGTTCAGGTTGCCTGTGGTGGGGAAAGTCGCGTAGCGTGTTCTTACGACATATCGACCCGACCGTCTACATACGAGGGTATTGCCTGGTCTGGTATTCGGTTATTGCCTGGACTGCTATTCGGTTATTGCCTGGACTGCTATTCGGTAATCATGTGGATGACATTACTCTTTCTGTTGGCCTTGATGCTTGTTGCTGTCTCGGCATTCCCCAGTCCGTATTGGCTGTATGGTAAGTGCAGTAGAACCTGTCTTAAGTGTCCATTAATTTATTGATCATAGGAGGCAGCTGGTTGCTTAATTTAATACCTGCATTGATAATTTCCCTCATATAAACGCATTTTCACACAATTGCAAACAGAGTTGACCCAGATCAGATGGTACATGCAGGAGCCGTCTAATCAGGATCTGATGTTTGCTAATGGGATTTGATAGATCTGTGTCTTTACTTTCCAAAATGGCTACAGTGTTCAACCTTCCATATTTCCTTATAACTATTTTGTCTAGTAATATTCAGTAGGTACTGAACTTTAGAACAAATACAGAACAGGGAAACGATTAAGCTATCACCTGCCATACATACCCATAAGTATACCTTTTTTGACGGTCGCTTAAAACAGGTTCTACACTATATACTGAATCGTTACCCTAAGTGGACTAAAGTAAAAATCTAACATGTCAAGCTTACCGTGAATATTAAGGGGATGTTTAAAGAAAAAATATAACATGACAAGCAGCGCAGACTCTAGTGAGAGGATTCTTCTAGGAGCCCTCTCATCTTGGTCTACACTGTTTGCAAAGGACATCACTGACTCGTTTCCCGCATTGAAAAGGTTAACCCATCAATACTCATGTAAGAATTAACCATTATCTTGCTGACTTTTAAAACACATTTCTCCTTCTTTACCCATGTCCTGTTGTATAATTACATATATCTTCACTGCGTACAAGTATTTCGCTGTGCGATCTCTGCTGTGGAGTGCACTGGTTGCACAATCAACTTGTAAATGGTGCAGACCCTGATTAGACAGCTCCTCCAGGAGCTGTCTCATCTGGGTCTTCACTATTTACAGGTAGGTATATTGACGTGATAGCAAGCGAAGGGTTAAAATATGTATGAATTTAAAGCAGCTTAATATTTATAAAGACTTATGAACCAGATAAGTTTTTACCCTAGTAAAAACTGTAGCATCAGACCTATAATGCAGAACATACTCTAACCAGACGATCCCTATAGGAGACGTCTGATCTGGGTCTACTCTGTTTGCAAAGGTGTTAAAAAGCGTATCAATGGAGTATAATAGGTTAATAGGTTAATAGGTTAATATCTTTTCACAATGTTTTGGAATATTTCAGAGAATAAATTGTTCAGGGTCTTCAACTATTTGCTACTATGTCAGTCTAGTTCAAATGGTACCAACTGAATTATTAAAGTTGCACAAATAGTACCAACTGAATTATTAAAGTTGCACAAATGGTATCAACTGAATTATTAAAGTTGCACAAATGGTACCAACTGAATTATTAAAGTTGCACAAGTGGTATCAATAGAATTATTATACTATGTCAGTCTAGTTCAAATGGTACCAACTGAATTATTAAAGTTGCACAAGTGGTATCAATAGAATTATTATACTATGTCAGTCTAGTTCAAATGGTACCAACTGAATTATTAAAGTTGCACAAATGGTACCAACTGAATTATTAAAGTTGCACAAGTGGTATCAATAGAATCATTAAAGTTGCACAAATGGTATCAACTGAATTATTAAAGTTAAACAAATGGTATCAAATGAATTATCAAAATTATACAATGACATCAACTGAATTATTAAAAGTTATACAAATGGTATCGACTGAACTATTCAAGTTATACAAATGACATAAACTGAAGTATATTAAGTAATACAAATGGTACCAACAGAAATATATAGTTATATTAACTGATATGTAACTGAATTATTCAGCATTACAAAGTGATGATGAGGGGAGATAGGGTCTCATAATACTTATGTTCATAGTGCAAGAACAGTTTCGAATTTTAATCGATTATGATTGACACAGTTGGGAAAAGTTTGATTTTGCTAATAATAACGTTTGCTACATGTTGAGAGAATAAACCTGTCAATGAGACACGTTTATTATTAATTTACAAATGGCCAAGACCCTGTCCATCCATTAAAGATTTAAATACCAATTAGATTATTTTGGTGAAGGGTTTTTAATATTGTTATAACCGGTGACCACCTTACAGACCTCTTGTTTATTCCTTAAGTGACCGACATAGGAGGGTTATAATGTATTTTCAGATATTATTACATGTACAGTAACATGCGACACTTAATGTATTAGTAAATGAGTCTTTATAAAGCAGGTGTTTGCATAACGTAAAACCAAAGTAATGTAGAAAACTCCTGCATGAGCATGGGATTGTACAATGAACTGTTATACAATGTATAAGTATGCCTAAGTGTTTTAATTTCACACACACTATTACTTGAAAGCTTACATGGACATTTCGTTCGTGTACTACGGACTTCATCGGTAGACTGAACTTCTACTGAACTTAATCCGTAGTACACGAACGAAAGATGCAAGTAATAAAGTCATCAAAAACTTGCACCATTTTGTAACCATTTCTATTTTATATTTAGGTTACTTTAACGACTACTACGATGACGACAATGATTACAACAGCATTTTCGATTTCGATTTTAGCGACTAACTAGTAACAACGGATTATGATTTCACATCAGGTACGTAGACGAAATTTTGAACCAGTACCTACTATTATATGTAAACACATGTACTAAATCTCGATTATTCGAATTTTTATATGAAATAATTTAGACCCATTTAGGCCCTTTTATGCAGGTAGCTGCTTAACCCATTAGGAGCTTTCTGCATGACTTTCACAATGTATTAAGCTGCAACCTGTCTTAAAGATAATAATACGTAAAATACGTATTTTAGTGTTCGAATAATTGAGATTGTACTGTATTGTACACCAAATTATCAACAATTCACATGATAGAGACACATTTTACGTTTTTGCAAACAGAGTAGACCAAGATTCGACGCGTCCTAGATTGTCTGCTCTGTTTGCTTACAAACTTATATAGATATGGTTCTACAGTTTCTGTCATGGATCCAAAAATGATTTAAAATATAATGTCTAGTTAAACTCCGATCTGTTGGGATTCGTTCAAGTTGTTAACAAGTTTGCCCATTAGACCCTACCTAATATGCTATTTTTAGACCCAGTCTCTTTTGAATAACTCTACCGAAAAGGAGCATTTATTAGAGAAAAGGAACATTTTAGAAGTATGTAGTTTTGAAACCAAAGTGATACTTCAATTTTTGAAAACATTGCGATAAGTAGAGCATTTTCTCCTATAAATCAAATGCTCTATTCAGCTGAATGCACGTAACAAAAATGTGACGTGTATTTTGATATGATAATCTTTGAAAAAGGCCCTTAGTGGTCGAAATATTGGATCAGAGCAATTCAAGTATTTATGTATTATAACAATTTATATATCCGATAGCGTATGAATACTGTATATGAGTGTTGTTTAGCTTTACTCATTACCCCATAGGTTAATTTAGATCCAATCTCTTTGAATAAATCTACAAAAAGACGCATAAACTAGAAAATTTAGAATTGTGTAGTTTTGAAACCAATGTGAGAAATAGAGCATTTGCTCCGTAGCTTTCAAAAGGTGAGTTTTACAGAGGTGCCAAAAGGCATCAATATGGGGGAATGTTATAATACAGGACGAAGGTTATAGGAACTTTCTGCATAATTCTTGTACTACATTAAGCAATTATATGATCTTGCAGAACTCATGTTTATTATTGAAATAGTCGCCAAATATAGTTTTTTGCTGTATTTAACGTTTTTTCCTTTCGTTTACAGTGATACATTGACGATGTACCTCGACTCCAAGAAAATATTCAACTATGAAGGAAAAATGTACATGTATAGATCGTCCGTTTTGTTATTAGTTAAATATCGATTTCTCGGAAGAAACTAGTATGTTATTTTTTAGAATAAAACAAATGTAAATAATGATACGATACTTTCTTTTTTGTTCTTATGCTAAAAAGCGCTGACATTTTTTTTTACCTGAAACAGTTTAAATTATGAACTACGTGTTTAAGTTTTATGTGAAGAAATTCAACGGTAAAAGAAAATGTGTTGCCTTTAACCTATTACACCATAGGCTATTTTTAGATTTAGATCCAACTTAAAAGGAGCATTTACTAGAGAAAATGAATATTTTAGAATTATCTAGTTGTGAAACCATTGTGAAAAATACAGCATTTGCTTATATGGAGCAAATGCTCTATTTTTCACTGTGGTTTCAAAAAGTTACAAAGGCGTCAAAATGAGAGAATGGGTTAACCCCGACTCTGTAAAAGTCACTTTGTGAAACCATTGTGATAAATAGAGCATTTGCTTCTATTGGAGCAAATGCTCTATTTATCACAATGGTTTCAAATTACAAAATTCTAAAAGTTTCCTTTTCTCTAGTTAAAGCTCCTTTTTGTAGATTTATTCAAAGAGGTTGTATCTAAAAATAGCCTATGAGGTAATAGGTTAATTAATGTCAGTATTGACAGATATACATCGTGTCCGCGTCTTAACTCTTAACTCCATAATCTCGTCTTTTTACTCCTTTGCAAAGAGAGTAGATCCAGACCAGACATTACTGATAGGCGCTGTCTGATCAGGGTCTGCTATACGTGTTTATATATTACAAACCTGATTCCACTGTTTTGCAATAATTTCCATATTATATATAGTTTCAATACAAACACGAATTACATTAATTCATATATGCGGAGACATATACATATACGATGTATGTTTCTGATATTTGTAAAAGGCGAGGCCTTACATAAATATCCATGAAGTTAAAGGGATATGGAAAAACACTGGAACAATTGCAGCGTAAAACTCAGACAAAAATCTGCACTGTTCAAACGAAGATCTAATGATTAAATATCAGCCTTGAATAGTAGGGGGATGCTTAACCCTTTCCCTGTTCTATGTTTATTCCAAATTTCATTACCTAATGAATATCAACAAAATAGTTATATAGAAATATGGAAGGTTGAACATTGTAGACATTTTAGAAAGCAAAGAAACAGATATATCAAATTCTATTAGCAAACAGGGCAGACCCTGATCAGACGGCTCCTAGAGGAGCCGTCTGATCAGGGTCTTCTATGTTTGCAAATGCGTGAAAACACGTTTATACGAGGGAAAGGGTTAAACCTTTAGCCTATTATAGGCGGACGACTGATTACCTGTGCAAACAGTTTGGATCCAGATGAGACACCGAGTTACTCACTGTTTGTTATCGTGACTGGGGTTTGAAATATAAATCAAGAACAATAAATAAAGATGACAATTGTAGCAGACAGCAAAGTTTATAGACGACAAAATTTGGCAGCAAAACAATTAAATCAACTTTACCCAGAGCTTTAGATAAATGGTATATTTAGCAACCCCCAAGTAAAAACATTCTTTGATGCAAAACCCCTGCTGCTACTCATTAGAATCACCTCGGAAAGACGAATCTTATGAGTAGGCGACCAGTAAGAAAGTGTCGGATAGAGAACGGACATATTGAAATGAATAAATACGCATCCTTCCTCCTTCCTGTACCCATGCTTGTAAATTTTTTTAGTTGAGCCTGAGTTCGTTCTCAAGTTTTTGATTGGTCAGATTTGAGCCTTTGGCTCAAATCTGACCAATCAAAAGCTTGAGAACAAACTTTATAAGCATGGACGCTGTTTGTCAATATCCGAATGTTATTTTACTTAACACACAGAAACTAGACAGTACGCACCATAGTTGAACACAAAATACTGATCTGAGCTTCTCCATTCTTCAGTAAAAAGAATCTGTGAAGCGAGTGTTTCCGATGATAAGGTACCACATACTTATCGCAACATTGCTGGCAGCATTTTAACAGTATACTAGCAGTGCTACGTATAGTTCACATATACTAATAAGACACACACACAAATACAAATTGTTATGGGAAATTTTATAATGGAATCGTTCTCCATTGTTCATTCGCCTTATTTTCAAACCCCATTCACTTTGCTTAATGTTTTGATCGAGTTTCAAACGGCTTGTATCCTGATCAGACGCATATGTATTAGACATGTGATCAGTATTCAAACTGTATGCAATTGACAGTCGTATAGGCATATACAAGACAAGGGTATAAATAAATGATTAAAACAGAAACTCATACAACAGAGTTGTCTCTCTTTGACAGAGTATCTTTGATTATAGTAAAACCATGTTAATTCGCATGTTTTCGTAAAGAAGAAGTAAAACACGTGGTAGCTTAACGAAGGACGAAAAAAGCTATGTATCAAGCTGGTGTAGACACGTGCATAACTTTCGTTCTCCATTAAGCCTTCGCTTGCTATTCACGTCAATATACCTACCTGTAAATAGTGAAGACCCAGATGAGATAGCTCCTGCAGGAGCTGTCTCATCAGGGTCTGCACTATTTACAAGTTTGATTGTGCAATCAGTGCACTCCACAGCAGTGATTGCACAGCAAAATACTTGTACATGTACACAGTGAAGATATATGTAATTATACAAGAGGACATGGGTAAAGAATGAGAAATGTATTTTAAAAATCAGCAAGCGAAAGGTTAACCCTTTCCCTGTTCTATGTCAATTCAGAATGTTATCACCTACTGAATATTCATTCACAAATAGTTATAATGGAATATGGAAAGTGGTGCAATGCAGCCATTTTAGAAGGTAAAGAAACAGATATTTCAAATTCCATTAGGAAACAGAGCAGACCCTGATCAGACGGCTCTTATAGGAGCCGTCTGATCTGAGTCTACTCTATTTGCAAATGCGTGAAAAAGCGTTTACATGAAGGAAGGGGTTAAGCAGCAACCTGATCTATCTATGTAATTCTTATGAGAAATGATGGCATCATGACTATTTATTAGCTGGATGTTTATAATAGTAAATGAACATGGCAGCAGCAGAAATTATAGACTAAGGTTTATATAGAAGTCCATTAGCAAACAGAACAAACCCTAATCAGGCGGCTGCTACAGATGTCGTCTGATCTGGGTTTACTCTCTTTGCAAAGGGCTAAATAGACCGATAATCATAAATGACGAAATTTATTTGGCGGCGAAAGAGTTAAGTAATTTAACCCTTTACTCCATAAATACCCCTTTCTACGTCCTTGCAAACAGAGTAGACCCGGACCAGACGGCTCCTATAGGAGCCGTCTGATCAGGATCTGCTCTGTTGGCTTATGAATTAATACAGATATGATTCTAGCATTTCTGCCATGGCCAAAAATTCCCGTGTCTATGTCTTATAATATAAGTTATTATAACAATTATAACAATTAATCTAATTAACAGTCATGACGTCATTCATTCTTACATGGTTATTACTGGAGTCAAGGGTTAAAGCAAACCACATACGGTTAAACATGTGGTAGTGATACGTTGCCTCACACACATGTATTTTGAAGCCTTCGCAAACAGAGTTGACCCATATCAAACGGTTCCTGTAGAAGTGGCTCGTTCAGTGTCTGGTCCGTTTAACCCTTAACTCCATAAATACGCGTTTCTACGCCTCTGTAAAAATCACCTATTGAAACCATTATGATAAATAGAGCATTTGCTCCTACAGGAGCAAATGCTCTATTTATAATAATGGTTTCAAACTACAACATTCTAAAAGTTTCCTTTTCTCTAATTAATTCTCCTTTTTTGGTAGATTTATCCAAAGAGGTTGTATCTAAAGATAGCCTATGAGGAAAAGGGTTAAGCATTGTTCCTGACATTTATATCCATGATATAAACAGTTAACCCTCCCTTTTCCCCCTTGTTCTATGTTTATTCTAAATTTCAGAACCTGAATACATGAATATTCATAAACAAAATAGTTACAATGAAATATGTAAGGTAGACCATTGTAGCCATTTTAGAAAGTAAAGAAACAAATCTTTAAAATTTCATTAGCAAACAGAGCAGGCCATGAGCCGTCTGGTCTAGGTCTTCTCTATTTGCAAATGCGAGAACTCACGTTTATATGAAAGAAAGGGTTAACCCATATTGAAATAGTTCTTTCCCCAGGTTTCCATAAAACAACACTAACCCTAATCCTGCTAAAAGCGCGACGGCTCACATTTTCAAACATAACGGATCAAGATGAGATGCCGAGTAACTCGGCATAACTCGGCATCTCATCAGGATCCAAATTTTTTGTCACTCAACCAATGGTTTCATAAAACATGAAACAAAATCAGGGGAATTAAATCATTTGAACATACCGGAGTTAACGACATCATTTTCACAGTCGGGCAACAACTAATATGACTCATCACTTGCCCTTAAACAATTACAGCTGTAAAAATGTAAAAATCCTGGAGAATTTGCCATTTTTCTGTTTTGTTATTTGTTTTTTGTGTCCCTTGTTGATTGGGAAAACGATTACTATCTGTTATATGTAGCATGCCACGGACGAGTATGCAATTACAGTTGCAAACAGTGTGGGTACAAACGAAATGGCCAGTAATTAATCTCATTACAACCCATACTGTTTAATATACTAATGACGCGTTAATAGAGAAGTTTTTCTACAATAGAACTTCTCACAAGCGACCACTCAATAAATAAACATGTATGTCTATTGAAGCAGGTGATACTTAAAGCTGGACGACAGTGACTATCGGAGTAACAGAAAGGCGTGTACTCAAAAACTAAAATCGCCATTTCTCCTCCAAACCCTATGTTGTGACCACTCTTTAGAATCGTCTCTTCGAGCCGATTCTAAAGAGTGGTCACAACATAGGGTTTGGTGGAGAAATAAAGAAGTTATTCTTGAAAATGTTTTAGTTTACGCATGTTGTCTGCACCTCAGAGTAATGCAGAAATCTCCTTTTGTAGTTTTCTTCATTACGCTCCTCCTGCATTAAACCAACATCAAGTCGGACTATTAGACCTCAATGTAGCGATCGCTTTAGAGTAGAATTATTGTAGTTCTAAAATGAAGTTTCGCACTTCTTTTTAAAGACTACAGGGAATGTTCTCATAGCAAAAAGATAATGACTGAATGGAGAAGGACACACAGCATGTATAACCTGCAACACCTTACGGGGATATTGTAAAAAATCTGGATTTTTTTCAAATAAATTTTATCCAAATCAGATAACGGGCGACTCGACACCTCGACACCTTATCAAAATCCAAAGATGCTTTACGGGAAGTGAGTCTTTATTACCGACATGATGGACTATTGAGAACAAGGCACATTTCCCAAACTACATAATGTTAAACTGTAACCTTTCAAATCCCATAGGAAGTTCTTGATGATGTGTGCAACAAACTTAAGATTCAGATGAGAAGCCTAGTGACACGGTGTCTCATCAAGATGTTTAACCCTTTCCCTGATGAATATTCATATAGGAAATAATGACGTCATAAATATTGATAAGATTGTTTTTATAATGGCATATGAACACAGGACAGAAGCTGTAGAATCAGATCTATATTACACCATAGGCAAACAGAATAGACCCTGATCAGACAGCTCTTACATGTATAGGAGCATGATAACCTTCGCACAGTGTTTGCATCCAGATGAGAGGCCGGGGTAAATCGGTGTTAATCAGGATCCAAACTGTTGGATACTGATTATAGTTTTGTTAAGAAATTGAAGAAAACGCCACTATGAAACCCGAAGCAGACGACAATCTTAGCAGATGACAATCTTAGCAGACGACATTGATTAGGCATTGACTTAATTTTATAAGATGCAAATGCATGAACAGGAAAGGGTTAAGGTGTTATGCCATTCATATTGTGATTAGCATAAGAAGGCAAAACTGTGTATGAATGTCCTTTTCCTTTGATATATAATTACCTTTGTTTGTAGGGCATAGCAAATTAAATTGACAAATAGACGTGCTTAATATAGCTAAATGATTGATATATACAGACGCTAAGGCGTGAAATGTTTATAAAATATTCATATTGCAGAAAAAACGCGCTGTACATATAAGCATAATTACTTTAAAAATATAAAATGAAATAGTTTGAACCAAAACGTGCTTACATAATACAGATCATTATGCTAACCGATTTGTTTAAGTCTAGTACATACAGTAAAACCAATATATTCCTACAACTAATTTTGAATAAATATGGTGGTCTTTAAAAGTAGGCAGTTGCTTAAAGCTGGACGAAATTAATACAAAAAGTTCCCATAAAAGCTTTTTGCATAACTTTCACCCTGCATTCAGCTACAATCTGTTTTAAAGCTCCAGTATAAGACCTATACTGAAGGTTCGTTCAATAGAAAATCTACTGTATCCTAGGTCCAAGGTTATAAAAATCTTAGTCTTAAATGATTCTCAAATATCTGATTGGTCAGATTTCTGACCAACCAGATGCTTGAGAATGATCTCAGGCTCAAGCAAAACTTTTCGAGACCCGATGTTAAAAAATATGAAATGATGAAACCGGTACAAACACAGCACATAGTTAAGCAATTTACACATTGCCTTAACCCATTCCCTGATACAGACGACTTTTAACGAATCTGTAAAAGTCACTTTGTGAAACCATTGTGATAAATAGAGCATTTGCTCCTATAGGAGCAAATGCTCTATTTATCACAATGGTTTCAAACTACAAAATTCTAAAAAGTTTCCTTTTCTCTGGTTAATGCTCCTTTTCGGTAGAATTATTCAAAGAGGTTGTATCTAAAAAAAGCCTATGAGGTTATGGGTTAAATTTAACATACAGTGAATGCTCTCTAAAGCGACCATATAACAATGCTCTATTTCTGGGTCATAGATCAAGATCAAATGCAAGAAGAAAGCTAAGAAGAAAACTCCCCTAAGGAGTAAGGAGACACTGGGTTGCACTGTTTGCAAATGACAGTGCACTCGTTTCCGGCATTCAAAACTTAAGGTTAAGAAAATGACGACAGAAAATGAAAAAAGACAATGAAGAAAACAGGAAGAATTAGAATTAGAAGAAAATGGAGAGAAATAAACAGGAAGCAGAGAAGAAGGATAAATAAAACGAAACGAATGCAAGAAAAAGGAGGAAGAATATGCGATCCAGCAGATAAATACTTTTATAATGCAAACTGTACTATTGATAGAAAAAATCCAGCCAAAGAAATCATAGTACAGTAAAATCTCGATTATTCGAATTTTCGTTATAAACGAATTTAGACCCTTATAGGCAGGTGGCTGCTTAATGCATGATGAAAGTCATGCAGAAAGCTCCTGGAGGAGCTTTCTGCATGACTTTCACCATGCATTAAACTGCTACCTGTCTTAAAGATCGATGATAATACGTATTTTAGTGTTCGGATAATCGAGGTTTTACTGTATTAACCTTTATCCCGATATTCGCGACCTGGCTCGCATTTACAAACATCTTGGATCCGGATGAGACGCTGCGTCTCATTAGGATCCATGCTGTCTGACACTCGGGTGATAGTGTCGCAATAGCTTGATCGAATCGGAGGTAGTCAACAGGGCACCAGATAAAACAAGAAATATCTTTAAAAAAGATATTCAGTGGCATTCAAATATTGACATAATGTACAAAAATGGTATTAAATCTCCGTCATATTAAATTCAATGTTTGGAGATTTTATAGTACAGGGAACTAGATCTACGATGGTTGGTTATTATAATACTAGCAGACAGGTGTGCAACGGAAATTACTTAAACAAAAGGTAGATCAACTATTTCATTCAATATACTTTATGGTTGTGTATTTTGGTTAGTGAATTCGGAGGCGTTGCTATTTAAATATACTGTAATGAGTTGGAGCCTTTGTCTGACTGCATAATTTTAGGCGATTATAATGTTTGAAAAGAATAAGTGAACGTGGAGTAGAAGAAACAATTATTGAAATATTTCAGGTAACTTTTGTAGGAAATCACTATTAACTTGTACATGAAATGCATATCAACCATAACAGCACTGCTAAGATGTCTGTGGATGACCGCGGCAAAATGTCAGAAGCACGTTCAGAGTACTATGAATAAATCATTGCGCGTAAGAATTAATTCATATTTTGAAGCGCGTATATTTATATTGATATGAAGGTAACATCTTGAATATACTTTAAAGCATATAGAATGTAGTTTTTGTTTTGCAGAGTCTGTAATTACAACACTCAAATGATCGCCATGAGACTGTATATCTTAATATCTAGATCTTATTAAAATAAAACGAGAATCAAAATTTTAAATACTGTTGATCTTAATTATTCGACATATATCAGGCATGTCCAACAAATAAATAAAAATGTCTCCCTTTTCAAAGAAAGGCCAGATCAATGGATCGTTTATTTCAAAGTTCAGCTGGTAATTTATAGGGCATTCCTTTAGGCCGATTAATTCAAGTTTCTTGCTGTATCTACCCTTCGAAACTAAAACAAAATTGTCATTATAGTTGACGGATATAGTAAATGTACAGAAACCAACAATTCCTGAACAACACAGTCGTTAAATGTTGTGTAGGCTAACTATTGCTTAGCCTATACATCAGCATACATAGGTTGTTACTGGTGCTTTTGCCCACCGGTTAACTGCGCATGCGCAAAATCGATAGGTTTGTTTACAAACGCCGATTCGCCCTATATGTAAGTTGGAACATTGAAGCCATTTCACGAAGCATATGAACAGATATATCTAATTCCATTAGGAAATAGAGCAGACCCTGTTCAGACGGCTCCTATAGGAGCCGTCTGATCTGGGTCTATCCTATTTGCAGATGTATTAAAACACGTATATAATAATGAGGGAAAGGGATGAATATGCCAACCTATTTCGGAGACCTCGGTTATTAACGTCGTATACGTCTATTTGTATTTACTGGGGAATTTCCAATTAGCATCTATTTTAAGAACAGAACTTTCGACAGACTTCCATGCTAAATATAAGCGTAAATTTGAAATTCTGTATTATATGGCATTTTGACTGAACTCAGAAGTTTATAGAAAAGGTCTATATAACTGAATGCATAACAGCTGGTGTGGTTAGGTTAATATGTATCGATTGCATGGATTTCGGCTTGCGAAGTAGCTAATTTTCATAAGTTTGTGTTTTGAAATAACTACTAGGTTGTAAGAATGACCCCAGGATTTTCATCACATAGGCTGACTGTATCTGGAGTTTGTACTTCGAGTTTGGCCATGTGTAGGGGCATTGTAAAAAGACTGTATGCCAGTCTAGACATTAACTAATGAAATCACGGTTTACTACAAAATACTAGTGGGTCATATGCAAATTACAATGTAACATAGTTCCTGATTGGTGGAAAACTAGAACAAGAATGAAAATAGACAGCTAGCCACTGAAAAATGAACAGGCGTTATTCTTCACAGTGGGGCACGTGTTAACTGTCGCACTTATCGACTTGAAATGTATTATGTACATGTATTAAAATTAATCCTGTGTGTGATAATGACATAATGAATATGAATTAGCTGATCTTGGTCTACTTTGTTAGCAAAAGCGACAAAAGGTATCTGTATCAGATTAAGGCTTTTTTCAAAACGAATTAAGACAGCTAAGAGTTTATGTAACACACACGGGCAAGATAAATATTGTTTTAATTATTATAAACGACAGGCATGTTTCATGTATCAGTCTGAACTATGAATAACACATTTTATGCATTTTAGAAATATAAGTATCATAAACATTTGCGAGATTTCACCTAGACATTTTATATAAATAAATTAGCTGTAACTTCCACGTTGTATGTAGCCTATACAGGTACCTGATTTGGAGTATCTATTAAATTCATTACCAGCCTAAATAAGGAAGTTAACTCTTTTTCGGCTAAACACGATAAAAACTGTTTTTGACTGAAAATATCATTTAACCCTTTCGCTGCTAAACTCTGTCGTCTGCTAACTTTGTCGTCTGCTACAATTTTTCATTCTTTTGATTTTCTTCATTTTTGTTTCAAAACATAGTAACAATAACAAACAGTTTGGATCCTGATGAGACGCCGAGTTACTCGGCGTCTCATCTGGATCTAAACTGTTTGCATAGGTAATCACAGATCCGACATTGGCAGCGAAAGGGTTAATATGATCACTTTTCTAGATATAGATCGAAGAACAAGTTCCCTATATATCCCCGTCCCACACACGCATTAAGTGTAACTTGGACGACTGGACGCCAGAGTTCTTTTTATTTAGTGTGGTTAAGCGTTAAGTCTCTCAATCAAGTTTCAAACTGGAATTAAAACACATAGGCGGTGCAAGACGTGACGGGTTCTTATTGTATATTTATCACTTCTGAATATCTCGTTGTTTTAATTTTATGCAGAATTTCAGAGGTCCAGATAAGGTGGGTAAATTTAAACATTTTCAACAATCGCTCCTTTATTGCTCCACCAAACCCTATACAGTATAGGGTTGGTAGAGGAATGACGATTTAAGTATTTGAGTACGTACCTTTATCTGTAGCTCAGGGTCCAAGGTTATAACACGTCTGAGTCTGAGTCTGAAATCATACTCAAGTATCTGACCAATCAGATGCTTGAGAATGATCTCAGACTCAAGCAAAAAGTTTTATAACCTCGAGGCTTGGACTATTAATATGTAGCTTACGTATACGTCATATAAAGAACGCTACATTACAACCACAGACCTCAGATCGAACCAAGTACACAGGACAAAGCTCATAATTGAATACTGCAGAAGGGAAAACAACTAAAATATAACATTGGCATGTCTTTGCAGGGGATATTTCCCAGCCACTGTGCGTGTGTGTGTCTTATCTATGGTTACCAAGACTACAGAGACTAGATAAGCTGTATTCAGAGGACAACGCCATGCTCCGAATGCAGCTAATCCTCAAAGCCATTTAAAATACAGTTTACCCCTTTGAATGTGTGGAAACACTGTCATTTGCAAACAGTATATACCCAGATCAGAGGGCTAATAGAGGAACCCATTAACCCATTCCTTCATATTGACGCCTTTTGACGCCTCTGTAAAAAGTATGTTCTGAAACCATTGTGATAAATAGAGCATTTGCTCCTATGGAGCAAATGCTCTATTATCGCAATGGTTTCAAAACTGCACAATTAAAAAAGTTTTCTTTTCTCTAGTAAATGCACCTTTTCTGTAGATTTATTCAATGAGGCAGGATCTAAAAATAGCCCATGGAGTGATGAGTTAATCAAGGTCTGCACTGTTCGTCATTCACAATCTTCCAGTAAGTTTAACCTTTTACTAATTAAATACGTCTTTCTACACATTTGCAAACAGTGATGACCAGATCAGACGGTTCCTATTATACTAAAGAACTGATCAGGATCTGCTCTGTTTGCTGATGATATAACATAGATACGATTCTACAGATTCTGCAATGACCAACACTTTCTGTGTCCAAATGCCTTTACAGGGAAGAATCTAAATAGTTTTTATGGTATCATTATTAAATTTTGTCTTAAATAAATGGTCATGGAGGAAAAGGTTAAGACTTTCTTACTGGGTACACCGTAGAGTTAAACACTGATAGGTTATTCCATTTTGAAACGTCATCGTTGAAAGAATAATGAATAGCTACTTTTGCTTTCAAAGGATCTCTTACTTTCAGAATTTCACCATACGCGTTATGCGTAAGCATACAGTAAAACCTCTCTATAACGGACACTAAATTACATGAAGTATTTTGTGTTAAAGGCAGGTGATTGCTTAAAGCAATGTGAAAGTAAAACAGAACGCTCCTATAGGAGCGTTCTGTTTTACTTTCACCTTGCTTTAAGCAGCCACCTGCCCTAAATACCAACTAATTAACACAATTTAGTAGCCGTTATAGAGAGGTTTTACTGTGCTAAGAAGTCCCAATATACACAACAAGGCTATGTTACTCACTTTAGATCGAAGCTGGACAGCAAAGTGACCAACCAAGGCACAATGCACATTATACATATACGCGTCTAAACGCGTTTACTTATTTCTTTGTCATGCCACATTTTCAGACTAAAATGCACATGTTGAATTGTTAGTATAGTACAAGAACTGTGCAACAAGAACATGCGCTGAGGGGTTCTGATCATTTTAATCCTTTCCCTCATATAAACGCATTTTTCAAACAGAGTAGACCCATATCAGACGGATCCTTCAAGGGCCGTCTGATAAGGATCTGCTGTATTTGCTTTTGACATGATATAGATCTGATTTTACAGTTTTGTCAAGGCCAAACATTGCATTAAAAAGTTTACAGTATAAAAAAGGAGCTTATAAATACCCATGTTGTCATTTTTCTTACACGAATACTGAACAGGGAAAGGGTTAACTACTGTATATCCAGATCAGTCATTGCTACATAAAAGTGGCGAATACACTGATTGTCAATTTTGATTTTGATAATAAACATCTGTTTATAATGTGGGTTGTGAAACAGTGTAGACGCGGAATTTTGTGTATGGTTGCGCCATTTGTAAATCTATCAGGGCATTTTTTCCTCATTAAGCACAAATTACTTATACGTCAAACACAATAAATATGGCGTTCATATCATCATTATATTCAATGAAAATAATAGTAATCGTTTCAAGGCTGTCAACTGTTCGCACTCAGGGACGAGGTCGTGTCCGACTAACGAATATTTGCCATTTTACCATGTTTCTGGTGCTGTGTTTAGTTTATCCCTTATTTGACCGGGAAAATATTTGCATATTCGAATAAAAATGTATTTGCTTACGCTGTAGCTTTTTATTTGATCGAAATCGGTGCATTTCTTGCAGTGCCAAGGGTTTAAAGTAGAGGAGTGGGTAATTTGGATCTTTTGAAGTTTTACCCCTTCTTTCTACATACATAATACTGACTCAAACATGTCTTACCCCTGTGTGGTCGTGGCAGACCTGCGCACGCTATTAATACTCATCACGTTTAAGTCACAGTTCTTCGTACCTTGTCGCGATTGTTAACCTTCTGAATTCAGGGAGCGAGTGTACTGTCATCAGCAAACAGTGTAAACCCTAGTGGAGCCATATGACCAGGGTTGTCATTAGCAAACAGTGTAACTCCTAGTGGAGCCATGTGACCAGGGTTGTCATTAGCAAACAGTGTAACTCCTAGTGGAGCCATATGACAAGGGTTGTCATTAGCAAACAGTGTAACCCCTAGTGGAGCCATGTGACCCGGGTTGTCATTAGCAAACAGTGTAAATCCTAGTGGAGCCATATGACTAGGGTTGTCATTAGCAAACAGTGTAAACCCTGGTGGAGCCATATAACTGGGTTGTCATTAGCAAACAGTGTAAACCCTAGAGGAGCCATATGACCAGGGTTGTCATTAGGCAAACAGTGTAACCCCTAGAAGAGCCATATGACCAGGGTCTGTGCTGCTTGTCATTCAAAATCCTCTTGCAAATATTTACCCTTTTTAGATTAATAACAATGATGGACTTTTCCACTTTGAAAATTCAGTATTTATTTTCTTGCTGGCGAATTGAAGAGTTTGGACCTAGATGAGACGCTGAATAACTCGGTGCCACATTTGGAGTCAAACTGTTTGATTCTTTGAATACAAGGTTTTAAAACAAAAAGGGAGAATATTAAACATATAAATGCAACAGATGTCACAGGCTGACAACAATAATTGGCAGTGGAAGGGTTGACGCAAAACAGATAATAAACAGATATACAGACTGGTTGGCTTTGTCGTTTCATAGACGTGCATTCTAACGCCTTTGCACACAGAGTATACCAAGATGACACGGTTACTGTAGGAACTGTCTGATCAGGGTTTGCTCTATTCGCTTATGGAACTATATAGATTTATATTCAACAAATTTGGTATACATGTAGTCTGAAAGTAGGAGATCCTTCGAAAGCAAAAGTAGCAATGCTAAAAGAGAAAAATGCAGACTCGGTTTTATTGAGTCTGTTCATGAGTAGTCATTAAACTCATTGATGATCATACATGCATTATTTTATTACAGGAGCGTTCATGGGGTAATCGGTTTATTATGTTTTATCATCGCATTATTTGCCGCTTTGTAGTTTATCCAGTGGGGCATTGTCGTTAATCGACTCTCTCCCTCGCCTCCCTCTGTCACTATTTCTCTCTCTCTCAATACTCACCCATTCTCTTATTTCTCTATCGCTTTATCGCTATATCACATACACACCCTCTCTCGGTGTGCAATTACTCAGTCTACCTCCCAATCTCTTCCGTTAACCACCAATCGGTCGGACAGTTCTCTCCCTCTCCCAACCACCTGTCGGTCTTTCCCTATTGCCTCTGTTCCTCCAGGTCTCCCCCTCACTGAATCACTATGTTTCTTGTGTACATTCATATTCTCCCATTCATGTTTCCCTTCCCCTTGTAATGTGTCTATTTTGTTTCTCTTAATTTCCTATGTGTAGTCCTTCTCCCTCTAATAACATATATTTCACTTAAAAAACAGTAAAACACAAGCCCGTAAATTCTGTTGAAACGCATTTAATGATATATCAAATCAACACGTTTCCTTCATGTCGAGCTGACATGGGTCATGAACGAATTCTGTCCTTCTACAAAAGTAATGTTGAACACATTGTCTCCATTATTTCAACAACATTATCAAACTTTCTTACCATCATAATTTGACCCTGAGAAAATTGGAATACTTTGACGATTTGTGATATCTGGTTTGAAACTTACCGTAAACCGACCAGGTGTCATTCAACACTTGTCGTTAAAAGGTATGAAATAAATTTCCCTCATTTATCTCCTTGGTGACATAGTGATCTTCTGTTGTGTTCTGCCCAAGGACAACGCAGTTTGGAGAATAGAAACAATTCTTAACACTGTTTAGTCCTTATATCTGCTAATCGAAAAATGACAGACATTTGCAATCAGTTTGGACCCGGACGAAAAAGTCAAGAAATTTTGGATTCAAGCATTTTATGACTATATCAATTGTTTCGAAACCTTCTAAGTGAACATGGCAATATTTAAATCTGCAGCAGACAAGAATTGGGATGAACGACATTTTTTCAAGCAGGTTAAGGGGTTCCAATTTATGTGAAACAATCCAATTTTGCTCTAAGGTGATGCATGGCCTCACATGTACAATGCTTTATGTTACGTTTTTCTCATTTTAACCACTTCGGTCCTTTACTCCTTAGATACGCCTTTTAACCATTTTCTCCATAAATTTGCCTGTCTACGCCTCTGTAAAAGTCACTTAATGAAACCATTGTGATAAATAGAGCATTTGCTCCTATAGGAGCAAATGCTCTATTTATCACAATGGTTTCAAACTACACAATTTTAAAATTTTACTTTTCTCTAGTAAATGCTCCTTTTGGGTAGATTCATTCAAAGAGGTTGGATCTAAAAATAGCCTATGGAGGAAAAGGTTAACCCCTTCGCAAACAGAGTAGACCCATACTTCATACGTCTGCCACGTTTGCTTGTCGAACTGTGTAGATATTATTCTACAGTTTCTACAGTGGCCAAACCTGCTTGTGTTCATGTGCAATTCTAAAAATCAATCCAATTATGATTATTATCATGATGGCATCCTTTCCTACACAAAATTAATATTCATGGAGCAAATATAAATACATGTACATAGCCAGTGTCAGTAGAGTGTTAATTACAACGCCAGTTTTAATTTAGTAGTGGAATAAGCAATAAGTTTTCATGTAAATAAACATGCATTTAGCAAATGTACAACCACTCTAAAAATGGCGCTGTTCAATGCTAGTAGTGCAAACATGCATTTAGCAATAATCATTTCGCATTTGTCGTTTACATCCATCATTTGGAACATTCCCTAGCAATTTACACAATTGGCAAAAATCATTTCGCATTTTGTATTTAGCAATTAGCATGGCAGAATGGCGTTCCATAGTATTCTCATAAATAGTGCATTCTTACACCTTCGTAAATTTATCCGAAGATAATAAACGGAATATGCACGAGCCTCAGGTCAAATTGGGAGAGTAATATAATATTTTCCGTAGACTGTATACTTAACCAGTATTTGATAATTTATTTACATATAAAGGAAATCTTCCTAACTCTCGATACATGACATCGTTACAAGTACTCATTGTTACACACAGAACATACTTACAGTACTTTAAATGAATACGTTTCCAGACCCCAGAGGCTTTGACTTTGTATATCCCAAGACTTGTGAACCATAGTTTAAAAGTGATCCGACAAAAGCATCAAATAATTGCAAACACTTTTTGGGATTTATTTTATATTTTTTATGTTTGCTAGTAGAATGTTCATAGCTTTAAGGCTTTACCGTAAGTAAACTGATTATTTAATACAAAGGAACCTGTATAATAAAAAAAAAACTACTCGAAGATAATTAAAATCAATTACAACTATAATGTTTCCGTTCTTGTACCTCCAATTTTCAGAATCGTATATATTTCCCCCCTTCTGAAAATAATTTAATGCTTTATTTCATTAATATTCATGTAAGAAATAAAGACACCATGGATATCAATGAGATGTTATTGGTATAATAGCACATGGACACGTGCATTTTTGGCCATGGCAGAATCTATAGAATCATATCTATATCATTAGCAAACATAGCGTACCCAGAACAGATGGATGTAGGAGTCGCCTGATATGGGTCTTCTCTGTTTGCAAAGGCGCATTCGTAATTCGTATTTTTGGAGTAAAGGGTTAAGGGAGGAAATTTGTAACTGATATTCAACCATTTCCCTGCTGTATGTTTATTCCGAATTTCAATACCTACTGAATATTCATCGGCACAATAGTTACGATGAAATATGGATTGTGGAATATTGTAGCCATTTTAGAAAGTAAAGAAACATTATCTATCAAATTCCACCAGCAAACAGAACAGACCCTGATCAGGCGGCTCCCATATGATCCGTCTGATCTGGGTTTACTTTGTTTGCAAATGCATGAAAACACGTCTATATTAAATGTTAAATTCTTATGTTAAATGTATTACCTTTGATGTCATGAAACAACACAGATCAATCCATAACCCTGACTGTTTGACATATATATTGCGTCTAACAGGAGAAATTACTTTAAAACTACTGACAAGAAATAAAATAGATAATAAGCCTATATTCTCTTTTAAATACGTTTATAGGTCTTATATACTACATATTCCTCTCAATCTACTGCATCTATATATGGTTTTCTTTGGATTATCTACAATATCTTTGAATACAAACCCCGGAAAAGAAACATGTAGAATAAGGGGACGGGGCTCCCATGGGAGCTTTCTCGGTTACTTTTGCCCTGCATTAAGCAACCACCTGCTTTTTAAGACTAATGTTTTCCATAATGAATGGCCACTTAGGACAGGCTCTACTATATTCGCCTTTGTATATGTCCTACATCAACATTTAGCGTTTCAATGGGACATCTGGGTTCATGCTTATAAAGGTTTTTTAGTTGAGTCTGCGTTTGTTCTCAAGCTTTTGATTGGTCAGACTTGAGCCAAAGGTTCAAATCGGACCAATCAAAAACTTGAGAACGAACTCAGACTCAACCAAAAAGTTTTATAAGCATGGATACTTGTTAAGAATATATCTCCGGGCAAGAGAAAGCATGAAACAGATACACAATTCCATATTTATTGAAAATAGAGTGTTGACTCTTGTATGTTGCATGTGCTTTTAATGTTCTTCATCAACATACAAACCTTCATCGGAATATCTTCGACACTGCATGCATTCAAATTATGGGCAAATATCAAAGAAGTAAATCTTGTTATAAATATGTAAATCGGACTGAATTTTTATATTCGCCCAATATGGATATTCTCAATTCAGTAGAGTGTCGTATTGGTTTCCACATGTGAAAATATCACAAACCAATTCTAAACTGCCATTGTTTGTTTTGTCCAGAGTCCATATCATTGACCAGCATAACACGAGACATTGCGGACCAGACTGGTCAGAATTCTGATGACTGACGGACTAGCTGTCTGTCGTCTAAAATATTTAATATATATGTATGTTTCGTCTTCAGTCCTTCTGTTCTGAAGGACATTCCCGTTTTAAAAGTTACCAGCTCTTAGCCCTTTCCTTTATGTAAACGCATTTTGATGTATTTGCAAACAGAGTAGACTCAGATCAGACGGCTCCAATAGGAATCTTTTGATAAGGGTTTGCTCTGTAAAACGCTATACCTTGTTCATGTACCATTATAAAACATGAGCTTATAAATATTCCTGATGTCATCATTTCTTACATTAATATCGTACAGAACAGGTAATGGATTAAGTTGGTATATATACTAGTTCGGACCCTGGTTCTTTGATCTCTATTCTACATGTACAGTAAATCCTCTCTATAACGGTCACTAAATTGTGTTAATTAGTAGGTAATTAGGACAGGTGGCTGCTTAAAGCAAGGTGAAAGTAAAACAGAACGCTCCTGCGTTCTGTCTTACTTTCACCTTGCTTAAAGCAGCCACCTGCCTTTAACACAAAATACTTGATGTAATTCAGTGGTCGATATAAAGAGGTTTTACTGTATTGTCATTCTAATATGCTGCTATGCCGTACATAGCTTCACTACCCAGGCCCATGTGGGTTATGATTTCCTTTACAGGGGGTAAGTGAAAGTCACCTTCATCATCCTGAGTCTACGCTGTTTGCAAAGGCTTAAAAAGTCGTATATATGGAGTAAAAGGTTAACTAATTACAAGTAGTATGTAGTTATCTTACGTGAATAGTCAACAGGGAAAGGGTTCAGTTATTCCGCAACATCAAACTCCGATTTTTGTATTTAATATTTATACGGTTATTGTCTCATTTGCATACATAACAGTTACAACAATAATGACAATGGATTAATACTATTTTTATGCTCCCGTTGACGATAGTCAGGGGGCATTATGTTCTGCACCTGTCTGTCTGTCCGTCCGTCTGTCCATCCGTCCGTCACGCTTTTACGTACAGTTGGTACGTGCAGATGGTTGTCACATTTTTTTCTTGGTCTTATATCTCAGTAACCACTATAGCTATTGGCATGGAATTGCATATACACATTAATCACCATCCATATTTTCATTGCACACCCAGTCCATGCTGTCCGCAAGCCCAAGGTCAAGGTCAAGTTACTTGAAAATTTTATGTGCAGTTGGTTGTCACATTTACGTGCAGTTGGTTGTCACAGTTTTTTATTGTCTTATATCTCACTAACCACTATAGCTATTTGCATGTAATTGCATATACACGTTAAACACCATCCATACTTTCATTGCGCACCCACTCCATGCTGCCCGCACGCCCAAGGTCAAGGTCAAATGACTTAGGAATTTTACGTGCAGCTAGGCAAGTACCACCACGGGGGCATCGGTGTGTCTTACAGATATAATTTTCTAGTTGGTTAAGTTTTTTATTGAATTAAAACAAGACTACCTCAAGTAATGCATTGTGGTTTTTAGCCATGAATTTCTCGCACTCTAAGAGAGGCATTTCTTCCCTTCTCAAATCCAACAACAGGAAGTATGTATATAGTCGATGTCATCATTGTACTCCGCCACTTTCAACCATATTCTAAAATGGAATTACGGAAATGTACTGAACCAAAATAAGTTGCAGGAACTAAATAGAAAAGATAAGAAGACGACGCTATTATCAAATATTGGTTTGCTACAAAGAAGAATAAAGATCACATTAAAGGACAATCCAATACTGAATGTAGAAGTCAAACTGCATAGGACTCATAATGTTTGTTTAGCCGTTTGAAATACGGGAAACGAATTTGCAGGCATTTGCAAATAGCGTAGACCCGGATCAGAGTGTTCCCCGAAGAGAAAACGAAATGTTTTCGCTAAATATACACATTCATATTGAATTATTGTGGACCACTAGATACTTTAGAAAATAAGCATCAAAGAGTTAGTATTTAACCCTGTTCGCTCTACTTAACCATTTTCTCCATGAATAATCTTATAAGAAATAATGACATCATGAATATTGAATCACTATTATAATAAAACCTGGACACAGGGATATTTTACCATGGCAGAAACTGTAAAAGCATATCTGTATTATATATCTTATATATTAAGCAAACAAGGCAGAACCTGATCAGACGGCCCCTGTTTGAGTCATCTGGACTGAGTGTATTCTGTTTGTAAAGGAAAAAAGCATATTTCTGGAGAAAGGGGTTAATGAGTGGCGTATTGTTAGATGCCGTTTTGTATTTAGTTATAATAGTATTGTGCAACACGCTTATATACAATGCCAGTGCTCATTGACCGCGAATGGCCGTTCTATTAATGATGATTAATGAATATTAATGATGGTAGAACATACTTTCATCACATCGACCTTCTTTGCAATAAATGTCAATGATGTCAGTTGAACAAACGAAATGATGTCATGTCAACATGTTATCACACTAAAGAAGTGTCAAGCATATCTTTTATACGCCATATGACATTAAATGATGATCAAGTCTAATTAACCCTTACAACGCTGAATTTTTAAAACAGGTCAAGCTTAAGGCGAATATTTAGGGATTTTTCTAAAGAAAAGTGTAACATGGTACACAGTGCAGACCCTGATGAAAGGGTTCCTCTAGGAGCCCTCTCATCTGGGTCTACACTATCAGCAAAGGACACGAGTGACTCGTGTCCCGCACTGTAA
Organism: Azorinus chamasolen; assembly: GCA_963576725.1. Lineage (NCBI taxonomy): Eukaryota > Metazoa > Mollusca > Bivalvia > Cardiida > Solecurtidae > Azorinus > Azorinus chamasolen. Next base: position 42,087,877 of record OY755249.1, read on the forward strand.
AGGTTAACATGTTGCACAATGTGATATAGAATCAAACTTGTCTACAATCATCTCCCAAAATAAGTCTGTTTCTGGCGGTTTAGTTGGTATCAAACTGTAAGTAGAAAAATATGCATACAGCTTCTCTATGAGCTTTCTGCATTACGTTCACCCATCATGCGTTAGGCTACAACTTTCACTTACAGAAGCCCATGTTTATTTATTATGCGGTCACTGTAGGCAGGTTTTACTGTACATCCGATTTCTAACCTGGAATTTAACCTTTAGTCTGCTAAGCAAATTATTTGTGTACAGAATATTTCACCTACTATATTTTCAAAATTCAAGCTATAATCAATTTTTCTGTCAAACTGCAATCAGAGTTTCAAACAGTTTGGATCCTGATGAGACGCCGAGTTACTCGGCGTCTCATCTGGATCCAAACTGTGTGCATATGTATTCACTAATCCGCCCATATATGGCTAAAGATTAAAGAAAAATAAAAAAACCCCAGAATGCCAATTAACGATAGACTTCATGAGACGTCAATGCACAGTTAACCCCCTCTAAAGCGAACGTTCAGCTTAGTATAAATATCAGTCATGGTGACAGGTGGCGGCTTAATGCAGGGTGAAAGTCATGCAGAAAGCTCCTAGAGAAGCTTTATGAATACGTTTCTACCTACAGTTAGATACCACCTAAATGTAAACCCCCTGAAATAGACTTACAGTAAAATCCCTCTATAACGGCCTGTAAATTACATCAAATATTTTGTGTTAAAGGCAGGTGGCTGCTTAAAGCAAGGTGAAAGTAAAACAGAACGCTCCTATAGGAGCGTTCTGTTTTACTTTTACGTTGCTTTAAGCAGCCACCTGTCCTAAATACCCACTAATTAACACAAATTAGTGACCGTTATAGAAAGGTTTTACTGTATTTAGACTTCTAAACAGCCATCGGCCTAGTGTATCTAACGTCTTCTCTACTAGACTTCCGGTTTAGAGGGTTTTACTGTATTGTCTCTCACCTGGATCTAAGCTGTTCTTGCCAGGTCGCGCTTAGCATGATAAGGGCAATTGTCGTGGTCAAGAAATAAGACAATTGTATAATAGGTGGTACAGTAAAAGTCCTCTAAACCGGACGTTCAATTTAGTATAAATATCAGTCCTTGAGACCGGTGGCACCTTAATGCAGGGTGAAAGTCTAGGAGCTTTCTGCATGACTTTCACCCTGCATTGAGAAGCCACCTGCCTAAAAGTATCGATATTCTTCTCTACTATAATTCCGGTTTAGAGGGGGTTTGCTGTATTTCGCTTGGATCTAAGTTATTCAGGTCAGGTCGCGCTTAGCATCATAAGGGCAATTCTCGTGGTCGAGAAATAAAATGTTTTAACTGGTAGTATTTCATGATAAACAAGATCTTATTGTAATTTGCAAGGGAAGTTGTATGTGCGTGAAGGCTGGTTCCAATCTATAGGTAAAACATACTAACCATTATTCCGCTGTGAAAAAAGTCGGCTCAAAGTTTGATCAGGTGTAAGTTTGACTACTTTCGATTCGAGTTGATCAAGCTTTAGAGAAAATATTCACAGATTGAATCCAGAGACGTCTCATCTGGATCTAGACACCAGTCATATCGAGTATAAGTGTTACCCATTACTTCATACACACGCATGTTCTTGAATTTGTAAATAGAGTAGATCCAAATCAGACGGCACCTACAGGAGCCGTCTGATCAAGGCCTTCTCTGTTCGTTTATGGTATAATATAGAACTGATTCTTCAATTTCTGTTTGAGCCAAAACATCTAGTGTACATAATAATAACATTACAAACATTCAGGTAATAAATATTAAGTATGTGATTATTTCTTAAATACAAATTAAACAGGGAAATAGTTAAAGTTTAAGATATTTAAGATCCATGTATATTGCTCCTATAAACAGACATTGACACCGTTCCCTGATGAATGTTCATGTGAGGTATAATGACATCGTGAATATTTATTTTATTAACCCTTCTCTTGCTATTCACGTCAATATACCTACCTGTAAATAGTGAAGACCCAGATGAGACAGCTCCTGCAGGAGCTGTCTCATCAGGGTCTGTACTGTTTACAAATTGATTGTGCAACCAGTGCACTCCACAGCAGTGATTGCACAGCGAAATACTTGTACACAGTGAAGATATATGTTATTATACAACAGGGCATGGGTATAGAAGGAGAAATGTATTTTAAAATTCAGCAAGAGAAAGGTTAACTGAATTGTTACAATGGCATATTAATACATAGAATTAGATCTATTATAATTTCAAAAGCAAACAGAGGAGACCCTGGTCAGGAGCCGTCTGAACTTGGTCTGCTCTATTGGCGAAGACGTGAAAAGGCGTTTATATGAAAGAATGGATGAACGGTAAACTAAAGCCACGCCAGATGCATGTTAAAAGAGTTTCCTAAATCCATTATACATAATTGATATAGGTAATTAAGCCACGTGCCGCGACAATTGTTGATTACGAACAAAAACGACAACATTGATCTTAAATGGGCAACATAACCCACACGTAATCCATTTAAATGTTAGGACAAGTACAAATGTTTTATGTATCCCTAGTATATACCAATTACATTCTCATTATTGCCCTGTTAGGCGTCCGGAGAACAGTCGTTAGATTACTCCAGTGTGTGTGATTCGATCTTGTTTGAGCGCTGACACACTGAGCCATGTGGGTGACAAATATAGTCACTTCATTGATCCTATTGGCTCTACTTATTTGCCTTGTGGCTGCACAGACAACCCAGTCACAGTCAAGTAAGTAAAATGATTATTCTTTCATAACCTTCATTCTACTGGCCTGTATGTTTTTTTCGGTTTTGACTCACAAGTGTCCAAAGACATTTTGGACTTCTGCGGTAAGACCTCTTTACACCAACCTATCGGTGAATACCCTTGTGGTTGTTTAATCTTTCCCCTGTTCTATGTTTGTTCCAAATTTCAATTCTGAATATTTATGGACAGAGTAGTTAAAAAATATGGAAAATGGAACATTATAGCCAATTTAGAAACTGAACAAACAGATATATCAACTTCCATCAACAAACAGAACAGACCCCGGTCAGACGGCTGTAAGAGCCGCATTAACTGGGCCTGCTCTGTTTGTAAATGCGTGAAAAAGGTGTTTATATGAAAGACAGGGTTAATCCTTTCCCTCATAGAAACGCATTTTTATGAAAGTGTCGCATTTTCACGTCATTGCAAACAGAGTAGACTCAGATTAGACTTTTCTCGTAGGAGCCGTCTGATCAGGATCTGCTCTGTCTGCTTATTGAATAGCTCTAACATATGTCTGGAATAATATATATTTGATTGCAGAATATTTATAGTTTCTGCCATGGTCATATATTCCGATACCAGTGTGTAATTTAGCTAATTAATATTTTATACATCCACTATTTCTCATATGTATATTAAACTAGGGAAAGGGTTAATTCATACAGAGTAATGCAGCACGTTCTTTCTGCACAATGTTCGTTCTTTCACGTCCGTGCCGACGTCCCTAATGCATGTCCTTTGAGCGACCGTTGTGGATAGTGTTTAACCACTTATCCCATTATATGTGATCTGCCTCGCATTTAAAAACAGCTTGGATCTAGATGCGAAGCCGAGTGACTCGATGTCTCATAAGGATCCAAGCTTGTTTGACACTATTCGGTAGTCTAAGCTTGTTCGAATCCGAAGTGGGCAAGGATCTATGAGATGTGGAGTAATGGTTAAACTATTTTAAGCGAGGCAAAGTTTAACCCTTTCCCTCATATAAACGTGTTTTCACGCATTTGCAAACAGAGAAGACCCAGATCAGACGGCTCCTAGAGGAGCCGTCTGATCAGGGTCTGCTCTGTTTGCTAGTGGAATTTGAAAGATCTGATTCTTTACTTTCCAAAATGGCTACAATGTTACACCTTCCATATTTCATTATAACTATTTTGTCCATGAATATTCAGTAGGTATTGAAATTTGGACTAAATATAGAACAGGGATAGGGTTAATCTATTATCAAGAAGACACTTATCTTCTCGCAAAAGTGTCTAAGTACCGATGATTACACACAGGTTTCGCATTATCCTATGGTAAATTATCTTCATTGTGATTGTTTTTCGAACATAAGTTGATTATTTTGAATGTTCAAATATTCATTGAATTCCAGGATAGGTATGTTGCACATAGCCTTGATATATCCACCTAACAAGTGTTAGTCTCATCCAGCTGCCTTCCACTAAAATAATATTACATTATAAGACTGAGCTGTACTTCTCGTCCTAGTCGTGACATTTTTTACCTCCTTCCCTCCTTCTGACAACCTTCTGTAAAAGTATTCTTTAAAACCATTGTAGTATATAAAGCAAGGAGCGAATGCTCTATTTATCATATTGTTTTCAAAAAGTCTTGAAATAATATATATTTCAGAAAAACTACACATCTTTATATAGAAATGTTATAAGTAAACACCCGAGGAAAGAGCTGTAGCGTTACCGTCAATTTATTTTGAGTTTGTAGCTTGACAATTGTAGAGTTCAAAATTTAGTCGCTTTATTTGATTCGTTTTTACGCTGCGAGTCATATTGAATGTTACTTTACTTCTAGATGGTGGATGGGGTAACTTCTGGAGCAATTTCCGGAACTTCTTCTGGCGGAGACCTCCTTTCTGGGGCGGTTGGGGCGATGATGACTGGTTTGATGACTAGGTGTATCATTCAACTGTGAAAACCCATTACTATCCGGTGGACATCTGTTTGATACATACATTGGAAACGGAATTACAAACTTTAACGTCGGATGTCTGCTTAACACTTTACCTGATAGAAATACCACTGGACATCTTTGCCATCATAGTAGACCCATTGTCTAATATTGGCGTTAGAAGCTCCGTGGACATATATTATCTATTGAATCTGTACCGAGTTGTAAATAAATATTACTTGACTTGACTTGGCTTCAGATCAGACCACTCCTGTATGATTCATAAGATCAGTGTCTACTCTGTTTGCTTATGGAATTATATACAGTTGAACTTCAAGGGTCATACAAACTACACTGATAATCACAAATGTTCGAGTCATCCGATTTCTAATGTGGAAAATTTCTCAATTTCACAGCTTAATACAGGTCTTAAGTAATGGCTAAAAGCTCATGCAGGAACTTTCAGCATTATTTTCAATTCCGTTAAGCTGCCACACGTGTGTCTAGATATGCGTAGTGATACATTTTAGTAGAATTCTGCATTGTAGATTTTGGAAGGACCGAACTTTTACTTCAAGTTATCTCGAAGTTTGAGTTATCCGAGTTCGAGATATCGAAGTTCAACCATAGATATGTATGTACAATCTTTTCTACGTCTAACATTTCCAGAGTTCAAATACCATTGTAAAAATCCCTACAATAAATATTCATGATGTTCTTATTTCTTACACGAATATTCGTCAGGCAACGTGTTAAACATCGCACTTCTAATAATTTTTATAAAAACCGATAATAGAGGGTTATACACATGTGCAAAGAATGTTCAGATTTGGCTTTGTTGTGCTGTAATTTTCACAAATACGAACATGTCACACATGTGAAATGTTTTTGTACGAATTCCGCACATATTTGTGATAAATTCGTACGAATATGTTACACATTTGTGAAAATTTCGTTCCGTACCTCTATCCCACCTCAAAGTAGATACATATACGTCACATGTCAAAAAGTAGAAAAAACATATGCCAAAAAATGATCATAGGAAATATTCACACGTTACAAAGAACAGCTTTTGCTTCTCAGATAGATTATGGGGTACATTTCGGTTGCTTTTTCTGATAGACCCTTCGTATATCATTGGATGACGGCACATATTGAGTAGATGTTCCATGTAGAACTTTGGGTCAACGAATTAAAGGTTAATGTTACAAGGGATGAATGCCATAACACTTCAGCATTCAATATCTTGATAATTTTAGTCCCGGATAGGTTTTGCACAAGTTAATTGCCCCCAGTGTATAGGGTGTCCCAAACAACCGGACCCTGGATCAAATGTGTATTTTAACCAATGTAACCTGACACATATAACTAAAAATAGTTACTGTCGTAGATAAGTCATTTGTGCATATGTCTGCCAAACCTCTCATAAAATTATGCATTTGTTTTAAAGATATGAGTTGTTTAATGAATGCACCTAAAAACTGTTTTAACATGATATTCGTACATTGCATAGTCCATGATTATATCATGTTTAAAACGGAGGTGTGGGTACATTCATTTAAATGCTGATATCTTAAAAACCAATGAATATGTTTAGACAAAATTTAGACAACATAATTATGGCAAAAAGTTGTCTCTACTTAGCTACGTGTGTATACTTTTAATTTCAGTTAGCAATATTGACAGAAATGGGATAACTTGCAGGTCTTTATCCCGGGTTCCATTTTTTGGGGACACCCTGTTTATAAAATTTCAGTATGATGTAATGAGATCTAAGGTCTCAGTGTCATAAACGTGAAATCCCTTAACCCTTCTTTTGCTGAATTTTAAAATGAATTTCTCCTTCTTTACTAATGCCCTGTTGTATAATCACATATATCTTCACTGTGCACAAGTATTGCACTGTGCAATGACTGCTGTGGAGTGCACTGGTTGCACAATCAATTTGTAAATAGTGCAGACCCTGATGAGACAGCTCCTGCAGGAGCTGTCTCATCTGGGTCTTCGCTATTTACAGGTAGGTATATTGACGTGAATAGCAAGCGAAGGGTTAACATTCAATAGCTAAAAGTATGTTTGATACAAACGATTAAACATGATTGGTGTCAATGAAAAGAAGATTACTGTAGCTTTTGAGACGAGAAGTTCGCTCGTTAGTCCACGCGCCTTTCCATTCGTATGTGACAGTCGCATAAAACCTTTATGTAAAATTAACAATTAACTTAATACAAATCGGATACATTATTTACTACCCATATATAACGGTTGTCAGGAACTCAAGTGTGTCCTGTCACCTTGTATAAATAAAAAGCCCAGACACACAAATACTAAACGACATTTATTGGTATAAATATACAATAATATATATATATTTAAGAAACAGTCGTGTTGAAACTCGATATTAGGGAAGTCTTTAGCATACCATTGTACACAATATCAAGTTCTTGTTAGTTTACTTTCGTGAACAAAATGTCAATAATGTAATACAAACAGATCCTAGAAACACGATGTCTTAACCAAGCGTGTGTCCATCTTGGTTCACTTTATATTAAGCTTTTATTTCTAGAGTAACACCTCTCTTTCTGCCTAGGTTTCTTAGCAAAAAGAGTAAATAACTGGATTAGTAAAATTGTCTATCAAAGCAGAAGAAACGTAAATTCTTGGCCTTGGAATGTTCATACTTTTAATAAAATCTACGAAATGTCAATTCGCCTTCTCTAGCACGAATCTCATTGCTGCATTTTCATTTATGGTTTTTGATACAATGATTTCTTGGTCCAACCCATAAAATACCCGTTATAAAAAATACCTTGGAACAAGGCTACACTTTCAAACCGACACCCCTTAAGTGCGGCCGATAAAGTGCTCTCATTAATTAAATCGTAATAGTTGCAAATACAGATTGTGAAAATTTCGTGCGTACTACGAGGTGGTTAAAAAAGCGGGTACGAAATTTTCACATTACCTTCTTGTGACATGTTCGTACGTAATTTTCACACATGTGTGGGGAATTCATGCGAAATATTCAAACGTGTAACATATTTGTTTGTGTGAAAATTACGGTTTAATGTATCCTGCGCAAACTTCCGCAAATTTTGCGTTTCAAACTGACTTAAGAATCGGAATCTATGTGTACCTTAAAACTTATTTAACACTAAACAGCGCTTTTAGTAAATGGTTGTCTGTGTCGAAAAAAATAGAAACATGGATTGCTACGGAAACCAACGGAACAGCGTTCGCCATTGGCCGTAATCTGTCGTAAGATTCAAATTTACATACCGGACATAATCATTCGAAGTATATGTAGGCCAACAAGCAGTTTCAGCTATTGTACATGTGATGGCAACTTAATTAATATTCAAAGCGTTGTTCCGAAATAGGATCGGAGTCATTCAGAACTTGGCCGAAGAGTTCCGTACAAAGTCCCCGTTTCTAAAAAGGAGGCTCCTTTTAAAGAACTTAAAGTATTCCGATAGCGATAATATTTAGCTGAACAAATATATCCTTTCGAAAAATGGGTTGTAAGCATTATTTTCATTGTATGTATACGTGTACAGCTTCTTGTATTGATTGAATAATACGAAAAATGCGCATAATACTTCTTTTAATATGGCTTCAATATACTGAGTTGACGCATATCTTTTCTGAACATTTAACATGAGCAATTTGAATTTGATTTTACGCACAAAACGTATCAAATGGGCACTGAGTGTAATACTTGTACTTACAAGATAGTAAAGCGCACAAAATAAAAATAAAATACAACTCTCAGATGCAGGTCTGTAAAATCAGGGTCCATGCTTACAAAACCTTTAGTTGAGTCTGAGTTCGTTCTCAAGTTTTTGATTGGTCAGATTTGAGCCTCTGGCTCAAATATGACCAATCAAAAGCTTGAGAACTCAAATCTGACCAATCAAAAGTTTGAGAACGAACTCAGATTCAACTAAAAAGCTTTATAAGCATGGCTGAATTCTTAGTGTGGAAATTCATGGACCTATAAAGATTTCTGAATAATTTTATTCTAGGATCAGGCTATCGTCTATCTGAACTCTTTACGTCATAAATACCAGCGATGTGCCGATCAATCACAGTACTTCGCAATCACGCCGTGAAGGTCTAAAATGGTGATCGACGAAAGACAGGCCGTCGTCGACGATTTATACATAACCTTATGGAGACCATGTTTTACTTATTGTTTGTCACATTGTTTAAACTAAATCAGAATCATTATGTAATATAAACTTTAAAACAGAGTCTACCCTTATCAAATGTCATGTTTCAGACAAAGATACTGGTTTCCATATTACATTGGTAGCAAAGCCCGCCATATTAGAATTTAATCGTAATTTAAAGTCGATGATTGATCGCGAATATTTGTCTACAATCGAGTAAAATGATTTATTCCGATTCCCAACACTAATTAATAACCTAGCGGTCTTTCTACGCCTTTGCAGTCAAGATCTTTTCTGTTTGCTCATAGAATAATATAATATGATTCAACAGTTTCTGTCATGGCTTATACTTGCCGCTTTCATTATTCTATTATAACAATTAATAAAGTTAATATTCATGACGTCATAAATTCTTATATGAATATTTATAGAGTAAAGGGTTAAATCTAAACAGTTAGATACGATTCCACAGTTTCTGCCATGACCAAATATTCTTGTGTTCAACTGTCATTATACAAATAATCTTATTAATATTCATGGTGTCATTATTTCCTTCATGACTATTAATGAAACATGCTAATCGAATGACCATCGAGGAGGGATTTACAGTGTACAACCTCTCTATAACGACCACTAAAGTGTGTTAATTAGTTGGTTTTTAGGACGGGAGGCTGCTTAAAGCAAGGTGAAAGTAAAACAGAACGCTCCTATAAGCAGCCACTTGCCTTTAACACAAAATACTTGATGTAATTTAGTGGCCGTTATAGAGAAGTTTTACTGTATGCAGATGGGAATGGTATGAAGTATGAATTGATGATATGTGAATAAGTGACCATTGTCCCCGGATGCTGTAACTGTCCTCCATCTAACCGCGACTTAAATCGCATTTGCAAACAGATTGGATCCAGATGAGATGCCGAGTAACTCGGTATCTCATCAGGATCCAATCTGTTTGACACTTGGTCCATACTTTTTCAAAGGATTGTGCCATGACATTCGCCCAATGTTTTCTCAAAAGCTTGATCAAATCTCTAAAACAAAATCAGCAATGCGAAAAGAGAAAATGTAGACTCTGTTTTATTGAGTCTGTTCATGAGCAGTTATTAAAAGTGCAACACTACTCACGCCCCCTAGCACCGGCTTAAGCGTTGAGAGTTATGATTTCGAAGGACCAGAAAGTATAACAACACCTAACATTTGTATAATGGCATCATGTAGAGATCGTAATATCAAATATATATTATTCCATAAGCAAACAGAGCAGACCCTGGTCAAACGGTTCATGCAGGAGCTGTCTGATCTGGGTCTAATCTCCTTGCAAAGGCATTAAATGGCACATTGTTGAGTGCGTCTTTGCAAACAGAGTAGACCCTGGCCAGACGGTATATGAGTATAATTACATATTAAGATTATATGCTGCCTGCTATATGCCATGTGTTCATATGGCATTATCAAAAACAGCATATAAATATTCATGATGCCACATTTCTCACATAAATATTCATCAGATAAATGGTTAAATCTTATTTTTAAACATAATTATTTGATACATATCATGTTCATGCTTATCAGTTTAAACAAACGAATACTGGTTTACGGACATGAATTCGAGAACTCTCTCCCCTTTGCGTTTGGTGTGATTTAACCTTCCCATGGTAAATGTACCGTAAAAATTAAATTAGAATGTTTTAAAGATAAATTTTATCCAGTATGACATGGGGTTGTCTGCGAGAGAGGTGCTAATGACAAACAGTGCAGATCCTGAGCCCTCTAATCTGTGTCTTTGCTGTTTACAAATGCCCGTAAAATAGTTTCTCGTATTCAAAGGCTTATATTAAACGCCTTTTCCATTCATGACATGGAGACCATCTGTCATAGTTAATTGTCCATATCTAAATTATAATCTGTTTTTTAAGATGCTTAATGCGCTTAGCCCCTTGCCTGTTCAGCGCGACCCCGCTTATATTCGCAAATAGTGTGGATCCAAATGAGACGTCGAGTAACTCGGCTTCTCATCAGGATCCAAGCTGTTTGATACTCGGTCAATAATTACTCCAATGCTTGAACGAATCTGAAGTCAGTAAAAATGTAGCAGATCACAGTTTGAGAAGACTCCATTCTTTTCCACAGGATAATGGTTAATAGCTTATGACCATGCATAATTAGGCACGTAATCTGTGAATTCTAGTTGACCTTAGCAATTGGTTTGGATTTAAAATAAGACGTCATTAAAGTGACGTCGCATCAGTATCTAGTCTGATTTGCACACGGTCGTGTTTGCAATAAAATGAGAAATATACAGATATGAGAACATCTTGGGTATATCGTTCTGTGCAAAGTGCTAGATATGTATTGATGTTGATACCAGCGCTTTGAAGAATGGATACATCTGTTATCTGCAAGTTTTATTATTGGTCATGACAGGGATCACTTTAAACCATTCCCTGATAGGCTGTTTTTAGATACAACCTCTTTGAATAAATCTACCAAAAAGGAGCATTAGCTAGAGAAAAGGCAAATTTTAGAATTTTGTAGTTTGAAACCATTATGATTAATAGAGCATTTGCTCATATAGGAGCAAATGCTCTATTTATCACAATGGTTTCACAAAGTGACTTCTACAGTCGTCAAAAGTCGTCAATATCAGGGAATGGGTTAAACCTTTTGGCGTCAAGTAATATTCGTCTGCAAATAATGTCATCTGCTTTAAGTATCAAAGTGGAGTTTCATTCAATTTCGTCTCTAAACATAAATTGAGGATGTGTTTTGGAACCTGATGAGACACAGAGTTACTTGGCGTCCCATCTGGATCCAAACTATTTATAAAATGTCATCACTGAGTAGTCCATTGCAGCAAGCCATCTGAGTCGCTTTTATATAATAAAAGTGTTAACAGGTGGTCATTGAATGTATCTAAAATACTTTCTATAGGAGCCGTCTGTTCAGGGTCTGTTGTGTTTGCTTATGAAATTATTATATACATGTACTCGACTCTATAGTTTTTACCAATACCACAAACTTCTGTGTACATATGCCATTATGAAAAATCAGCATGATGTCATTATTTCTTACATTGAACAGGAAAAGGGCTAAGACCTCATGATAAGATACTGGTATGTTCCCACTTTCCCCACTTTTATTTAATTGGTATAATAATTGAGGTATTTGGTGTTAGGAAAGAGAATGTGTGGATATTGCATGGTCATATATCACTGTATTGTATTCTTTATCATGCTTGTTATAAGCATACTATGTATGTTTTATGCAATAAAGAAATTGAATTGAATTGAATATGTCCGGACAAGATAGCATGATAGTACGATATCACACTTGTCGCAAGATGACCTTACTGATAGGTAAATTCCTACAATTCTACACCATTTTTGTTTACCTTCTCTGAGAGCAGACGGTAACGTTACAGTGCCTCATTTGCATTTAGTGGACGATCTGGTCAACTAGGGAGCATATTAATTTCTTTGGAAATAAAACAATTTTAGAGCATCGCGACTTGTTTGCTATAGTGTTTTAAATCATATTTTAATAAAAAGCCACCTTTTTAATTACTCACAAGCACATGTGATCTTAAATATAATGCGACTTTAACCCATTCTCTCCGGGACTATTTTAGACACACATGTGAATAACTCTACCGAAAAGGATCATTTACTAGAGAAATGGATGATGTTAGAATTGTGTAGTTTTCAAACAATTATGATAAATAGAGCATTTTCTCTTACGGAACAAATGCTCTATTTATAACAATGGTTTCAAAAAATGACTTTTACAGATGCGTCAAAATGCGCCAGTATGAGGGAATGGGTTAACGTGACGTGAATAGATAGCAGCATTAACGACAAACGAGTCACTAATGTCCTTTGCAATCAGTGAAGACCCTAATGAGAGGGCACCTAGAGCAGATCTCTCATAGGGGTATGCACTGTTTGTCATGTTAATCTTTGCTTTAAACAAAACCCTGGCTATTCAAGGTAAACCTGATCTGTTTGAAATTTGGAAGAGCTCGTTTGAAAAACAAACAGCATTGAAGATGCTAAAGATTTAAAGTAGTGCTGATCCAACAAGCGGAATGTACAAAATACTAAATCTAATGGAAATAGTGTTAACCCTATCCCTGTTCTATGTTTATTCCAAATTTCAATACCTACTGAATATTCATGAACAAAATAATTATAATGAAACATGGAAGGTGGAAAACTGTAGCCATTTTAGAAAGTAAAGAAACATCTATCAAATTCCACTATCAAACAGAGCAGATCCTGATCAGACGGCTCCTCTAGGAGCCGTCTGATCTGGGTCTACTCTGTTTGCAAATGCGTGAAAACACGTTTATAAGGTAGAGTTAACGAGCGAGAAATTGGTCATGAACGCGAGAGGTTACCTTGTACATATCATTTAAGAAATTAGGTTCATTTTTAATGTTTGAAGTATAATAATGAGAAAATATATGTTCACAATATAAATTCCTCTCATCACTCAAAACCAGTCTAATATGTATAGGCTGAATCTTTATAATGGCATATGTACACATAAAGTTTTGGTATTAGCAGAAACTGTAGAGTCAAATCTTTATTACCGGTATTTCATAAGCAAACAGAGAAGGCCCTGATCAGACGGCTCCTCTAGGAGCAAATGCTCTTTTCATCACAATTGTTTAAAATCTACACAACTCTAAATGTTTCCTTTTCTTTAGTAAATGTCCCCTTTCGGCAGATTTATTCTAAGAGGTTGGGTCTGTAAATAGTCTAGGAATGGGTTAAAGAATGAAATACGAGAAACACATTATCATGGAAAACAGTAGGGGACGAATTCTGCAACACAGAATCAGATAGCAGACCATCAGACAACTCCTGTATGCGATGTATGATCTAGGTCTACTATGCAAAGGTGAATAAAGGTGGGATTGTCAAGCACGTACGAAATTCATATAGGTTAACGTGCCTAAAAGACCGACAATTACACATGTTCACATCTGTCGTCACCATAGGCGATTTCGTGATAAACTTTTTTATATACTTTGTATCCAGATGAATTGCCGAGTAACTCGGCATCTCACCAAGGTCATTTTTTGAAGAAGTTTGAAGAAATCTGACGAAGATGGATATCTTTGCAGACGGATTTATTTTGTACTGCGAAAAGACCTGTTTTATTTCAACCCTTTACTCCGTAAATACGCGTTTCTACGCCCTTGCAAACAGAGTAGACCCAGATCAGATTCTGATCTGTTTGCTAATGGATTTTGACAGATCTGTTTCATTAGTTTCTAAAATGGCTACAATGTTCCACCTTTCATATTTCATTGTACAATTTTTGTCCATGAATATTAATAAGGTATTGAAATTCGGAATAAATGTAGAACATGGAAAGGGTAAACACACGTTAATTAACCCTTCTTTCCATAAAGACGCTTTTCTACGCCTCTGAAATAGTCACTTCTTGAAACCATTGTGATAAATAGAGCAATTGCTCCTAAGGAGCAAATGCTCTATTTATCACAATCGTTTCAGAACTACAAAATTCTAAAAGTTTCCTTTTCTCTAGTTAATGCTCATTTTTGGTAGATTATTCAAAGAGGTTGTATATAAAAATAGCTTTTGATGGAATGGGTTAACAGTTGGACTGCTACGGGCAGATTACAAAACAGACCCTGACCAGACGGCTTCTATAGGGACAGTCTGATCAGGGTCTGTCCTGTTTGCTTATTACATAATAGATGTCTCATTCTAGAGTTTTGTACATGTATCATGATAAAAACATCCTTTGTTAACAGTACCATTATCAAACCTCAGTTAATTAATATTCACGATGTCAGTATTTCTTACATGAATATTCATCTAATAAAGGGGTAAAACAAATATGACATCAATTGGACCACTCCCTATCCCAGGATCCAATAGGCCTCCCCATTCTTACATGCTCTTTCATAGGCTCAGCTGTTTTCATCTAGTTTTGGCAACGCTTTTTACTTGAATGTTTTTAAAAGCTGTTTTTGTTGCCATTTAGAAGAAATACTAATGTAAATAACAGGAAAGTAAGGTTTCTTTATTTAGATATTTTGTGATAATTATACCAACATGTAATGGAACTAAGTACGACTTGACAAATTCTCGTGGAAAATGGCGTCACGTCACTGTGATCAAGTGTGCAAATATTGCGGTTGTTTGCGGTTGTGGGCCCGGATATGACCATGACCTGTATAATGAAGTCTGAAAACTAGACGAATAATGACTGAATGACTAGGTTGTACTGTAGAGCATCCGTACCCCTTTACTTCATAAATATACATTTTTACGCCTTTGCAAACAGAGTAGACCCAGATCAGACGGCTCCTGTAGGAGCCGTCTGATCAGGATCTGCTCTGTTTGAGTATGGTATAATATAGATTAAAGATGGTTCTACACTTCCTGCCATAGCAAAACCATTTTTGTGTCCATGTGGTATTACAACAATTAATATAAGTAATATTTATGATGTCATTATTTCTTACATGAATATTCATGCAGTAAAGGAATAAAGCGGCAACTAAGTGTGTCTGTAACCGCTGAATGGTTTGATAATTGGTCGATGGAGTATCAACTCACTGGATCCAGATGCTACCCCAGCCGTCCGATCTGGATTCACTGTTTTGCAAGAGAGTCAAATATTATTATTGTCATTAACATACTGCTTATATGCTTGTATATATTCAGCTATATATTAATGATATATTAAATTAACACGGGCGTCTTAAACAGCAGGTTTTTAATTAATATTGAAAGGAAATAATGCATTACATGGTCGCATTACAGAAGTTTTATCTTATATCATATGTAAAGAGATTAAGCCCCCGATCACCAATTTGCGTCTAACGGGCTCAACTCTTTTTGAGAAAACGGTTTGAGGTTTGAAAATAGAGACGGCAGAGACGACAATGCAAGCGTTTCAAGGACAAAGAAACACAAACAACGTTACACTTGTCAACTGTAGTGAATAATTTCTCGGCTCCGCTGAATCATCAGATTTATGATTAGATTATGTCATATGTTTAGATTTTGCTTAGCTAATCATTTTGACATTAATGAAAGCATGGTTTTGCATGCATTGGGTTGTATTAACTCTTAGCCTGCTATAAAAATAATGTCACTTCGCTCAAGCTTTTTAGAAACCATTGACCGTCTGTCAAACAGGTTGGATCCTAGGCGTCTCATCAGGATCCAAGCTGTTTGCAATAGCCTGCCTGGTTGCTACCTTTAGCCAGTATGCTAGAAATATTTTGGATCTACTGAAATCATTATTTCTGAAATCTCGTAAATCTCATAACAAGTACAGTTGAACTTGGATACCTCGAACTCGAATAATTCGATAACTCGAAGTAAAAGTTCGGTCCTTCCATAATTTACAAGAGCAGAACTGCTCTAAAATGTATCATGTCGCTTATCAAAGAAACATTTTTGACAGCTTATTGCAGGTCTAAAGTAATGCTGAAAGCTCATACAGAAGCTTTCACCATTATTTTTAGACCTGCATTAAGCTGTAGAATTTGTCAATATTAGAAATCGGATAACTCGAACTTTTGTTTTCTCGAAGTAATATGCATGGTCCCTTGAAGTTCCTGATATCGAAGTTCATCTGTATTTGTCAAACGCGACATGCCTTGTATTTGTAATCAGCTTGGATCGAGATGAGACGCCGATTCAATCGGACCCTTTCATCAGGTGTCATACTGTTTGAATTCGGTCAGTAGGTTCAAAAAACATTGAACGAATATATGAGTAGTAAGCAACATATGTAACAGATCAGAAATCAAGCAGCTATTATTTTACAGCAGTAAGAAGGGTTATCGCCGTTTTCATTGAAATTGCTTTAATTCGCAAAATAAAAAACGCGATGTTACAAATTAAAATTTCTCAATAACGGTCTCTCAAAAGTAGTCTCATAGGTTGGTTTAAAAACAGGTAGCAACTTTCAGTATTAATGTATTAGGCGTAAGTACGTGGCCAGCAGATCATCAACCATTAATCACGTTTATCTGGTTTTGCATACTTCCGATTCGTAACATGCTTTTGAGAACCCTTTATTAACTATTTTACCAAGACCCAACCTCTTTGAATAAATGTACTGAAAAGGAGCATTTACTAGCAAAAAGGAAACATTTAAAATTGTGTAGGAACCACTGTGATAAATAGAGCATTTGCTCCTGTGGAGCAAATGCTCTATTTATCACAACAGTTTCAAAAATGACTTTCACATAGGCGTCAAAAGGTGTTAGTATGAGGGACTGGGTTGGATCCTGGCAGAACTACTCTGCGTCTCATCAGATCCAAAGTTGTTTGCTAATGCGAGCCAGGTCGCGGCTAGTAGGGAGTGGATTACACTGTATAAACAGTAACATGCAATAACTAGAAACTGACCGTTCGATCAGTGTCTGCACTGTTTACAACATTAGTTGATGAAGTGTTGTTGTAGAGTCTGATTTTATGAAGCGCTCAAACATTGACCACCGATGTAATTCTACACTGTTTGCAATGCCTGGGTGACATTGTCCTTTGATTAGGTCATACGTACCGTTTTTTAGATTATCCGCCGCTATATTATGTATTGTTAAAAATGATAGCACTTATTTAGTATTTGTTTTTATTTTCATCACACAAACAACAATTAACATACATAATAACAAATAACAACTAACAAGCTTTGAGTTACATGTATCCCTTTACCCCACAGATACGACTTTTTATGCCTTTACAAACAGAGTAGGCTCAGATCAGACGGTTCTTGGTGGAGCCGTCTGATCAGGGTCGTTATAATAAATTAACTAATTAATATTCATGATGTTCCTGTTTCTTACATGAATATTCAAGGAGTAAATGGCTAAAGTATATATACACCCTTGGAAAAATGATCAGCATAACTTACTTCTGTTAAATCTTTTGGCGCCAACTACATTATTTTCGTCTGCAAACAATGTCGCCTGTTTTATGTTTCACGGTGGACTTTCTCCTAATTTCTTCTCTAAAATGCAAATGACGTATAAAACAGTTTGGATCCTGAAGAGACATCGAGTTACTCGGCGTCTGACCTGGATCCAAACTGTTTGCATAGGCAATCACAGCTTCGTCCGTCCATTGCAGCAACCCCTATGGGTCGACCTCCGGCGACCGTTTAATCCTTACCTCCAAAACTACGTTTTTCTACGTCATTGCAAACAGTTTAGAACCAGATCAGACGGTTCCTATATGAACCGCCTGATCGGGGTGTGTTCTGTTTGTTTAGAAAATGATATACATTTGATTGTACAGTTTAAGCTTTGACAAAACATTCAAGTATTAATATGCAATAAAAATCTAATTACAATTCCTGATGTCCTCATTTCTTTCAAGAATATTCATGAGGTAAAGGGTTAATCTACTCTAACTATTAAGAACATACATCTATGTAACTTACATGTGCAAATAGTCTGGATCCAGATCAGTGTCCATGCTTATAAAGCGTTTAGTTGAGTCTGAGTTCGTTCTCAAGTTTTTGATTGGTCAGATTTGAGCCTTTGGCTCAAATCTGACCAATCAAAAGCTTGAGAACGAATATATGACCAATCAAAAGCTTAAGAACGAAACTCAGACTCAACTAAAAACTTTATAAGCATTGACCCAGATGTCTTATAACTCGAGGAAGTAGCACGATCCAAGCTGTTTGTTACTCCACTATTTGTTTTAGAAACTAGCTCGTTATTTAACCCAATGTGCATTGATATAGTGCATATAGTTCGTAATACAGTAGAACCTGTCTTAAGCGACCATAAAAATATGTCTAATTATGGGTCTGTTTGGCAGGTGGTAGCTTAATGCATGTCAAAAGTAATGCAGAATATAGGAGATTTCTGCATTACTTTTGCTCTGCAGTAAGCAATCATGAGCTTTTTATAACTCTTATGTTCAATAAATGAATGACCGCTTAAGACAGGTTCTGTATGTAATGGGGCAAGTGCGCGTAATAAACGAGGCTGAAATACATTAGGGATTACCGATACATGCATTCCTTTGTTTGCCGGAACGACACCGCTCTCCCAATAGCGCTAATATATTTGTAAATCCTGTAACATGAACACGGTTGAAACAGAGTTTCACTTTCTGATGGTGTGTCCAAGGTATAGAGAGCTTAGAAAAAAGTTTTTAAAGGGATATTTCTGTAGATGGCCTACCTTAAATAAATTTGAAGCATTATTATATTCTAAATCAAAAATAGAGCTAAATAATCTTTCAAAGTTTTTGTATTTTGCTAATAAAGAAAGAATTTCTGAATAATGTGGATGTAGATCTAGATCTAGACACAGATCTAGATCTAGATCTTCATAGTATTCACTTAAACCACCTAATACTTTGTGCAACCTGCTATTTGCCTATTACCATAAGACCTTTCAGGAAATAGTATTGTTATTATTTTCCATGTCTGATCTCATTCTCATGAATGTATTATATGTTTTTGCTATAAACATTGTAATAATGTTTTATTTGCAATAAAGTTATTTGTATTGTATTTGTATATTTACAGTTAAACCTCTCTGAACCAGCCGTCCAATTTGGTAGGAATACCAGTCTTTGAGACAGGTTGCAGCTTAATGCAGAGTGAAAGTGATACACAAAGCTCCAACTGGAGCTTTCTGTATGACTACCGCCATGCATTAAGCTGGCACATACATATAACGACCATAATTCTTGTTGTTTAAATTTCTGGTGAAGATGAATGCAATATCTCCATCATATTTATTTTATGTTTAAAATAACTATATCCATTTTTATTCTTTTACTTATTCATATCATAGCATACCGATATATTTATATATACAGATATTTATCGATATCGGATCCACATACTTTTATAGCAGCAAACCATTTAAAGCAGTCATTGTGTAAATTCGTAAAATCTAAGATTGTTTGACTACAAACTCCCTTAGAATAATTTTGAAACATTTCACAGCATCATTATATTTGATGACTTTATGTTTGACTTAGTCGTCATAGAAACTGTCGCTATAACAACTGTCGTCATAACATTTTACATGCAGCAATTCACAGCACCTTTCTCTTTTATGAAATTATGACTTTGTTTGGTTTAGTCGTCATAGGAGCTGTCGCTATCAAAACTGTCGTCATAACGATATCTGTTTCGCCTGAAGCTGCTTCGCCCTTGTCCTCGTCCTCGCCCTCGCCCTCGTCTAACGAAGTCGTCCATATCGTAGCTGTCGTCGTAATCGTACGATCTTCTACGGAACACACTTCGGAAGAGGCTTCTCCATCCGCCTGAAATAACAATTGTATCGACTTTGAATGCAGTGCGATATGTGTCGTATTCAATATAGACCATCTTAACCCTTACTCCGATATGAAACATTTAACCATTTACTCCATGAATATTCTTGTAAGAAAAACATTTGCAATGGCATCATGAATATTGATTAGATTTATTGTTATAATAGAATATGGGCATAAGACTTTTTTGACATGACTGAAATTGTAGAATCTCATAAGCAAACAGAGCAGACCCTGATCAGACGGCTCCTATAGGAGTCGTCTGATCAGGGTCTACTCTGTTTGTAAAGGGGAAGAAAGGAGTACTTATGGAGTAAAGGGTTAATGTCCGCTGAAATATTGAGCTGATACAATTTTGACTACTTCCGATTCAATTTTTAGAAACTATTTACCGAGTGACAAACAGCATGGATCCAAGCTGTTTACAAATACGAGTCATGCGTCAGATAGTGGGGTACTACGAAATCCTACTAGGGTCATCGCCATCTCAAAGAGTACCCTTTTTCGCCAAGTCAAAAAATGCGAGAATGAACCATTGCATTTTAGACATGGCGAAAAAGGCGCAACGCTAGATCGCGATGACCCTAATACGATTCTATAAGACAAGGTTCAAGTTCGCCCTATATAGAGCTGTGAGGCGATATTTGAAATGACCCTTACAGTATTCCGTAGACATTGTAATTTGTATGTCTTAATTAATCGAGTGTTTTCCTTCGTCAGAAACGTTATTAAACCGCTTAATTGATAAACCTGTTCTGTATTATGTCATGACATAGGCAAACAACACAAAACTACCAGATGGCTCCTACAGGATTCGTCTGATCTGAGTTTACACTGTTTGCAAATGTGTCAAATACGCCCCTGTCAGGTAAAGGGCTAAAGAAAGCTTTTGATTTGTGATTGATGGAACAACATAAGTGAATGTTATGTTAAAATCATGACCTGAACGTTAAAAATCAAATGACAAGAACCTAACGTAGTTGTGATGTATCTGTAAGATATCTATGCAATTTGTTATTCTCTACCATCAAAAACAGAAATAAACTTTGCAAACGAGTTGATGTCAGATGAGACGCCAGTTAAACCGATTTCTAATCAGTGTACAGACTAGTTCAAATTCTCAGTGTTTATATAAAACTGCAAACAAATCAGAAACAGACCTCAAAATTGGTCAGGGACCATAACCTGATGCACACAAAGTGCAAATCATATACATATACAATCCACATTTGGAACAAGGTGAGACGCCTAGTAAGTCCATGGATCCAAACTGTTTGATACTATAATAGTGTTGTGTTTTGGAAAAAGAATGAAACTTCAGCAATAAACATAGGAGCAATGGAGACAGTTTATAAACGGCAATACGTGGTTTCGAAAGACAATCGGAAATCCTCGTCTACTGCCGGTAAAACCGATCAGGTACGGTGTAAATCACAGATTCAGTGAAGGAATTAACCCTTTACCTCATAGGCTTTTTTTTTAGATCCAACCACTTTGAAAAAAATCTACCGAAAATGAACATTAACTAGAGATAAGGAACATTTTAGAATTTTGTAGTTCGAAACCATTGTGATAAATAGAGCATTTGCTCCTATAGGAGCAACTTTTTTTAATGCTCTATTTATCGCAATGGTTTCACAAAGTGACTTTTACAGAGTCGTTAAAAGTCGTCAGTATGAGGGAATGGGACAAAAGTCGTCAATATGGGGGAATAGGTTAAACAACCACCACTTACCCTGGGCTTCCGTCTCCTGGACACAGACTAGTCCGATACAAATAACAACAACGCTCACGAGGAAGACAAATCTTGAACTGCCCATAACTGACTCGTGATGATATGTTGTATGCCGATGGTACGGTGCTTTTATCCAGAAACACACAGGAATTCCCAGTAAACAGATGAGTACTGACTTAAAGGGATCGTTCTCAAGCTCTGCACTGTGGGTGTCGGACAGAATTGTTTATATCTAAACATTTTGTTCATGACGTCAGGGATCCAGTCATCACAGACTGTGTCACATGATGTAGACGATTCACAGTGAGTTTACAGCAAAAAACCTACGCAACGATAATGACGAAATACTGTAACCCCTTCTACAGCGAGTACACAGTGAACAGACTGGTATTAAAAAGCATGTGATTGCTTTGTACATGGCTAAGTTAAAGAAACAAGTTCCATGGGAACTTTCTGCATCACTCCCGTCCTGCATTTAGCAACCACTAGACAGAAAAAGATCTAGAAATAGACATTCTTTTAGCGATCATTGTAGAGAGGTCTTACTGTATAGGTTAATTCACAAGCAGAGTTTAAAAATGATTGATGTCCTATAAGTATGTCATCTGGAGTATTGTTAGTTATATTTAGCATTTAAACGCTCAATTTTCAGAGTAGAATAACCCGCTAGTGTTAAACTGTAGAGTCCACTAAGTATGAAAGGCTTAAACGTACTATACGATTTTGAATAACAAACAATGTAGATCCCGATCAGAGGGTTTCTCTAAGAGCTCCTCTAAGAGCACCCTGATCTGGATCTTTATTGTTTGCAAATGTCAGGACATGCGTGCCCCGCAATAACAGGGTTAATTCATACTGTATCATTTGCGGTGTTGTAAACACCCTTTTCATGTAACAAGTTGTTCCGTTGAAATATTTGAGGTAAAGTTATAATTTATGGATATTGTTATAAGCCAGCTGTTTAAACTCGACCATAATGACAGTATGAATGTATGTCTGTTTCGATATCCGACCCATAAGAAAACTTTATATCAATAACAGAAATCGTATGGCACATTTCATTGACCATCGGAGAAAAACAATATTATAATCTAGCAAGAAAGCAACCTATTAGTGCTAGTGGTACAAACATCTAGAGATGGTAAGGACTTAACCCTTTCGCCGCCGCAGTCGCATACATGCACCACGACAAATAGTGCAGTCCCAGATTAGACGCCGCCTTTTCAAGGCGGCGTCTGATCAGGGACTTCACTAGGCCTATTTGTCTCAATCTCTATTTCTATATATGTGCTTTAAAACTTTGAAATTTGCAATTATTTATCTCATTTCCTTATTTTAATGAATGGTTTAACAAACTTGGATTGCATACGACAATTAGAAATTTGGCGCCGAAAGGGTTAACCCTTTCCCTGTTCTATGTTGATTCCAAATATCAATACCTACTGAATATTCATGGACAAAACATTTATAATGATAGATTGAAAGTAAATTGTAGCCATTTTAGAAAATAAAGAAACAGAGCTTTCAAATTCCATTGGCAACCAGAGCAGACTCTGACCAGACGACACCTATAGGATTAAACACGTTTATATGATGGAAAG
Source organism: Azorinus chamasolen (assembly GCA_963576725.1). Taxonomy (NCBI): domain Eukaryota; kingdom Metazoa; phylum Mollusca; class Bivalvia; order Cardiida; family Solecurtidae; genus Azorinus; species Azorinus chamasolen. Next base: position 42,111,399 of record OY755249.1, read on the forward strand.
GATTAAAGACAGGTCCAAGGATTTGATTTTGAGAGAAAACGCTTAAAATATACATTCACAACACACACAAGCATGCTAAAAATTATAATGAGCACAGAAAATTCTTTTGTAAAATATAGGTTTATATTGATATACATATTAATGACTGGTTCTTTTCAGTCTAAGTCATAAATGCAAGCGCAGGGAAATCTGGCGGGAAACTCGCAGTTAACAAATAGGCCAAATGTTTTGTTTTGCGGTCCTTTCGTTTTTCACAGAAACTAGAGTCAAATATTGATATACATCTATAGATCATAATAAACCTGGACATTTTAAGTGGTACTACTTGTAGTAATGTTTAAGAATGTCTAATGTTTCATGAGTGAAATTTGCAACATCAAACTGACTCAACGGCCTTGTTTGATATTCTATTGTGATCTAGTAACTTTCATGTGACAGACAGTATGACCGAGTTATGATCGCGGTGGTAATTATAATTGGCGAGAATCACTAATTAATATGAATGAAATATACTCCCCAAGAGGTTATTAGGCTTAACATTTTAACTTCTGAACATTTGTGTAAGAAAAAAACGTCATTAATATCGACAAACTGATTGTTGATAATGGTTTTATGAACAAAGGAAGTTTTTACCTTGGAAGAAGATACAGTAAAACCTCGATTATTCGAATTTTCGTTATAGAAGAATTTAGACCCTTTTAGGCAGGTGGCTGCTTAATGCATGGTGAAAGTCATGCAGAAAGCTCCTCTAGGAGCTTTCTGCATGACTTTCAACATGCATTAAGCTGCCACCTGTCTTAAAGATCGATAATAATACGTATTTTAGTGTTCGAATAATCGAAGTTTTACTGTACTTTAATTTAATTTCATAAGCAAACAGAGAAGAGTAGACCCTGTTTGGAAAAGAGGTAAACGGCGAACATATGAGATAAAGGGTCAAACAGTAGTTTAGCCCTTTCCTCCACAGGCTATTTTTAGACCTAAGCTCTTTGATTGAATTACAAAAAAGGAGCATTTACTAGAAAAAAGTAAAAGTTTAGAATTCTGTAGTTGGAAACCATTGTGATAAATAGAGCATTCGCTCCTATAGGAGCTCCAAATGCTCTATTTATCGCTCCAAATGCTCTATTTACCACAATGGTTTCAAGAAGTGGTTATTATAGAGGCATAGAAAGGCGTATTTATGGAGGACAGGGTTAAATGCCCATTATGCACTCTCGATGATTGAAAGCGACTCTATTTAGACATGGCAAATTTGAAATGTTAAATAGAATCCACGCCCTAGGACATTCATTCATTGTACACAAAAATACCCTTGAACTTATCCATATTCAAAAGTCTTCAATAATCCATTTTTATGCTGCTTATTAAGAATGATTGTAGAGTAACATTGTCTATTATCTCATTTTAACCACATACAATTCGCTAAGTGTCGGAAAATCAGTTGGACGAATGTTAAAAATGCTTCTCGAGAAACTCGTTGTCCGAACTGGATCAAAACCTTTTGTAAATATTATTCAAGACGAAATTAGCTGACTAACGGTTAATTATATATAAGTACACAACCATGAATTATGCATGCAAGTCCGCGTTAATTGAAGTGTCCTTCGAAACATGGAAATAACTTTGCGGTAAATAACGTTTTTGCACGGCTTCCCAATAAGTGGATGCATGGCTCTATTTGGCTCTAGTGTGCTGCGCTGTGCGCACTGCAAATTGGTTTCCAAGCTGCAAAAACATGAATGTTCATTGCAGACATTTCCATCCCCAGTGAAAATTAGCACAATTCCAAATATAGATAGATACTTTATTTGGTATAAAGGCCTTAAGCCCAACAGTACAGGTAAGCAAAATCATAATACACAATGCATTTAGTCAATGGTAAAATTAATGTTGTATACATACTGAGTTATGTCAAGTATGAGTTCTAGCTCAGGAATGGACACAGTGAAAAGATAATATCAAATAGATAACAAAAACTGAAGAAAATGATCATCTGTAAACCAACATAAAGTATACCGGCAATTATCATGTATATGAAAATGTATTTTGGAAGCCGTCTGATCTGGGACTACCCTGTAAATGCGTAACAATGCGTTATATGAAGGAAAAAGTTAAACAATTTGAAAGAGTATCCCATATATCACCATGTTCCAGGAAGGGTCTTATAAAAAGGAAGGGAATATACGTTCAAAGAAGTGTCTGTTTAACGTGAATTCAAAAGTTCTAAGAAGGCATTGCCTCTGCTAGATCAACGAGACACCGGATAAAATGTGATGGTTCCATTCTCATTTTTGTCACGTTTGGGCTTTTTATGCAACCCATTTCCTCGTTGAATGAGTCTGCAGATTTCACTATGGGTACATCAGATGGCCGGATTTCAGTGAAACGTTTAGGTTTTAGTTATAACATGAAGCTGAAATGAGTATACTGATTTTGTTTCCGGGATTATCGTGTGGGTTGATGTAATTATTACACATGTATTGGTAATTCCTACCAGCCAAGTGAGAACGGTGTAGATTGGTTAATTAGCTGCCGTGATTCAAAGGGAATGGAAGGGAATTCTAACTGATTAGTGTTCATAATGTCATTGTTTCTTGCATGAATATTTATGAAGTAAAATGTCAAACACTTTATCAGTTTGTTTTTTGTTCATACATATACCAGTCATTACTAAACTCTTTCTGTTTACTTTTGCATAACGTATTGGTCAAATATACAGTAAATCCCTCTAAACAGGAATTATAGTATAGAATAATTTAGATACTTGTAGGCAAATGGTTGCTTAATGCAGGGTAAAAGTCATTCAAAAAGCTCCTAAAGGAGCTTTCTGTATGAATTTCGCCCTGCATTAGGCTGCCACAAGACCGATATTTAAACTAGATTTTACGTCCGGTTTAGAGGGGTGATGCTGTACACGCTAGTATAAATACTCCTGGATGTTCTATCTAATTATTATTAATCATTTTTACCACGTGTTAAAAATATGAATAAACCAATCAGACTAACGGAAATGATGACGTCACAAACTCGTATAAACAGTAAAACCCCTCTAAACCGGAATTTTAGCAGAGAATAAATTAGATACTTTAAGACAAGCTTAATGCGTGGTGGAAGTCATGAAGAAATATCCTTAAAGAGTTTTCTGTATGACTTTCACCCTGCTTTAAGCTGCCACCTGTCTTGAATACCGACAGTGATACTGAAATTTGAACGTCTGGTTTAGAAGGGAATTTACTTTCTGTACTGATGTATTGTACAACTGTGATTTGTTAAGTAGATTTCACAAGATATTTGTCATGTCGTACATTAATGACTTAAATAGTTGACCTTTAGCAAGTTGTTATCATTTGCAAACTTTTATCAGGATGAGAAAAAGAGTGACTTGGTGTCTAATCAAAATCTAAACCGCCTGGCACACTGATAACTGTGAAAGAAATTTAACTTGCTGCTTATTATGATGAATTAATCCATATGCTCCCAGTGAATTCTTCCATGCTTATATATTGGATTAGTCCGGGTTTTTTTTTATCCAAGGGTTGTCTGGCCTAAATGTTCAATTTCGTTTTGTTTTATATTGAAATGCCTATCAAGAAACAGTGTAGACTCTGATCAGACGCCGCATTATGCGGCGTCTGATCAGAGTCTACACTTTTTGCCTACGTCCCATATATGGGATCGTGGGAGCAAATGGGTTAACCAATTAGGGTCCAATGTTCCTTAATAGGGCAAAAGCAATCAGTGTAGACCCAGATCAGAGGACTTCTTCACGAGTCCTCTTGTCAGAGTCTGCACTGTTTGCTGAACCTATCAATGTCAATGACTTAATCCAGAAAGTATTGTGTTTGCTGTTTCCCCTCCACATGAAGCAATGGATGGGTTCCAAAGTAAGTTTTGGACTGTTATTACTCAAACAATATGGGGATAAAGGGGTTAATATACCCCTTAACGCATTATCTCATGGGCTATTTTTAGATACAGCCTCTTTGAATTTATCTACCGAAAAGGAGCATTAACTAGAGAAAAGGACAATTTTAGAATTTTTTAATTTGAAACCATCGTGATAAATAGAGCATTGCTCCTATAGGAGCAAATGCTCTATTTATCACAATGGTTTCACTTATCTATCAACATCTGTTCAATCTTTGCAAACCCGTATTTTGTTACCCCGAGTCGAATCTGATGAAAATCTTGAAAGCAGCAAGGTAGGGTTTGGTGGAGAAGTATAAAGAATGATTTTTACTTAGATGTCTTAATCCCATTCCATCATATTGACGTCTTTTGAAGCCTCTGTAACAGTCACGTGTTAAAACCATTGTGATGTATAGATCATTTGATCGATGTTTTCGCTCGAGAGCGAATCAACGATAACAGTTGCAACAGTTTAGATCCAGATTAGGTTCATGTCTCAATGTCACATTCATATTATGATTTCGGAGATTGAGGAGATACTTTAATACATGGAAGAAATATGGGAGAAAAGTTAACAGCCGTCACCTTGTTACTTGCACAGGGGACCGTCACAATGAAGTATGAACCCCAACAGAAATAAACATGTACGAACATTAGATATAAAGACAAGGTGTCGAACTTCCTATTGACGAAGTTTACCCCTCTCACAAGTTATAAATTCGTAAATAGGAAGTTCGATCCCTTGTCTATATACATGTATCTAGTGCTCATACAATTTTTTATCTGTTGATGTTACTTCATTGTTACGGTCCCCTGTGGTTACTTGTATAACCCCTACCCTTTGGCTTGTTTGGCATTTACAAACATTATTTCATTATAACTCCAGCTGTTTACCATTAAGCCGTGTGTCCAGGGTTTACTCTACAGTTAAATCCCTCTAAACTGGACGCTAAATTGATATAAATATCGGCATTGGAGACAAGTGGCAGCTTAATGCAGGGTGACAGGCATGCAGAAAGCTCATCTAGGAGTATCTAAATTTAAAAGTATCTAAATTCTTCTCTACTAGAATTCCGGTTTAGAGAGTTTTTAGTGTATTTGTTTGTGAAATTACAATAGGTATGTTTCTACCGTTTCTGTAAGTACCAAGATTCCCTCCATTCATAAGCTACTGATAATATTTAGCTTATAAAAATATTGATGGTATCATATTGATGGTGTCATATTTTGTAAATGAATTTTCATCATGGTTAAAATGAATCAGTTAAGCATTCGTGTTGACATCATATTACCATTAGAATAAGGATAAGAATTAACACTGCTTCCACACCATGTCCATTAAATAGCTGGGTGTAGGTATTTGTGGAACATTTCGTCAACATTTACTTCTCAAAATATCTACTTTACTCAGCATACACAAATTTGAGGTGTCCAATCCGAATATTACATTAAAATACTGCATATTCCATAAGGTACACTATGCAACATGCGACTGTCCGAAAGTTTGTCGAAAAATCGGTACTTTTCGGACAATCAAACTAAGCATTAACCCTTTCGCTGCCAATTCCGGATCTGTGAATACCTATGCAAACAGTTTGAATCCAGATGAGACGCCGATTAAATCGGTGTCTCATCAGGATCCAAACTGTTTGTTACTGTTACTATGTTTTTGAAATAAAAATGTAGAAAATCAAAAAATGAAAATTTATAGCAGACGACAATTTGGCAGCGTAAGGGTTAAAGAACATGTACATCATGATCCAAACTGTTTGCAAATGTTTGTTAAGTCGTCCTTAGCCTTAGAAGGGTTACACTAGTCGTCTTACATTAAAACCTCTCTAAAACGGGCATTAAATTTTGTATAAATATCGGTCTTAGAGACAGGATCTGGTGGCAGCTTAATTCATGGTGAGTCATGCAGTAAGCTCCTCTAGGAGCTTTCTGCATGACTTTCACCATGCATTAAGCAGTCGCCTGCCTTCTTCTTTACTAGAATTCCGGGCTAGAGTTTTTTTCTGTATTCGTTTTCTGTATTTCTCAACAATTTGTATGCCTGATGTCACTTCTGAAATCAAATTATTTGCATTTGAAATAATTACTTCACCTTCTCCCAAGGAGCTTTCTGCATTACTTTTGTCCTGCATTAAGCAACCACCTGCTTATAAAGACACCCATGTTATTCATTAATTGGTCGTTTTAGAGGGGTTCTACTGTATTTTGATATATTTAGGCAGATGCCTGCTTAATGCATGGTAAAAGTCGAGTAGAAAGTTACAAGAGCTCTGTGTGTGATTTTCTAATCAGGTCTGCTCTGTTTGCTAATGGAATTTGGTAAGTATGTTTCTTTAGTTTCTAAAATGGCTACAATGTTCCATCTTCCATATTCAGTTATAACGTTTTGTCAATGAATATTCAGTAGGTATTGCACTTTTGACTAAATACTGAACAGGGAAAGGGTTGATGCATGGCAAAAGTAAGGCAGAAAATTCCTATAGGAGCTTTCTGTATTATTTTTAACCTGCATTAAGCTACCACCTGCCTTTCAGACATATATTTAGACCGAGTTAAGACAGGCTCATCTGTACCAGCTATATATGGGAGTGTTCGACTAATTATTCAAACGTTTGCCCTTTTTAATGGAGAAAAACACACATTTAGGCGTACATCTTCATCATCATCAATCTCCATTTATATTTCCCCCCCAAAATGTCACTGTAACGTAATCGTGGATGTGTATCCAATGAGGTTTTAAAGAGAACGTGAGGTCACAAATGTGAGTACTTGAACACTGAATACACCGGTGAACGTTTTTAATTTGCTACTTGACATTTTTGACCAATCAATAACAACTTTCTGATGCTTTCTGGTTTGGTATCTATTTTTATACAGTAAAGTAAAATCTCGATTATTCGAACACTAAAATACGTATCTTTATCGACGTTTAAGACAGGTGACAGCTTAATGCAGGGTGAAATGACTGCATGACTTTCACCCTGCATTAAGCTCCTGTAGAAGCCATCTGATCTAGGTCTGTTTTATTTGCTATGGTATAATGTAGATATGATTCTACATTTTCTGCTATGGCCGACACTTTCTGTCTCCATGTGGTATTAAAACAATTAAGCTACTTAATATTCATGATGTCAATATATCTTACATGAATATTCAGTTAATAAAGGGTTAAAATGTTTTAGCTCGGATCCAGATGAGACGCGGAGTTATTTTAGGATCCAAGTTGTTCAACACTCGGTCAATTGTTTCTCAAAGGCTTTCTTGATTCGGATGCACTCAAACATTGAGCAAACATTATTTTTAGCTGGATAAAAAGTAATTACAGTAAAACCTCTCCATTACGGCCACTAAATTACATTAAGTATTTGGTGTCAACGGCAGGTGGCTGCATAAAGCAAGGTGGAAGTAAAACAGAACGCCCCTATAGGAGCGTTCTGTTTTACTTTCACCTTGCTTTAAGCAACCACCTGCCCTAACTACAAACTAATTAACATAATTTAGTGTCCGTTATAGAGAGGTTTTACTGTAATGTCTGATCTGTTATCAATGTAAGACTGGCAATCATACATGTAACTACTCGTAGAAATAGCTGAGGTGGTCCGAGTGAAGACTTGGTTTACAAAGGAGGTGATTTTATTGGCTCCTTGGAATTTGGACTTCTCACATCGATGACTCGGTCAATTCAACACTTTTGCTCCTATAAATACAGAAAACCTCTTTAATTAGAGTACTCAAATAAGTGGCATTTTCGCTTTCTAAAGACAGATGGAAGCTTAATGCAGGATGAAAGTCGAGTAGAAGTATTTCTTATTTAATATCATTGATATTGATTGGCTGATTGTTTTAATGACACAGTGCAGTTTAGCCATGACAGAAACCATAAAATCAAATCTGTTATTTCATATGCAAACAGATCAGACCTTGATGGCATCAAAAGGCGAATCTATGATATAGAGGGTTATGGCTAAATAGCGTTCCAGAGGAGGGACTCAGGTACAAAACAATAGTATTTTTATTCCTGTGATCTTACTCAAGATCGTACGACTGACCTCATGGTAGGCTCTAACATACGACTTTCTCAACTTCTAGTCGTACAACTTTGTCATATGGTATAACTTACAATAAGTTCTATTATACGTTGTTAGCTCTACTTACTGCACACTGGAAGGTAAACAAGAGTGTTCGGAGGAACGTACACATGTGTCACCTGCTCGCAGCTGACACAAAAACAATTAAGATGCTGGAGTGCGAAAATCAGAACAAAGGGGGAATAACTCAAATAGTTTTGCATGCAGAGTGATGGACCTTAGTTACATCAATGGTCTTCAATGAGAGGAAGACATGTGTGACATTTAAAAGCTCTATAATAATTAGTATTGAAATGACAGCCAAAAACGAAAGTGAGACGGACAGACAGACAGACATACAGCCTCTCGGCAGGTGACATAAAAATATTGCTTTAAGCAGCCACCTGCCCTAAATACCAACTCATTAACGCAATTTAGTGGCCGTTATAGAGAGGTTTTACTGCAGCTGAAACAATATAATGGACTTATAAACAAAGGAATTTTTACCACACCAAAACCCGTAGAATTAGATTTACATCATGTCATAATGCAAAATCAGAATAACCTGATTAGATGGCTTATAATACACGAATCGTCTGGTCTTGGCCTGCTGTGTTTGCAAAGACGTCAAAATGTGTCTCTATCTGATGAAGGGTGAACAACTTTAGTTCGTGACCACTTTGACCTCCAACGTCCAGACTGAATTATTCGCCGACTGATGTATCGAGACTATTAAAAAGATGTGAGAAATTAATTTTAGGGTACATGTATTGTATACAGCAAAACTACTCTAAACCGGAATTCGAGTAGAGAAGAATATCGAAGCCCTTAAGTGACTGCTTATTGCAGAGTGAAAGTCAGACAGAAAGTTCATAGAGGAACTTTCTGTATGACTTTCACCCTGCATTAAGCTGCCACCTGTCTCCAAGATCGAAATTAATATTAAATTGAAAGTCCGTTTTAGAAGGGGTTCACTGTACTTCAAATATGAAATATAAGAAGTAACCCTTCGCTTGCTATTCACGTCAATATACCTACCTGTAAATAGTGAAGACCCAGATGAGACAGCTCCTGAAGGAGCTGCCTCACCAGGGTCTGCACTATTTACAAATTGATTGTGCAACCAGTGCACTCCACAGCAGTGATTGCACAGCGAAATACTTGTACACAGTGAAGATATATGTAATTATACAACAGGGCTTGGGTAAAGAAAGAGAAAAGTATTTTAAAATCAGCAAGAGAAGGGTTAATTCTCTCTATTAGTGAAATAGTAAGCTTACAGGTACGGGTATCGAACTGGAAGTGTAATGTAAATGAACCGCGCCATAAAATCAGCCTTAACCCTCTACTCCATAAATACGCTTTTCTCAGTGTGATACGCCTACCTGTGAAAAAGACATGATAAATGACATGTTATGTTTGACAGATTCACCTCTGATAATACATCATATCCTAAAGACTATTGACCTAGTAGTCTGTTACCGAAACGTGCGCGTGCTAAGCAGAAGTCGTCTGCAAATTTGTCATCTGCAGCAACAATGGCTATTATTATACTGCAAAGTAAAATCCTCACTTCTGATTGGTTAACTAGCCGTGTACATGGGTCCATGTACCCTGTGAGCTGACAGGGTACATAGAAATTCCCCATGGCAGGCCCCACATATTATGGTCAGAAACCAAAAGACCGACTTCTCGACTCGGCTAAACAATAGCAAAATTCATAATAGACAACTATTGATACGTAAAGAAAACAATGCAGAAATGAATTAAAAAATACCATTGTTTGAAATTACCAATAAAACAGTTTTAGAGGAGTTATTATATCGTCCAGCCATCTATAATAACACGAACGCCAATGAAATACAATACACAATACTTCGGATACCTTCGGGTAGAAATAAATGTATTGGGGCGCTTTTAGGGGAATTAGCGTGTTTAGTGATTGAACATGCAAAAATGGATTTATATAAATTATCCGAACCGTAAAACTTTGCAGTATAATAAATTCGTTATACAGTTCTTTCCCAGGGTACATGACGATTTATTCCCGGCTGGTAAAATCATGTAACCCTCGCCTAACGGCTCGGGAAACATGATTTTCCTCAGCCGGGAATAAATCGTCATGTACCCTGGGAAAGAACTGTATAACTAATAATGTTCTTTCCGTTCTCGTCATATATAACACCACACTGCACAGACATTTGATCCGACCCGTTTGTATAAAATATAAGGAATATCTGCTCCATCGCGGGAAGAGTTAACCCTTTCCCTGTACTATATTTAGGAAGGTGCAACATTGTAGCCATTTTAGAAAGTAAAAGATTAGATCTTCCAAATTCCACTAGCAAGCAGAGCAGACCCTGATCAGATGGCTCCTCTTGGAGCCGCCTGATCTGGGTCTACTATGTTTGCAAATGCGTGAAAACACGTTTACATGAGGGAAAGGGTTAAATAAATGACCACCTTCAGTTTTATCTCGAAAAACAAACAACTTAAAAAAACGTTCGTAAAATGCTATGAAATGCACGTCATTATTTAAATATTTGAGGATATTGTGTTAAACGACTATTTCAACATAATTATGATTGTTACAAACATTCTAGTATTTTCTTTATTATAATGTACTTGATGAAATGTTACTGGTGCTATTAGAGATACAGGTGTACGTATGTGAGAACATCTATTAAACCTCACATGAACGATCAAAAGGTCACTCAACCCTTTACTCCTTAGACAAGTGAATTAACGCATTTCTAAACAGTGTAGATCCTGATCTGACTGCTCCTGTAGCAGCTGTCTGATCACAGTCTGCACCGATTGCTTATGGAATTACAGTAGAACCCTTCTAATGCGACCACTTAATGAACAAACATACCTGTCTTTATAAGCAGGCGGTAGCTTAATGCAGAACAAAATAAAACGGAGTTTCCTGCATTAAGCTACCACCTCCCTCTACAATCCAGAATTATACCTATTTAAGTGGTCGCATTAAAGGGGGTTTACTGTATATAGATTTGATAATACACTGTTACCAGGTTCGAAACGATTTTTGTTCATATGGCATAGTAAATAGTATGCTAATTGATATGAATACAGTAAAACTTCTCTATAACGGCCACTAAATTACATTAAGTATATTGTGTTAACGTTCTGTTTTACTTTCACATTGCTTTAAACAGCCGCCTGTCCTATATACCAACTAATTAACATAATTTAATGGCCGTTATAGAGAGGTTTTACTGTACATGCATTATTTCGTATATGACTATTGGTGGAGTTAATGATATCAGTAATTTCCCATTAGACTAAATTAACCCTTTCCTCCATGAATAATCATGTAAGAAATAAAGACGGCGAGAATATTAATTAGATAAATTTGTTACAATAGCACATAGATACAGGTATTTTTGCCATGACAGAAACTGTACAGATCAGACCCTGATCAGACGGTTCCTATGGGAGCCGTCTGATCTGGGTTTACTCTGTTTGCAAAGGCGTAGAAAGGCGTATGAGTAAAGTGTTGATATACACGTGCTTTAGTGTGAACGTATTTGTGTACATAGTAGGTATACATTTTACTGAACGTCTCAATATCGTACAAGATAGCTTATGAAACATATCGTGCAATGTACATCAGCATGATGTATTGGTGGCTCGGAGGCTTCTGTCCCTTTGCAAAGAGTCAATCCGCAACCTGCTAGAAATGCATTCAACCCTTTCCCTGACCAATATTCATGCAAGAATGTATTAGCTGACTTTTTGTGGCTTAAGATATTCAAGGGAACAAGATTCAGATCTATTTCATATCACAAGCAAACTGAGCAGACCCTGATCAGACGGCTCCTACAGAAGTCCTCTGATCTAGGTCTACTGTTTGCAAATGCGTTAACAGGCAAAAGGTTAATTAAAACAATCATCTAATTAATATCGTACATCCATTATTTCTGCAATGTATATTAATTAAGTACATGTAATATGATGGAAATGGTTGAATGCTTTGACAGACAGAGTAGTCTTAACTCTTTGCACGCTAAGTAATTTTTCGTCTGCAACAATTGTCGTCTGCTTCAATTCTTAAAATAAACTTTCTCTCATTTTTTTGCAAAAATATGGTCAAGATGACAAACAGTTTGGATCCTGATGAGACGCCGCATTATGCGGCGTCTCATCTGGATCCAAACTGTTTGCGTAGGTAATCACAGTTTCGCCGCTAGCGTGCAAAGAGTTAAAGACATTGTTTACAACTTTAAACAGTTAAAAGCTAACGCTTTACCTCGCAAATGCGCATTTTGGCAATGTTCAGTGTTTTGGTAAGGGTCAACCCTTTCCTTCATATAAACGCATTTTCACGCATTTGCAAACAGTAGACCCAAATCAGACTGCTCCTGTGGGTCTGCTCTGTTTGCTAATGTACTTTGATAGATCTGTTTCTTTAGTTTTCTAAAATGACTACAATGTTCTACCTTTCCGTGTTTCATTATAACTATTTTGTCCATGAATGTTCAGTAGGTATTGAAATGTATAATAAATATAGAACAGGGAAGGGGTCGAATGTTGTATCAGTGGGCTCGTTTAACCCTTTCTCTCATATTGACGACTTTTGACGACTCTGTAAAAGTCAATTTGTGAAACCATTGTGATAAATAGAGCATTTGCTCCTATAGGAGCAAATGCTCTATTTATCACAATGGTTTCAAACTTCGAAATTCTAAAAGTTGCCTTTTCTCTAATTAATACTCCTTTTCGGTAGATTTATTCAAAGAGGTTGTATCTAAAAATTGCCTATGGGGTAATGGGTTAATATCACACAAACGACCAAGTTGGTATTGTTATCTGTATGCAGCGTTTGCCAATAACTGTTGATTTAGTGTTTAATCTGTCTTCAAACAAGCAAAACTATCTTGATTGAAAACGTGACGACACCACTGCTTGTGTGAAAATGCAATTATAAAATGCTTAACCCTTTGCTCCATGAATATTCATGTCAGACAGAACGCCTGTATGAATATTAGCTTATGTTTTATGATGGTTTTATGAACAAGAGAAGATTTACCATAGCACATCTGTATTATTTCACAAGCAACAGAACATCCTGATTAGAAAGCTCCTAATATATATGTGAGGTAAATGATTAATTGTCTGTAAACAATGACCCTATATCATTGAACTCATGAAGAATGCATAGATGTAGGTATTTTCAGTCAAGGCAAAACATCAGGCTGGTTAATCAGGGATGGATGTATTTAAAGTCAGTGCCATTTCTGAACCGAGCATCTTTTGTATGACAGGTGCTTATTGCAAAAATGACTTCGCTAATTACTATACTTTAAAACCTTGATTATTAAAACACTCGGCTAAGTATCGTTATCGAACTTAAGACAGGTGGCAGCTTAATGTAGGATGAAAGTCACACAGAAAGCTCCTTTGGGAGCTTTCTGCATGACTTCCATCTTGCATTAAGCAGTCACTTGTCTTAAAGGTACAACTTCTACCCTGCATTAAACAGTCACCTGTTCCAAAAGGTCTAAATTATTCCATACTACAATTTCGAATAATCGACATTTTACTGTAGCTATTCTTTAGATCACCTCTGTGTGCCCGTCTTTTTGTTGCGGCATCGGAATACTTCAAACAGTAATTTCGATTACAAGTTATTAACCATTTCACCGCCGCAGTCGCATAAGTGCACCACGACAAATAGTGCAGTCCCAGATCAGACGCCGCTTTTCAAGGCGGGGATCAGGGACTTCACTATTAGTCTGAGTAGTCTCATTCTCTATTTCTGTATATGTGCTTTATTCCTTTGAAATTTGCATTTATTTATCTCATTTCCTTATTTTACTGAATGATTTAACAAACTTGGATTGCAGACGACAATTAGAAATTTGACGCCGAAAGGATTAAAAATGCATTGATAGATATAAGCAATACTCAACTGTGCAAACGTTTACAGTATTTCAGTTATACGGAGGCCGTGTGTCTATTTGAGACAGACATATTGTGCTGCCAAACTGTAGGGGCTTGGGACTGCTGAATCTCCCTCTCCTGAGGTCAAAGCTAGACTACTGTGCTACATGTAACGGGACAAAAATTGTTCAAGTTTACCGGTTTGAATATGTCTGGTAAGTTGTTTTAATCTTTAGCCTGTCACATATTTTTTATCATTATACCCTCTATGAATAATAATTACGCAAATCTTTACAAAAATATACAGGGTTATATTAAAATGATTTCCTCGGCAAAATGATAGAGCATGCAGGCATGGGTTTACCATGGCAAACAGTGCAGACCCAGATGAGAGAGCTCTGTTTGACCACATTCGTAACGGATCACATTTGTAACAGATATTTTACGAACGTGATCATATTCGTAACAGGTAAAATGTGTTATAAATGTGAGTTTCCAACATTAGGGTTGACATAAGAATCACATATGTAACAGATTGAGTTCCTGAATAGCAATGTTCAATTAGTTAATAGTAATAGGATTATCATTGTATATGTTACTATATTTTCTTGAGGATCATGCCTCAACTTTTCACAACCTTAACAGCACGCTTTAAAGATATAATGCACATGCTTGTAATATGTATTAGGATACCTGCCTAAATATTTCGAAGAGTTTCCATTTTTCATAGAACATGACCTATACGTGTACATGCACCTAGGCAATGATGTTAATGTAAGCCTATGATTAAATGAATATTATTTCTTAGTTCCCTTTTTTGCTTTTAATTGAGTAACTAATACACTTGGACAACTATTTTAGCAACTATAAATATAATGATATACCTTTAGGAAAGAAATCCTTAGTAATTTCTTTTGTTAATATTTAGTTTGTTGTTAAATCGGCATCGATCACATTCGTCACAAAATGTGTTACATATGTGCTCGATTTCCGGATCACATTTGTAACACGTGTTACAAATGTGATCACATTCGTAACACGTGTTACGAACGTGATTTGTTACAAATGTAGTCTAACAGCTCCTGCAGGAGCTGTCTCATATGGGTCATCACTATTTACAGGTAGGTATATTGACGTGAATAGCAAGTGAAGGGTTGAAGTAAAATTATCCCTCCAGACAACTCCACAACATGGGTAACGATGTCGCGACCAAATAATATTCAAATAAACTGAAACAGTAAACAAATGACATCACAATTAAGTGACGTAATAGGCACCAAAAATTTATACACCGACATTTAAAAAAAGTGAAGAAAATATAAATACAAGGGGATTCTAAATATATAACTTTATTCAAATCCATAGGGCCATCGGCCCATGAGGAAGTGTATACATATTATTATACTGCAAAGTAAAATCCTCACTTCTGATTGGTTAACTAGCCGTGTACATGGGTCCATGTACCCTGTGAGCTGACAGGGTACATAGAAATTCCCCATGGCAGGCCCCACATATTATGGTCAGAAACCAAAAGACCGACTTCTCGACTCGGCTAAACAATAGCAAAATTCATAATAGACAACTATTGATACGTAAAGAAAACAATGCAGAAATGAATTAAAAAATACCATTGTTTGAAATGACCAATAAAACAGTTTTAGAGGAGTTACATGTATTATATCGTCCAGCCATCTATAATAACACGAACGCCGATGAAATACAATACACAATACTTCGGATACCTTCGGGTAGAAATAAATGTATTGGGGCGCTTTTAGGGGAATTAGCGTGTTTAGTGATTGAACATGCAAAAATGGATTTATATAAATTATCCGAACCGTAAAACTTTGCAGTATAATAAATTCGTTATACAGTTCTTTCCCAGGGTACATGACGATTTATTCCCGGCTGGTAAAATCATGTAACCCTCGCCTAACGGCTCGGGAAACATGATTTTCCTCAGCCGGGAATAAATCGTCATGTACCCTGGGAAAGAACTGTATAACTAATAGTATACACATTAAACATATATTCAAAACTATAACTGACAAAACTATAACTGACAAAACTACAACTGACATAACAATACATAAAAACATCAGTAATGTAATTTTTTTCTGGAGAAGGTTGCTAAAACCTAGGGTACATTAATAGGGCTTCTAAAAGTTTAAGATAAGATAAGTGCATTTTTACAATGTGCTTGCCATCATATTGTGACTAGAGTTACACTACAAGAAAAGCATTAATGTAAACATCAAAAGGTGCCATTATAAAGAACAGCCATGCTGGTTTTGTTAAAATCTAATGTGAAACAAATTAGAATATGAGTGATCATGATACTTATATGTTGCACTAACCCTTTCAATGAAGATATATAAACGCAGACAAATGAAAGATTTTTACATGAAAATATACACTGATTGGCATTATATTAATAAAATCATGCAATCATTCAAAGGTTTAGTTCAGCATATTGCTCTTGGAATTACTACAGACATAAGTATGATTTCAGACACCCTATCAAACAATGGAATAAGTATACTTAAAACAACTAAATAATGAGTTTGTCCAAAACGTTTCAATACTGGGAATTTAAGAAATGAATCAACTACCGAAATAGTTTAAATTGTAGTTTGATAGATAATTAGCACGTTTTTATAAATTATTTAACTGTTTCATTGAAAAGAGAACAAAATGCATCGAAAACATGTACTCGATGGCCACTCAGACAGAGACCTGAGCAATTGTGGAGAGGTCATTTGGGGTACGACAGAAATGGCAAAATAGTTTCCTCCCTCCGTAAGTGGGTTTAAACAACTTCGGTTGCCAGCGAATACCACACTGTCTAGTGTGCTTCACAAGACTCCATATTCAAAGCAAAACAGACCATGACAATGTTTTTCATCAAATATTATAGTTTGAAACAAAATGCATTCATTTGAAAATACCATTATAGGATTCCGATCAACAATGCCCAATTGTAATTTGTCATTGCAAAAATCTTCAGCTGATATTTAGAAAAAAATCATTATTGCGACAGTCAATCAGCTTCCTTCGTAAAAACACTAGTTCGCCACAGTTAGACATTTGTTTTTAGAGGCGATTACAAGCCTCTTCTGACAAGGGTTTTGCTTGCAGTAGAACCTATCTTAAACGACAATTTATTTACTGAACACGATACCCTTAAAAAGCAGGTGGTTGTTTAATGCAGGGCAAAAGTAATGCAGAAAGCTCCAATAGAGGCTTATTGCATTTCTTTTGACCTGCATTAAGCTACCACATATCTTCAACACCCAGATTTATACCTCTTTTTAATGGTCGCTTAAGACAGGTTCTACTGTATTTGACGTTTTGATTCTGTTTAATATCAATGTGTATTATTCTTATCGTGTTAGGCGCTATTTGACTTGCACTAGCAAATAATCTATACGCAGATTAGTTGCCGAGTATCTCGACTTCTCATCAGTATCTAAGATGTTTGATACCGAGTCAGGTGTTTCTAAAAGTCCGAACGAAATGAAAGTATGGACGATTTGACACGTATAAAGGCTTGGGTAGATAGCAATTTATACGGATACGGATAAGAGTTAAATAATTTCCAAACCATCTCATCAAACGGTACAAATGTAACGCTTGACAAAATGAAATTAGTGCATTGATGGAAGACTGATGCTAGCTGAATTATATTTTCCATACCGCCATTCATGAATGTGTCTCATTAGTGTGAAGCAATTTCGGTGCACTACAAGTGTATGATGCAAGGTGTTTTAGGTTGGTTGATTGCTCAACTCCTTACTCCATGAATAGAATAGTCATGCAACATACAATGACATTGTGAATATTAACCCTTCTATTGCTGAATTTGAAAATACATTTCTCCTTCTTTACCCATGCCCTGTTGTATAATTACATATATCTTCACTGTGTACAAGCATTTCGCTGTGCAATCACTGCTGTGGAGTGCACTGGTTGCACAATCAACTTGTAAATAGTGCAGACCCTGATGAGACAGCTCCTGCAGGAGCTGTCTCATCTTGGTCTACACTATTTACAGGTAGGTATATTGACGTGAATAGCAAGCGAAGGATTAATTTTCTGAATTCTTAAAATGGAACTGCGAACAAGGGAATTTTATATCGGCCGAAACTCTAGAATAAGATCTACATACGAATATCATAAGCAAACATAACATACCCTGATCTTGGTCTTTTCTGTTTGTTAATTCTATTCTTCATATAACGCCTTTTCACTCCGATGCAATAGTGTAGACCTAGACAAGGCGGTTCCAGTAGGAACAGTTTGATCAGTGTATGTTCTGTTTGCTGATGAAATTATAATTTATCTGACTGTACAGCTATATAGTTTCTTCCACTACCGAAATACCCTATGTACATATGCCATTATAACACAAGCTAATAAATACGCATGATATCATTATTGCTTACATTAATATGTAACAGGGAAATTGTACTACCATTACTATTACTACTACTACTGATATTACTACTACTACTACTACTTCTACTACTACTACAACAATAACAACAGCAACAGCAACAACAACAACAACTACTACTACTATTACTACTACTACTACTACTACTACTACTACAACTACTACTACTACTACTACTACTACTACTACTACTACTACAACAACAACAACAACTACTACTACTACTACTACTACTACTACTACTACTACTACTACTACTACTACTACTACTACTACTACTACTACTACTACTCAATTTTCAGCAGAATGATGTTTTGCACTAAACCAAATTAGGAAAAACATAAATACACGTCTGGGCAATGATTTTAAGCGGTCTGGACGCTAATTAGATGATCAGTCATCGTTAATTTCATTTGGACCAATTACAATATCGCTGAAGAAACCATACAATTATCCCCTCCCCAAACCCCCTCTAAACCACACTTTAAAATTAGTACCAGGCTCTACCTTTAAGACAGGTGGCAGCTTAGTGCAGGATGAAAATCATGCAGGCAGTTCCTAATGGAGTTTTTGTTCTGCTTGATTTTCATCCTTCATTAGGCAGTCAGCTAAGAAGATCTTAATTCTTGTTTACCAAAAGTTCGGTTTAACCCATTCCCTCATAAGGTATTTTTAGATCTTTGAATAAATCTACCAAAAAGGAGCATTAACTAGACAAAAGGATTCTTTTAGAATTTTGTAGTTCTGAAACCATTGTGATAAATAGAGCACTTGCTCCTAAGGAGCAAATGCTCTATTTATCACAATGGTTTAAAAAGTGACTTTTACACAGGCATAGAAAGGCGTATATATGGAGTAAAGGGTTAAAGGTAGTGTACGACAGAATGCACATAAGATGTAACAGATAACATTTCCATACCAGACACCAGTTAAAGTCCGCTAACTCGACGTTTTAGTAAAGAAGAAATGAGAACTTGTTTCAATGCAGTAGACTTCCTAATGCAGACTTAAAGCCATGCAGAAAGCTACCAGAGGAGCCTTCTGCACGGCTTTCACCCTGCATTACACTTCCACCTGTCTTAAAGATCAGTGATAACCCTTGTTTGAGAGTTCGAATTATCGAGATATTGCTGCATTTGTGGACCTCAACTGAATAATCAGTTTGCTACCTAAACTTTAATCCTGACAGTGTGGGACACGAGTCACTAATGTCCTTTGCACGCTGTAGGTCTAGATCAGAGGGCTCCTAGAGGAGCTCCCTAATCAGGGTCTGCACTGTTTTCATGTTAGTAATTTTCTTATCCCTGTATATTTTTCATAAGATTGGCCTGTTTGAATTCTGGAATCGTCCATTGCCGCATTGTAAGGCTTAACCCTTCACTTCATAAATACGCTTTTCTACGCCTTTGCAAACAGAGTAGACCCAAATCAGATATATAATGGAATATATGCACATGATATTTGCCTTTTTTGGTATTTGCAGATACTGTAGAATCAGATCTTGCATATGTAAACAGCTTGGGTTAAGATGTATTATTATGCTAGGCACGACCTGACTCGCGCATGCATGCAGCTTGGGTCAAGATGTATTATCATGATAGGCGCGACCTGGTTCGCATATATAAACAGCTTGGGTCAAGATATATTATCATGCTAGGCGCGACCTTGTTTGTATATGTAAACAGCTTGGGTCAAGATATATTATCATGCTAGGCGCGACCTGGTTCGTATATGTAAACAGCTTGGGTCAATATATATTATCATGCTAGGGGCGACCTGGTTCGCATATGTAAACAGCTTGGGTCAAGATGTATTATCATGCTAGGCACGACCTGGTTCGTATATGTAAACAGCTTGGGTCAAGATATATTATCATGCTAGGCGCGACCTGGTTCGCATATGTAAACAACTTGGGTCAAGATGTATTATCATGGTAGGCGCGACCTGGTTCGTATATGTAAACAGCTTGGGTCAAGATATATTATCATGCTAGGCACGACCTGGTTCGCATATGTAAACAGCTTGGGTCAAGATATAGTATCATGCTAGGCGCGACCTGGTTCGCATATGTAAAAAGCTTGGGTCAAGATATATTATCATGCTAGGCGCGACCTGGTTCGCATATGTAAACAGCTTGGGTCAAGATATATTATCATGCTAGGCGCGACCTGGGTCGCATATGTTAACAGCTTGGGTCAAGATGTATTATCATGCTAGGCGCGACCTGGTTTGCATATGTAAACAGCTTGGGTCAAGATGTATTATCATGCTTGGCGCGACCTGGTTCGCATATGTAAACAGCTTGGGTCAAGATATATTATCATGCTAGGCACGACCTGGTTCGCATATGTAAACAGCTTGGGTCAAGATATATTATCATGGTAGGCGTGACCTGGTTCACATATGTAAACAGCTTGGGTCAAGATATATTATCATGCTAGGCACGACCTGAGTCGCGCATGCAAACAAATTAGGTCAAGATGTGACACCGACTCACTCAGTATCTCAACAGGATCCAAACTATTTGACACTTGGTTAACTGTTTTATTTTAAAACGCTTACAACAAGTACGAATCAGTTTAATGCAACAGATCAGAGTTTGGAAGACACACTTTTTCAGCACGATTAACCCATTCCCTCATATTGATACCTTTAGGCCCATTCCCCCATATTGACGCTTTTTGACGCCTCTGTAAAAAAACCTTGTTGATAAATAGACAATTTGCTCCATAGGTGCATATGCTCTATTTATCACATTGGTTTCAAAACTATATAGGAGAGAATGGTTTAAAATAAACTAGAATTATATTTATTAACAAATCACAATATGGTATTAAGGTTTTCAAGGGGTATCTGTGAAGACAATCGCTGAAGGCATCTATTTAATACAGACTTTAAAAGCTAGTACCATGTCGTATGTTTTTGCAACAATTAACATGAATTCTTGAAAATATTATCTGAGTAAAACCCACCGTAAAGTGCGATGTTTTCAATAATTTAGGCTTAAATGTATTACCCAAATACAATTTACTAGGCGTAATAGTATTACTGTAGTCATACGCAGACTGAAATACGGGTGTAGGCCATCGGCATGTAGTCAAACTTTAGTATGTTAAACAAGGGATTTTACATAATATTTCACCCACTACATTTTCACGATATTTCAAGATACAGTAAAACCCCGCTAATGCGACCACTTAATGAATAAACATTAGTGTCCTTTATAAGCAGGTGGTTGCTTAATGAAGGACAAAAGTAATACAGAAAGCTCCTCTAGGAGCTTTCTGCATTACTTTTGTCCTGCATTAAGCTACCACCTGCAACTAGCACCTAGAATTATACCTATTTTAGGTGGTCGCATTAGCGAGATTTTACTGTAATTATATAGAGGATCTTACATGAGTGTTCTTGATTATTGGATTTATTAAATGAGTCTTTTTAAAAGATAAAAAACGAGCTTTAGCGAGTTTTTTATCGTTTTAAAAAGACGAATTTAATAAATCCAATAATCATGAACACGAATGCAAGATCCTATTTATAACATAACACACACAAATGTTATTTGCAGCCAATATTTCAGCAGTAACGTGGATTGTTATAAATTCTCCTTACATATAGAAATGATGAATGAAAGGTGTTATTAGGTTCGCTAGGTAACTGGGACAAAGTAGGTCCAAATTTTCCTACTTTATTTTCTACTTACTGTCATATCAACCAGGATCTAATTCAGACCTCTCTGGTATTCAATTTAACTGTGATAGTTTATGATACAAAAACATACAGAAACACGTCAAAATAATTTTTGAGTTACAGTTTTGACATACATAGTTACAAACACGTCACATTATGACGTCATTGTACACAACATGTGTCTATGTTAAGCGCGCCATTTACATGAAGACCTACATATGTAGTCGCCAACACGTCCGACACTCACTGTCAATGGGATTCGAAATGCGCCTTCGTTTTGGTATATTTAAGCCCTTCATTAGTGTTGTATGTATACACATGGACATGGACATTTCCACCGAGAAAAAAAATCTCGATTCAAGTTCAGTGAAAATGTTTGAAATGGACAAAAGATTCAGTACGAACTGCTGCATAAAATGTGTTGGAACAGGAGGAAGATTTTCGCGATCAGCTGAGTTAGTGAGTATAGCATATTTGAAATATGTTTGTGCTGTGCTGGATTCAGATGACTATTGTTGTTGATTGATGAGATATTTGTATGAGTAGAAATTTGCATAAACAAAAGGACATGCGGTGAAGAAAATGCAAAGTTGAGGAGGCATTTTAATTTAAATGTAGAATTGATTGTATGGGTCAGAGTAGCTGGTAGGTCTTTTTTGGCATACATTTTGTATATGATTCCTGACAGCGATTACAATTTGTATTATTTTATCGAAATTAAGGCGCAAGTGCCAACAATCCTTTGCCATCTATCGTGACTCAATCGTGGACAGGTAGGTCGACCACCGTCCGCCAGTTTGTTTGTTTTGACAGCGCGTATGAATCGTTCGAATGTCATTCGGTCGTTCGAATGTTATTCACTAGTGATTATATGCCCATGATTATCAAAAAATAAATGATAGTGTTACGTCACGCTGAAGCCACGTGTTATGTTATAAAATCAGGTTATCTACCAACATGCAACCAGGATGTCCAACAGTTCGAGTACGAATGATACGACTAGTTAATTGGTGCCTTATATCTGGATATAAGCTGTTTGCAAAATAGTCGCCATATAGATCCGTTGGTAGCAGCCCACAGCTCAATCTTTACATGGTTGCAAACAAGTTTCTATAATATATATGAGAGCTCATCTGTTTTATAATATAGTAAACCTTGGATTATTCAAACAATCAATGAAGTATCATTATCGATATTAAGAAAAGTAGGTCACAATTGCTCAGATCCAAAGTTGAGCAGACTTTCCTAAGTGTTAATATGTTTTCGACAGTTCAGAGTATTTTTAAACAAAATACTCTTAAGTACATATTAATCTGTTTCCTTGACAACCTCATTAAAAAACAAAATAAATTCCGATCACATTATAATGTTCATTAGTTACTATTGCAACTGATGTCCTTGTATTATAGGAGTTCCCGTATTGGCAAAAACATTCATTAAGTATTGGAAACCCGAACCAGATTAGTTGAATAACTGGTAGCTCGAAAACGCTCTAGTGACTGATAACTTGAAACATTCTAGTGTTCTAGTTTACAGTAAAACCTCTCTAAACCGGAATTCTAGTAGAGAAGATTTTAGATACTTTTAGACAGGTCATGTAGAGAGCTCCTCTAGTCGCTTTCTGCATGACTGTCACCCTGCATTAAACTGCCACCTGTCTCCAGGACGGATATTTATACCAAATAACGTTCGGTCTAGAGGGGGTTTACTGTATTGGGATAGTCTCTGCACTAAATGCATAGTTTAAAAAAACACTACATGTATATGGTTTTGGTTTTGTTCAAGTATTCATATGAAGATTGTCAATTTGAACATACATGTATATGGAAAAATGCTCCCGTGATACAACAAGCCGTTTTTGTCGATACTTATCACTTTTATTGTTCAACAAAATGTTATCTGTATACCGTAAAACTCGATACTACGAACTCGATACTACGACAATTTAGTAATGAAGCATTTATATTTTTGTATGCAGGTGGCTGCTTAATGCAGGGTGAAAGTCATGCAGAAAGCTCCCAGAGGAGCTTTCTGCATGAATTGCACCCTGCATTAAGCTGCCACCTGTGTTAAAGATCAATAATGTTGCGTATTTTGGTGTTCGAAACATCTAGGTTTCGCTATATTTCAAAACGTTACGAAAAACGAAACGGGGATAAATAGTAATACCTCGGCAAAAAATATTCATGAGAATATTTGAGTTTTCCCTTGGTATTTATGGGTCATATCCCGCCATTGTTTACATAAAACTTTTAAACGTTTCTTAATATGCATTTTAATTTTTTTTTAATATTTTTGTATCAAAGAGTGTTTAGACGACACACACAACATAAAACTTCATTCGCTGTTGAAAGAAATATTAAAAACCATTAATTTTAACTGTATCAAACAGAAAGGTTTTCAAAAAATAGATTGACCCTGCAACAGCAGGTATTAACAAAATCAGAAAGAAATATTTGGGACTCGAATCTATTCATCATAATTATTGCCGTGCATGTGGAAAAGTGCAAGCTCCTGAAAATAGTTCCTCATTTTTTTTAAAAACATTATCGTGCTGAAATAAGTCTGCCAAAATCTGTTCTGTTGCAGTTTCCCCATTTGAACAAGAGTTTGAGTAACTGTTTACCGAAGACCAAACAGTTTGGATCTTGATGAGACGCTGAGTTACTCGGCATATCACCTGGATCCAAGTTTTTTTCAGGTTGTGGTTAACGGGCTAAGAGTTAGGTTAGTGATAAAGTCCTTTTATTTAGACAGGCTAATTCAGAGCTACAGATAAAGGTGCGTGCAAAAATGCAAAATTCGTCATTTCTGCACCAAACTCTATATTATGACCACTCTATAGAATTGTCTCTTCGAGACGATTCTAAAGAGTGGTCACAGTAAAGGGTTTGGTTGAGAATTATAGGAGCTATTCTTATCTTACGCATCTTATCTTGGCTTCAGGATATAATTAGAGAGAGGATTTTGAATTGACATACAGTGCAGCCCCAGATCAGAAGTATCTTCTAGCATTGGTTCCCTGTATCTAATCGGTTAACATCTTTCAGTTATCCGCTGTTGCGACTGATTGCAACTTATGATTAATGTTAACACGTGTTTAACCTTTCGGTTTCTGTATGAGCTGACTGGCCAGAGTCTGCTCTGTTTGTATATGGCATTGAATAGATGAATATATATGATCCTACAGTTTGAGTCGAAGCCAATGACTCCATTTTACTGTTTACCAATTAAAATGAAGTTGATGAATATTCAAGAAATGACCTATTAATGCAAACATGTTCATTAAATGTTCATTGGGGGAAATGGTTAACCCTTTACTCCATGAAGATTCATGTAACAAGTAATAACAACATGCATATTAATTAGCTTTATTACAATGACATATAATCAAAGGACCCTTTAAATGTCGGACATGCATGTACTTTGATTTGCAAACAGTGTAAACACAGATCAGAAGGCCCCTAGAGGAGGTCTCTGATCAGGGTTTGCATTGTTTGTCATTCAAAATTATCTAGCAAGTTTAAGCATTTCATACTGAGTGGACTCTATAGCTAAACACTAATAGGCTATTCCATTCTGAATATTCAGAGTTTGAAAGGGTTATCTAATTGAGAAAGTGTAGAATCAGATACAGGTAATGTCAAGGCGGTACTTCCATCTTCCTCCTATTGTATGTTTGTTTTGTCTTTGTGCGTCTCTTGTTGTTTTTATAGTTATGTACATTTGCTATTTCCTTGTGTTGCTGTTCGAGCGACTGTTTGTTCTGTATGTGGTGTTTCCTGCATGACTCATTTTTGTACTTTTATGGAGCAAAGGTTTAAACAAAAACGCCACCACTGTAGCATTATTGAGCACAGAAATGAAACAAAAACATATTAACAAATTCATGAGGGTTAGAACACTATTCTTGAAATGATACTTTTGTTCTGCATTTGTGGCACGCATGCGTATACCGCTATCATACTATACTAGTATATCCAGTAAGACTATGATTTCAGAAGAGTATTAATTTAGAGTTATGCCCACAAGTAGACTAATTGCAATAAAGGTGCCGACCATTATTTCACGGGAAAGGGTGCAAGAAATAAAGGAGCCATTCGCGTTCATCATTACCACACCCGCACTTTATTGTATTTTTTTGTGCAAAATAAATTATTAACATGCTGGTTGACAAAAATGTCTTAAATGATAATTTGTTTGTTTTCCAAGAAGTTCAAGTCCCATGGGAATAGAATCAAGAAAATACATAACAGATTAGAACGACAACTTAACCCGTTACTCCATAAATACGCCTTACTACGTCTTTGCAAAGAGAGCAGACCCAGATCAGACGGCTCCTCTAGGAGCCGTCTGATCTGGGCCTGCTCTCTTTGCTTATGCAATGATATAGATGTGATTCTACAGTTTTCGTCATGGCAAAACATTCCTGTGTCCATTTGCTATTATAACGATTAATCTAATTAATATTCATGATGTCATAATTTCTTACATGAATATTCACGGAGTAAAGGGTTAATAATCTAAACAAAACATACCTGATTCAAATAAGGTATAGGATATCTCTATATTACTTTTGCCCTGCATTAAGCAACCACCTGCTTTTTTAGACTCTTATGTTCAATGAATTAATTGCCACTTAGGGAAGAGTCTACTGTATAAATCTGCACTGTTTGCAAATGCATATAAGGTCAGAGGTATGGAACGCCATTCTGCCATGCTATTTGCTAAATGCTAAATGCAAACTGCAAAATACTTTTTGCCAATTGTGTAAATTGCTAGGGAAAGAACCGAAATATTCCAACTGATGGGTGTAAATGACAAATGCGAAATGCTTATTGCTAAATGCATGTTTGCATTGCTAGCATTAAACAGCGCCATTTTTAATTTAGTGGTGCAATAAGCAATAAGCTTTATTGTAAATAAGCATGCTTTTAGCAAATGTACAGTCGATTTAAAAATGGTGCTGTTCAATGCTAGTAGTGCAAGCATGCATTTAGCAATAAGCATTTTGCATTTGTCATTTACATCTATCATTTGGAACATTCCTAAGCAATTTACACAATTGGCAAAAAGCATTTCGCATTTTGTATTTAGCAATTAGCATGGCAGAACGGCGTTCCATAGAGAGGAGCTAAATAAAATGTAAATTGGGAAAGAAAACGTTTACGTTTTTATACTTTCAAACCAAACCATATATTGTTGATATTAATCCTTTATTCCATATATAACCATTTCTATGCCTCAGCAAACGGAGTAAGCCAAATTAAGGCCCGATAGGAACCGTCTGATCAGGGTCTGTTCTGTTTGTTTATGATGTGCAGTAAAACCTCTCTAAACCGGACGTTAAATTTAGTGTAACTATAGGTCTTGGGGACATGTAGCAGCTTAATGCAGGTTGAAAGTCATGCAGAAAGCTCCTCTAGGAGCTTTCTCCATGACTTTCACCCTGCATTAAGCAGCCACCTGCCTAAAAGTGTCTAAACAAATGTCTCTACTAGAATTCCGGTTTAGAGAGGTTTTACTGTAGTATAAGATGAATCTACAGTTTCTGACACGGTCAAAATCTCACGTGTCCATATTCTATTATTTATAAGAATTAGGGAACTGATATTAATTATGTCATTATATTTTACATGAATATTCATCTAGTATACTAATACAATCAGAAACCATAATGCAAGCGTGTACGAACCGCAACAGCTACAGTCAGTCCTCAATAATCCTTACAGTCATATAAGCAGTCCAGAGCTAGGGATAAAGTACTCAAATACTAACCCTTCGCTTGCTGAATTTTAAAATACATTTCTCCTTCTTTATCCATGCCCTGTTGTATAATGACATATATCTTCACTGTGTACCAGTACATCGCTGTGCAATCACTGCCCTGGAGTGCATTGGTTGCACAATCAACTTGTAAATAGTGCAGACCCTGATGAGACAGCTCCTGCAGGAGCTGTCTCATCTGGGTATTCACTATTTAGAGGTAGGTATATTGACGTGAATAGCAAGCGAAGGGTTAAAATCATCATTTCTCCATCAAAGCCTATGTTGTGACTACACTTTAGACTAGTCTCTTCGAGACTTCGATGCTATTCTAAAGTGTGGTCACAACACAGGGTATGGTGAAGAAATAAACAATTTTGAATTAGGCATCTTATCTGGACCTCTGGGTACTATTATCGGTCATGATGACAGATACCAGCTTAATGCAGAATGGAAGTCACACAGTCTGCAACTTTCGCCCCTGCATCGAGCAATCACCAGCATAACAAGATGTGTTTGTGAAACACTATGTCCCCGATTTTAGCTTAATAAGTCACCCCTAATAATGTTTGCCTCCATAAGTTGCACATTGTGAAGTATACATGTGTAATGGCTGCGAAATCATCGTCAACGTTAACGTTGGGAATAAACCAACCAACCAACCAACCAACAAACAAACAAACAAACAAACAAAACAAACAAACCATCAAATCAACAGACAGACAGAGCTAATACAATATGCCCTGGATATGGGGCACAACAAATCTCAATTTTTCTTTTCCTAAATGTTCGGATTAGCTAGGCTTTGTTGTTCTAACTTCTTAGTTGAAGCTAGAAAGAACGACAATTGGTATGTTATAGTTGACTTATGTGATAAATCAAGTTATAAATGTATTCTATAACTTGATTTATTACAAAATCTGCCTTGTGGGAGTTCCGTAACAGAGTACAGTTTTTATAGTGCACTAGTGCATGCTTTATGCAAATTAGCAATCGTTAGCCAATCGTAGCGCTCATTTAAGCGTTAGCCAATCGTAACGTTCCATGTGCGACGTCCGTTGTATAAATACGCTGTTTGTATAAACAATGGCCGAAACAGCCGTCAGGTATAGCCTGGTTTATTTTCTATGGTATTTTAAGGCTGATGTGATAAAAAGAATCTTACATTCGTGTATATTACAGATTGTTTTTTCATGAAACTCGTTTACTCTAATGAATATAACACGCGCTAAAACTCGTATCATATCATTATAGTAAACTCGTTTCATAAAAACAATTTTTAATGAACACTCATGTAAGATCCTCTATGTATCAGTTAACCCTTGAATCCATGAATACGCCTTTCTATGCCTTTGCAAACAGAGTAGACCCAGATCAGACGGCACCAACAGGAGCCGTCTGATCAGGGTCTGCTCTATTTGTTATTTCACGGTATAAATTTGAGTCTACAGTTTCTGCTATGGTGTCCATGTGCTGTTATAACATGGTAATCTTATTAATATTCATTACGTCACTGTTGAATATTCATGGAGGAAAACGTTTAAAATCTTACCCTGTCAACCCGGCATCTCATTAGGATCCAAACTATTTGACACGTTGCTCATTGTTAAGCATTCTGCAACTTGAAGCAGACTGAAATGAGCCCAGCAGAAGATGCTGCTTGAAATGAAAGGGTTAAAACAATTATCAGGATTCTGTGTTGCTTTATAATCAGTGTTGTATAGTAATGTAAATTCTCGATTATTCGAACACTCAAATACGTATTATTATCGATCTTTCAGACAGATGGCAGGTTAATGAAGGGTGACAGTCATACAGAAAGCACCTCTTGGCTATATACCCATCAGAGGAAATGATTTCAGAGACGGTCTTTTGGTACATATTGGTTGATTGATTGATTGATTTCTTTATTTCCTCCAATGTTGGAGAGTGTAGTAACAGACGCATACAACATACACAAAGTAACAAAACTGAACAAATATGTACAAAAAATTACATATAACTTTTACAAGAGAACAGGCACAAATAAATATAACATGTAATATTGAGCACAAATACACCACGTATGTACAAATCAGCCGTATTAACGAACCATTTCGATATTATCAATGAATCAATGATGACTATTGTTTAACCGAATCCCTCCTCATTCGTACCAGACAGCTAAGAATGAAATTCATCAGCTCAAACATTGCAGAACAATTTCAGAATAAACGCGTGGACCCTCTAATACTGGTCTGGACTGCTTGCGTGTGTGTCATAACGAAACCCTTTCTTTGTACATCTCTTACGAAACGAAATAAAGAGTTGTATTCAAAGGTTAACATACAAACCTTAATTATGAATTGTACACCTTACGATAAGTACAAGGTCATACAATCCTCTAACATATCAATATTGCATGACATACCGTATGCATAACTTAGAAAAAGATGCTGAGTAGCCTGACTCAGAAGCTACACACCTAAACATGACATTATGGTGATAATCTCTGATCGTAATCAGCATTGACCAGCGTCCTAACTGTTTATCAATACAACTAAGATTTGTCTATACTCAGGGAGCCAGTAGTGCCTACCGTGCACCCCCCCCCCCCCCCTAGACTTTTTTTCATGGGTACCAAAATGTTCAGAAAAGTGTCCTGAATCAGAATCGCGAATGTACTCAAACTTAAATTCTTTTAGGCTATGTGTATTTTAACCGTTTCCATGGCAACCCCCCAGTTTTCGTAATGATGACCCATACCTACAAATTCGCCCATATCACAGCCAGTTTTTGTCCTAAAACTATAAAATTGGTGCCAAATGGAAGATAAGACATTGTGTTTTATTTTCAACTTGTTTTTTTAATTACCTTTTTTGCATACTCATGAATATTAATGAGAACATTAAAAATAGTAAAAAAAGTATATAAATAACGTAAAACTTTAATTTTTTTATCCTACAAATATCAGAAAATAACTTCAAATGCAGTTTAACATGATGACGAAACCCCCAGGAAACAAAATATCCAATTTGAGGACCATAGCATTAATTTTAAGCACCATTTTCACCGTTTCCATGGCAACACCCTATTTT
Organism: Azorinus chamasolen; assembly: GCA_963576725.1. Taxonomy (NCBI): domain Eukaryota; kingdom Metazoa; phylum Mollusca; class Bivalvia; order Cardiida; family Solecurtidae; genus Azorinus; species Azorinus chamasolen. The sequence goes on from OY755249.1 coordinate 42,142,286, forward strand.
TCGTAATGATGGTACGTACCTGCAAAATTGTCCATATCACAACCAGTTTTTGTCCAAAACCTATAAAACTGGTACCAAATTGGAGGTAGGACATTGTGCTTATATTTCCAGGTTTTTTTTAAAATTACCTTATTTGCATACTCATGAATATTAATGAGAACATCAAAAATAGTAAAAACAATATAGAATTAACGTAAATAATGTAAACTATTCACTTTTTATCCTACAAATATCAGAAAACAATTTCAAATGCAGTTTAACCTGATGACAAAATCCTCAGAAAACAAAATATCAAATTTGAGGACCAAAAATTTAACTCTAAGTACTTTTTAACTGTTTCCATAGTAACCATTCATTTCACTCTGTTCACACAGTTTTGTTAGTCGACACCTGCCTGCAAACATCTTCCATATCACAGGAAGTATTTGTGCTAACTGTATAAAACTGGTACCGAATTAAAGCTAAGACAGTGTGCTTTGGCTTAAAAGCTTTAATTAGGAATTACCTTATTTGCATACACATGAATATTAATGAGAATAATTAAAAAATAGCAAAAAAATACAGAAATAACGTAAACCTCTCAATTTTTATCCTACCATTATCAGAAAACAACTTCAATGTAGTTTAAAATGATGACAAAATACTCAGAAAGCTAATCATCTTAATTGATACCCAAACAATGAACTGTAAGTAAGATTGTAACAGTTTCCATGGTAACCGATCCTTACACAAATTTTGGAAATTTGACATCCAACTGAAATACTCTGCTAGATCTCGGTTATTTTTGATGAATCATGAAATCAATTGTTACAAACATAGATATGAGGCATTGCTTTAATAGTAAATATTACTTTTCTGATATAAACTAATTTGCATATGTATGAATATTTATCAGAACAGTAATAGATGTTGAAATTTTCGACAGACACCAGTCTTTCTCTTATAAAGTAAACAAATATGGAAATGGTTAGCTAAAGTTTACTATGATCACTGAATATCACCAAGACTATTAGATAAATAAGTTTGGGACACATTATATAGCACTTATGGTGATATATCTGTTTCCTAGGCAACCATTCTAACCCCATTGTTCATATTACAGAGTGTTTACATACTTGCAACATACAAAGATATTGCTGCCTTCTTGGGCGATAATTATAAATGATATAAACATATACCCGGTAGTTGATGTATGAATCTTAATGTTAAGTTCACTTTATGCAAATTACCTTATTTGCATCCTCATGAATATTAATTAGTGATAAGAAAACAAAGAGAAACAATATGGAAAATAACATGTTTGGCAGTATGCCGAGCACAACATTAAACCATGCTCCAAGTATAGCTTGCAATAATAAATGTACCTTTTGATGATGAATAAATAAATCTTATGTCTAAAACTGTTACCAAAATGACCATGCACTGCTTCCATGGTAACTGTTGAAAGCCAAGTACTTATGATACCCCAAACAATCTTCTGTAATTGTTTTTAAAGTGTCAGTGATTTTAAAGCCCATAAAGCCTGTGTTGAATTCAGGGTTTCAAGACTGTTTCGACTTTTGATATACCATCATCTGTCGAGAACTGGTAATCCTGTGATGTGTTTTAAGACCCTTTGATTTGTCTGTCTTGCTAAGCCATCACCAGCCGTACCAATACCGAAGGGAACTGGTGTCAGCAGATTCTGCATCAGCTCACCTATATCAATCTGCATATTGGGTCTATGTGAACCACTAATAATTGCTATAATTCCTTGATTCCTTACGATTAGAAGCTGCAAGGCAGAAATGTTTTTTCACATCTATGACAGTGAGCCTAACCAGTTCTCGCCAGATTATGGTATATCAACAGTGAGAAACAGTCTTGATGCCCTGATTTCAACACAGGAAGAAACTGAAACAAGGATCGTTATTTACACCAAGCATACAAAAGAACAAGGCTACAAAACTGTTCATCTTCGAACTCCAGACAGTGATATATTCTTCATTCTTCTGTATTACCTTAACTGGTTTGAATGTGTTACTGTCTTGTTTGATACTGGCTCATGCAATCATTAAAAAATAATAAACATGTCAGAAGTTGCCCAAGCATACACAGAAGATTACCGATCGGCACTTTTGGGTCTCCATTTGTACTGTGGCTGTGATTCTACAAGTGCATTCAATGGCTGAGAACATTTGACACCCACTAAGACCATTGAAAAGAAGCCAATGTTTATAAAACCATTAACAGGTTTGGGCAACTCTTGGGATGTGTCTGGAGATCTTGTGCAAGACTTGGATAAATTTACGTGTGCAATGTATGGCAACCTAAGATTTCACACTGTGAATGATTTGATATTGTTTAAGATTAAGGAGAAGTGTGAAGATAAGCCAACAGATGGACTTCGCAATGCTGATATGGGAACATTACCCCCTTGTAGGGCCTGCTTAATACAGCACATCTGAAGAGTTCTTTACCAGTTGATACTTTGGAAGAGATCTCTTTCCCGACCCAGACATTCCCCTTGTTTTAGAGAAGAATGGTTGTCAACATGTAACTGTCAGTCAATCAACAGATATGATTACATTATGGCCTATAATAAGGGTATGCTCCACAGACATTCAACAGCAATGTTATCATCTTGACCTAGCCCTTATCAGAGTATTACCTGAGAAGATCCAATATAAACTGTTCCATTTTAGCCTCTAATTAAGGTATGCTCTGAGAGTCAGACCTTCAATTTATAAATTAGCTGATAAATACCCATGATGTCATTATTTCTAACATGGATATTCAGCTGGTAAAGGGTTAAGTGAGATATCATTCGTCTATTTTTGTTGAGTCGGCATACTCAAAGAAGCTTTCTGTAAATGTGTTTTAAAGCAGAGAGTGGAATTAACCCTTTACTAGATGTATACATGCCCTTTAACATCTTTTAGACAGTTTTAGAATTTAAATTCATTTATTTATCATCAAAAGGTACATTTATCATTGCAAGCTATATTTGGAGAATGGTGTAATGTTGTGCTCGGCATACTGCGAAACATGTTATTTTCCATATTGTTTCTCTTTGTTGGACTAATTAATATTCATGAGGATGCAAATAAGGTAATTTGCATAAAGTGAACCTAACATTAAGATTCATACATCAACTACCGGGTATATGTTTATATCATTTATAATTATCGCCCAAGAAGGCAGCAATATCTTTGTATGTTGCAGGTATGTAAACACTCTGTAATATGAACAATGAGGTTAGAATGGTTGCCTAGGAAACAGATATATCACCATCAGTGCTATATAATGTGTCCCAAACTTATTTATCTAATAATCTTGGTGATATTCAGTGATCATAGTAAACTTTAGCTAACCATTTCCATATTTGTTTACTTTATAAGAGAAAGACTGGTGTCTGTCGAAAATATCAACATCTATTACTGTTCTCATAAATATTCATACATATGCAAATTAGTTTATATCAGAAAAGTAATATTTACTATTAAAGCAATGCCTCATATCTATGTTTGTAACAATTGATTTCATGATTCATCAAAAATTACCGAGATCTAGCAGAGTATTACAGTTGGATGTCAAATATCCAAAATTTGTGAAAGGATCGGTTACCATGGAAACTGTTACAATCTTACTTACAGTCCATTGTTTGGGTATCAATTAAGATGATTAGCTTTCTGAGTATTTTGTCATCATTTTAAACTACATTTGAAGTTGTTTTCTGATAATGGTAGGATAACAATTGAGAGGTTTACGTTATTTCTGTATTTTTTTGCTATTTTTTAATTATTCTCATTAATATTTATGTGTATGCAAATAAGGTAATTCCTAATTATAGCTTTTAAACCAAAGCACACTGTCTTAGCTTTAATTCGGTACCAGTTTTATACAGTTAGCACAAATGCATCCTGTGATATGGAAGATTTTTGCAGGCAGGTGTCGACTAACAAAACTGTGTGAATAAAGTGAAATGAATTGTTACTATGGAAACAGTTAAAAAGTTACTTAGAGTTAAATTTTTGGTCCTCAAATTTGATATTTTGTTTTCTGAGGATTTTGTCATCAGGTTAAACTGCATTTGAAATTGTTTGTTGATATTTGTAGGATAAAAAGTGAATAGTTTACATTATTTACGTTATTTCTATATTGTTTTTACTATTTTTGATGTTCTCATTAATATTCATGAGTATGTAAATAAGGCAATTTAAAAAAACAAACTGGAAATAAAAGCACTATGTCCTACCTCCAATTTGGTACCAGTTTTATAGGTTTTGGACAAAAACTGGTTGTGGAAACGGTGAAAATGGTGCTTAAAATTAATGCTATGGTCCTCAAATTGGATATTTTGTTTCCTGGGGGTTTCGTCATCATGTTAAACTGCATTTGAAGTTATTTTCTGATATTTGTAGGATAAAAAAATTAAAGTTTTACGTTATTTATATACTTTTTTTACTATTTTTAATGTTCTCATTAATATTCATGAGTATGCAAATAAGGTAATTTAAAAAAAGAAGTTGGAAATAAAAGCACAATGTCTTATTTTCCATTTGGCACCAATTTTATAGTTTTAGGACAAAAACTGGCTGTGATATGGGCGAATTTGTAGGTATGGGTCATCATTACGAAAACTGGGGGGTTGCCATGGAAACGGTTAAAATACACATAGCCTAAAAGAATTTAAGTTTGAGTACATTCGCGATTCTGATTCAGGACACTTTTCTGAACATTTTGGTACCCATGAAAAAAAGTCTAGGGGGGGGGGGGGGGGGGGTGCACGGTAGGCACTACTGGCTCCCTGAGTACTACTGTCAACAGATTTCGGCGGCCACATACATATCTAACCACCAATGACGTAACAATGCGGATATGTAGAATTTGACAAAAAGTGTACCCGATGGGCGAACCTGACAAATATTTTCTGACAGTTCGTCGATAGTTCCCCATCACCATGAATAGACTGTAACCCATTAAACAGGGAAAGAATCTGGTTCCTTGGTGTCTGGTCTATATACATTTTAAACATCTTGTCACCTGCAACATAGTAAAGTTTACGCCACATAGTGACACGACAGTTTTCAGTAATACTACAGTACAGAAATAGGTGTTCTATGACATTTTCAAAGAGCGGTGCGCTGCAAATGGGACAGACCCGAGTAAAGTCATCATAAACAAGAAATATCTTTTAAAAAGATATTCAGCGGCATTCAAATATTGACATAATGTACAAAAAAATAATGATATTAAATCTCTGCCAACTTAATTTCAATGTTTCGAGATTCTGTTAGTACAGGGAGCTAGATCTATGAAGGTTTGCGTGTAATTATAGTAGCAGAGAAGCATGCAATGGAAATGACTTGGAGTAGAATAAGCAATTATGGAAAAAAATCAAGTTACTTTTATAGGAAATCACTATTAAAATGTACAATGTCAAAGTATTTTTTTAAAACTATCTGAAGTTAGTTCTTCATTTTACCTATTATAAAGAACTAATTGAAAGCATGTATATTGATATTGATATGAAGATAACTAATTGAATACACTTTAAATAAAGAATACAGAACTTAGTTTTTGTTTGTGCAGAGGCTGTAATTACTTAAAGAAAGGTATTTATCTATAGCCTGGATCAACGCATTAATTGACGTGTGTGAATCATCATTAGTGACACCATTAACTGAATATACATGTATTTTTAAAACAATATAAATTTAGCTATCTCAACCTACTGCTAGATCCAAAGCGCAAGGTGACAGAGCCGTAACAAAAACCTTCAGTAAGTAGCTTTATATCACAGAGAGCGAATGACCAGAGCCTTAATTGGTGCTGTGGTCGGGGATAGTAATTAATACTATTAATGCCACTTCTGTAATATACTAAACAACATTTCTTCTTTATTTCCTATAGCATTGCCTGTGAATTATGGTGTTTTCGGCTAACTACCTGTTCGTAAAAGTGGATGTGATCAAATGTGGTATTAAATTGATAGCAAAATGATAATAAATGTTTAAAAATTTAATAGTGGTTTTGGCAAACTCAGCAATCATTACCATGAGGTGATAAGTACGATAATGGGTTAGGAACTGATATAAAGTATGACACACCAAAAATTGAATAGTCAAAATTGATCCACACCTTTTGAGGATAATAGATCTATATAGTTTTATTCAGTAATATTATTTATGTATTATATACTCTAGTTTTGATAATGACCAAAGTAATAAATAATTCATATTGTTTTACCGGTAATGGTAAAAAACCAACTATGTGACTACATTATTGTACATGTGTTTGAATCTACCAACAGTTGAACTAAACAACATTTTGACTGAAAACAAAAAGCATAAAGTGAGTGGCAAACAGTTTGGACCAAGACTAAAATCAAAACTGAATGGGATAGTAAATCATTAGTAATGTGTTATGTGGTCTGGGGCTGTTTTAATGAATAAACAATGTGACTATAGTATTTGAAAGCACCTCTTTATCACTCATTGTACCCAAGGTTGAGTAAGTGTGAATATGTCACCTGCTTAGCTAATATCCTGATCTGTATAAACCTAAAAAATGGACCACATATCCATAATTAGCATATAAATAGTTATTTAATGATTTTGATTATTCAATTTTTGCTTTTTAATACAAATTTTCAATTTTTGCCGAAACGTCCTAGGCCGAATAAATAGATGGCCAAAACGTCATGGGTCGAAACATCTGGGGCGAAACTTTCTATGCCGAAACGTCCTACATTTAGTTTGGCCATGTGTAGAGGCATTATAAAAAAGGCTGTATGCCAGTCAAGGAATTAACTAATGAAAATACGGTTTACTAGTAGGTCATATGCAAATTACAATGTAACATAGTTTCTGATTGGTGGAAAACTAGAACAAAAGTGAAAATAGACAGCTAACCGCTGAAAAAACTTACAAAGCAAGACCGCTGTACTCTGACAATGCGGTTTAAGTCTCACATGTTTCCTGCTTAACAACCATAGCCCCGATATTGGAAGCGGATCGGACTGTACAACAGAAAAATCGTTCGGACCGCTGTTGCAAATATTGTCTGAAGAACACGCATTTCGAAAACAATTTGTAATTTGTTTCTGTACAATGTATTTCCACACACTTTTAGATGGAAAGTTTCCAGTCTGTATAAAGTCCAATATAACACCCTGTAAATTGTACTTATCAAAAATGCGCCCAACGTCTGGGAAAAAACCACGCATACCCTCAGACGTCATTGAGTACTGTAAAATCCGTTGATGAAACAAGTCTCTTGAAAAATGATCAGCCGATAATCTACACATCTGGCCAAAAAATAACAACTTGCGCCTATCGATTGTAAACTGTAGTGGCAACTGACCTAGTAAACTTAGACTGATTGAAGACGGTGATCGTTTTGGAATACCCTGTAAGTATTTTATACAATACCTATGAGCTCTTTCTAGATCTAGCAGTTGTGAGACAATTCCAAAGCTCGCATCCATACAATGCCTTAGGGATTACAATAGAGTTATACAACTTAACAGATGTTATCGGGTGCAACCCTTTTTCGTGTAAACCGGAATTTATTAAACTCATAAATGTTCCCTTTAACTTTCTGCAAGAATCATTTATACTATTGCTATCATTATGGTATTTACTGTTCTCTATACCAAGATGAACACAACTATCTTTTTCCCCCACAATGTCATTTCCAAGATACTACGACCTACAAATGCCTTTGTATTCATTTCTAGATTCGTTGAAAACGATAACAACAGTCTTTTTGGCATTATATTCATAGCGCCATTTACGTGAATATCTATAACAAATATTCATCATTTCCTGTAAGCCCGCTCTTGAAAATGACAATAACATCATGTCATCTGCTACAGTTGGACAGTTACAGTTTACATCTCTGACATAAAAACCTAACCATGACTGTTTTATCTCATCTATAAGACCGTTAATATAGATCAGATAGAAAAATGGACTGCTTATTCCCCCTTGCCTTGTGCCTTGTCTTATATCTATCCAACCAGATTCATAGCCCCTGAACAGTACTTTGCTTTTCATACCGATGTACATATTATGGAAGGCTTTGTAAGTTAGCGGATCAATTCTATACTGTCTTAATTTATAAAACAGTCCCTCATGCCAAACTCTATCAAATGCTTGTTTAGCATCCAGCATACACTCATATAGCTTACTGTCGTTTTCTTTGAAATCCAAATGAGGTCATTAAGCATCCTAGCTGGTCACGAAAACCACCCTATAATGTATTTTCAGGCAGAAAGCTACATGATTTCACACGGTTCAACAAAACTTTCTCGTATAGTTTCAAGAAAACTGAGGAGAGCGTAATTGCTCTGTAACTATTTGGATCGCTTTTCAGCTTTTTACTTTCTTTGTACAGTGTAATAATTGTACCTTCTTTCATCGATATAGGTGTATAAGATGAAAAACGCATGGCGTTAAAAAGTTTCGTCAATAGGCTTTCTATTATATTGCCTCCAAAGATAAGATGTTCATAGTAAACTTTGTCCGGTCCACACGCTTTAGATCTGTTACATTTCTTTAACACCTCTTTTATTTCTTCAGCATTTAAAGCAGTATAGTGTCTATCTAATTGCACACTGTTGTCGTCAATGTAATCATGATATGACTGACTGTCATTATGAATGAAATTCTTAAATTGTTCGTCATAATCATTATCATTAGGTGTATACAACATTGCAAAATACTCTTTCCATTTCTCTGTAATTATCTTTGGATCTCTGTAAATGGAAAAGTAGTAAAGTCAAGCAGGCAAAGCCACATGCAAGACGCAACCACCACCAAAACACCGATAGACAGCATGACACACACACACACACACACACACACACACACAAACACACAACCACACACCCAAACGCACACACACACACACGAAATGAACACAGAAAACACCAAAAGACACACAAGAAACAGGGACAAACGTTCCACAACATGAACAAACCACAAGCACAAAGACTCAAGGCAAACAAAAGGAAGGGTGACAAAGAGAGTACCGCCTTGGCACGGTCAGCAGCAAAAACACCACTGGGGGTTTAAACCGGTTTACGGACGTCCTAACCTCACACTTCTCTCAAAGTCACCCTAGCTTTACAAATATTGTAAATAAAGGTATCCCCGCTGGACTTACCCACAACATAGACGACGGTGAACACAGGACAACATGTAAAACATAGCATAATAACTGTGACAATCCGTCAAATATGTACTCAATGACTTTGCTGAAGTCAGAGCACCTGCAGGTAAGCCGTTAAGGGCACGACAGGGAAAAAGTGATACATGAGTCTGGTAAGCTCCTCCTGTATCCAAGTTTAAGGGTATGCCATCATAGAGTACTACCCTCGGCCTGTCATCGCGCAAGCAAAGAGGGAAGCGTAGCTACCAGTTGTGCCACTGAACTCCATTTCAGACCCGGAGTTTGACCCTGAAGTGTTACGCCGACTATTAACAAGTCGCCAGAGGGAATCTTGATCAAACTCAGCAGCTTCGTCAATATCATCATATAATTTCTGCATGTAATTATCTACTGATTTCCTATGCAAGCGCCTAAACGAACATTTGGCTGACTTGTATTCGTCATACTCTATACCTGTGCGCAATTTACCTTTCACTATCCAGAGCCTGCGTTTATACTTCATTACATTGTGATAATTACCTAACTCAGAATTCCAGTAAGGTTTGAGACATCTCTTAAAGCGTGATCTCGGTAAGCATTCATCTGCAGCAGACACCACAGACTGTACTAATAGCTTATACAAATTATCGATTCCCTGTGTACCTTGAACATCTTCTACACATGCCTGATGCAAATTTGTATTTTCGGTTAAGTGTTTCTCGTATTCACTTAACTTCTGTGCTGGAACCTTCGACCATTTTATCAGATCACTACATAGCTTAACGTTACTAGCATAACAAGGCACAGCAAGTGTACAGAGCACGGGTCTGTGATTGGAAACATTTAGTGCAGACTCATCTAAAATTTCACACGTCAACACAGTATTTCTCTTTTCTTCCTGTATTAGTATATGGTCTATCAAGCTTTTTCCGTTAGGTGAAACAAAGGTAGCTTCGGCGCCAGTGCATATGTCTAAAACTGATACAGAAATAAAGTTTTCTTTCAAAATAGATTCACTGAAACATCTGTCACGATCATCTAGCTGTTTGTAAAACCGCGAAGATGACAAATGTGCATTCATATCACCCATTATGACCACCATACCTTTCGGGGAATATATATATTAATAATATTCGATAGCTCATCTAAATACTCTTTATACAAAACTACACTGTGGTTTCTACTCGGTAGGTATATCTGAAATATGTATATATACTGGTGAGAAGAAAGCTCATATTGTATACCGATTATTCGGTCACTCTGTAATTCTAATGTAACTATGTTGTCTGCATGTTTACGATGGAATATCATAGCAACTCCACCTTTTCCGACTTTACGTCTGCTAGGCAGGTTTAAAGCATAATCTGATACACCAAAACTCGTGTAACATGTATCAATTCTATCCAAAAAATGTAAATCTTTTTGAAATAACCAATGTTCACTTATACCACAAATATCAATTTGTCTCCTATTTAAAATATCGCAGAGATAGGTACAACTCGACATAATTCCTGTCGTGTTCCATGTCATAAGATTGAGGCAATGATCTACAGCCATATATGTTTCACTACGATTTCCATGTTAACAATCACAATCACCTTCCCAGTACCAGAGATAGGGATTGAAATCATTGATGTCTGATCTGTTATACATTGCATCATCACCCAAACTATCACCGGAGCTCCGGTTACCAGAGTTCCGACTGTAGCTAGGGCTTCGCCGTCTGTAAACCATACGACTACCATGACCAGAGGTACTGGAAGAATGATTCTGTCTCTGCCTGAAATCATTGTTCCAGTACCATGGCCTACAAAAAATACCTTGGGGCCAGAAATCGGGATCATCTATCATGTGGGCATCATTATTGTCCTCAATATTCAACCGAACAACAAGTGGCTTGTAACTATATCGAAATATAGTAACCTTTGTTACCTTTGGACCCCTTTCATTCACATAGACAGCTATTTTATTCTCGGTTATAGTGGACTTAAAGCCACGGATATAGAACCGATTAGTGTGTTTCCTAACAGGCTCAACAAAGTCATCAAGAGAAACATGCGAGTTCCTAACACCGGTGCCTTTGTTGAACCTATTACATACAACCGGTATATGACTCTCTAGTCTGCCAGAACCTTCAGAACTACTATTACGGTTGGACGGTGCAGGATCCTCCTGAACACCGCCTAAAACCCTTTCACCTTCAGGGTCGGAGCCGCATCTATGAATGGAAGGACTCCCAAGTGTAACAGCATCAGCATAGCTACATTCCTTTTCAGCACTACCTTCAACTGTTTCCCTAACTCATTTGATGACCTGTCCTTACCATTGCCCTTTATGCTACCTATATATTTAGACAATACCTGTTCATCAGTGGCATTAAATCTGCTACTGCTCTCTGAAGCATATTCTACACAACCTTCAACATTGTCCACTATCGTCAAAGGATCAAAGAAGTTTTCCGTAGCGACGGCGATCTCATCTCTATGACTGGACTTTTTCACGTTGCCACTACTAGAACACTTTTCGGTAACATTGTCATCTGAAACATTTCTAGCAGGTTTCTTACGCTTCTGTTTCTTGTTTGATGATGGTGTGCTGGGGCTAGCATTCAACACACTATCCTCAAGCAAGCTAACACTCTGTTTAATTTGTTTGACCTCATTCCGAAGACTTACTATACCATTTGACTTTTCCGATTCAATGCGTTTGGTGCATAATTTGATTATACCCACATTTTCTTGAACGCATTCCGACAAACACTGTAAATCTGATTTCAAACTGGACACAGTCTCTTTCAGCACTCTCATTTGACTGGAGCGCGCATTTTCATTTGCCACAAGTTTCTGTCTTATGTTTAAGATGTCTGATTTAAGGCTTATAACGGATTCTTTCAGACAGGCAATATCAGCATCCGTTGCACGACTTGAGGTTTCATTTTGCCCAGAGCTATCGACACAAGATGCTTGTGCATTTGTGGACTTGGTACGAATCCGACGTATCGTGCTAAGAAGATCGCGCATTTCAGGACATTTCAGCTCTGCGCCTTCAAGCACTGACAACAGAGTATGTATATCCCCGGCCAATTTCGACTGTACAGAGCTGCCAATACGATTACCTACGCGTTTCTTCATGACACAATCAAGAGGAAAGCCATCAAGTCTCTTCACCATTTCGAATAGGTCGTATCTGACCTGTTCCATTCGGACCTCACAAGAAGAGTACAGCTTCAATATATTGTCTTTGAACATTATCTTTGGGAAACCTCTGAACAGAACTGTCAATTGCCGTAGATGTGTGTCAGATATACTCTGTGTATGGTCGTTGGAATCCAACATGGCCGACAAATCAAGTGTGTTACCTTCATCAGTGTGTCGCGTCAATTCCTCGGGATTATAACACGGCTGAGAGAACATGACTTGATCAATTTGAACACCAACGGGAACCTTCATATCGATATCCTCGCATATTTGCGCTGGCTGTAATTCAGTGTACACCGGTGTGTAATCATCGCCATTGTTGTAATCGGTATCCATAGCGTAATTATATAGGTCATTGGTCCCATACTATGAATATAGGTCAGCCATTGTTGACCCAGATAATATGGCTCATGTACATCCTTTTAAGCAATGCCTACACGTTTCAGACGTTTGTCACTTGGCCAAATATTTCATAAAGAAACACCCCTCAGGCCGGAAATTATACTAATTCCAAATACATCTTTGCACCGGTTAACTAAGATATGTAGGTACTAGTGGGTAAACACTGACACACAATGGTGAAAAAACCGAAACAAAATACAAATAAAAATCACAAAACACGTCTTTCAATATCCAATCTGTTCCAAACCAATAACCAAGATACAGCACATATTAGATTTTTTTTTTATTCTTGATCTTGTGTTAAAGAATTGTTTAATTATTTTGCACAACTCTGTCCTAGATTTCCTTCACTCGAGATATTCACCTTAACCATTTTCGTGCTTCATATTCAAACGTAAATCCATTCATTATGGACATTAATTACCGAATCACTCTTAGTTTGATCAACTGCGTCCACTGAATTATAATGGCAAGTTGCGCAGACCCATATAATCTGTCTCATATGTGGTATACACTATTTTCAAACGCAGATTATGTACGCTAACTGCACGAGAAGGGGTTTCGGAAGTAATTTCGTTTTCTAAAAATGTTCGTTTTATTGTACCGGTACAATTAGATAAGCAAACTCCTGAATTTAAATATATAGTGCTGGTTGTTTCAGGCTAACAATGTTTCACATGTATCCGAAAATGGGACACCTGACTGTGAAGATACAATCACTTTGGCGTTTTATAATTAAATGTTTCAGACTCTGCTCAAAAGAATAAAAAAAACGTAGAGTGAGACAGGAAATGAAACCACTGCTGTGTATGTGCAATTGCTTCACCATGTACCTCATATAAACGCATAAACGCCTTTTGAATAGAGCAGCCGGATAAGACGGTCCAGATGGATCAACATTGTTTGTAACTATACAAATCTGACTCTATAGTTTTTGTCATGACCAATTCTGCGTACACTGTGTACCAATATAGAAATGCAGTTAATATTCATGAAGTCTATATTTATTACTTGAATATTCATCAGGTAAAGTATTAAACAAATAAATGCAGAAAATACATTTGGGTAATTAAAATTGAACAAAACCTTCTGTGGTGCATTGGAATGTTGGAAACCATAGGCAAAGTACATGGCATGTGGTACAAATGGCTACGTAGGCCAGTTTTGAAGTACCTGCGAAGTTTTCCAAAACAATCGCCAGTGCTGTGTACTGTGTTGAAGCCCGTGTGTTTGAGTGAGTAAGCGAGTGTTTTATGTAACGTAAACGTTACCCTTTATCGCACGGATAGTCATGTAACAATAATGACAATAAATATTAATTTGCTGATATTTATACTGGCATTATCAACAGGATACTTGTTTACTATGACACAAACCTTAGAAACAGGTCAGACGGCTGCTTCAAGGGCTGTCTTGCCAAGGTCTGCTCTCTTTGCAAATGTGATAAAGGCGTATCTATGAAGTAAATGGTTGAATAGATCAAATAACATCAATGTGTGATTTGTAGGTGATGAATTTGAGTAATAATCAGATCAGCCGGATAATTTCGGATAGCTTCTGAGTTTCGCTTGTTGCGAAACAATGAACTTGATCCAAACCATCAACAAATCTTGTGTAGTAGAACAGATATGAAAGTCCGACAAGAAGATTCGGACTAAACCGGATTTAACTTTTATGTTTTAATAATTTACACTAGGTGTTTGATAGTACATACTAACTGCAAATGGCATACAAGTTATTATCGAAAACAGGTACCTTTTCAATTTTCTGCAAACAAAACTACCTCTGACTATATGTTAAAAAATATATTCTGCTAATATTTTCTTAAATTTTAAGTAATAAAAGTACTTCAGAATCTGAATCTATGTGACTTGAACCAAATGTTGTTCTTACGGGCATGTTAAGGAAAGAATAATTGAATGTTTTTTTAGAATGTTTTATTCCTGCGGAAATCAGCGGAAATATGTCGGCCATGTATTACAATCTGTCGCAAGAATCAATGATATACACCGTACGTACTCATATCAGTTTGCGTGTAGGTAAATCCACACGGCAGATATTAGTTTCCACGTTTTTAATTGCCGACTGACGTGTGTCAGCTTTTGTTGTGAATATTCTACGTATTGTTCCGAAGTCAATTCGAAGTCAGTCGGAACTTTGCCGAACTTTTCCTTTGATTTCTGTTTTTTAAAATGTCGACGCTTTTCTAAGGATTTAGCATTATTCAGATATGGGTAATATTAACTGAAAACATATTTACCGTGGGGTAATTGGCTATTATGAGCAATATTTTAATGATATGAATATGTGTAAACCTTTTTATATTAATTGGTTTATACGAAAAATGTGCCGAGCCTACAACGTTAATTGTTGTTCAAAAGGAATATTTGTTAAAACTTATCGACATGTGACAACGCAGCATCTTACATTTCAATAACACTTCAAACACACTTCGATATGTAATTTATTTACCAATAATAACACAGTGGTAAACATGATTTATCAAAATACGCTATATGAATCACTTCCTTTTACATCTTTGACAACGAAACATTGATGCTAGGGGTAAGAAGTAATAACTGGGTTCTTAAGTCATTTGTCTATATTGAAACATCAATCTTCAACATTCGTAGGTATAAATTAGATACATTATCAAAACGTCTAAATTGTAATACTGGTAAATGTGATTCAATCATTGATGTTAGGTGCTTAGACCTTTCCTGTTGTATATTCATGTAAGGAATAATGGCATCATGAATATTTATTAGCAGGGTTTTTATTTTATATTGGTACATTAACAAAGGAAGTGTTGGCCATGGCAGAAACTAGACTAATATCTATATTATTTATTAAGCGACCAAAGCAAACCCTAATCAGACGGCTTCTATAGCAGCCGTCTGACCAGGGTCCATCCTTATAAAACTTTCAGTTGAGTCTGAGAACGTTCTCAAGCTTTTGATTGGTCAGATTTGAGCCTTTGGCATCAAAAGCTTGAGAACTCAACTCTGACCAATCAAAAGCTTGAGAACGAAACTCAGACTCAACTAA
Source organism: Azorinus chamasolen (assembly GCA_963576725.1). Classification (NCBI taxonomy): domain Eukaryota; kingdom Metazoa; phylum Mollusca; class Bivalvia; order Cardiida; family Solecurtidae; genus Azorinus; species Azorinus chamasolen. Next base: position 42,158,071 of record OY755249.1, read on the forward strand.
AAGCTTTATAAGCATGGACCCAGTTCTTCTCTGTTTCCAAAAGGCATGAAAAGGCAGGCTTTATATTGCAGTCCTTCCTAGCTAGTTCTTTTTACTAATAGACTGTCGGTTCCTGTGATGGATTATGCTTTTAGTAAATAGCATTTATAGAACAATGCATTGTTCAAAGATCTAAATTACCATATCTTTAACCGTACCAAAGAAAATGCAAACACTATTGTCGTATTAAGTTAAACTATTTTGAACAGGGAATAGGACAGATCATTTTGTTGCAGACTCTGTACCCCAACATTCGGATCACTTCTCATAGAGCTAAACACTTCCCATAGGACTGACGTCTAAACCAAATGCAAAACAACCCGTTAAATTCAGCTTATGCTGTCATATAGGAAGGGGTATACCGATTTGGGAGTTTTCAAATTTTATAGCCGGTTCAGGAGATCCTGAAGAGCTTATGTTATCCTGTTGTCCTGACTTACCGACTTTCAATAACCCATTACACATAAATTCGCTTTCGTGCGCATTTGCCAACAGAGTAGAGCAAGATCTGACGGCTCATGTAGGAGACGTCTGATCAGGGTCTGCTCTGTTTATTTATACAAATATATAGTTCTGAATCTTTAGTGTCTGCCATGGTCAAAATCGCACGTGTTTATGTGCCTGCCTGTTTAATTACTATCCATGGTGCCATTATTTCTTACATGAATATTCATGGAGTAATGGGTTAAAGCTACATATAATCTCGTGTCAACTCATTCGTATTTTTTCTGAAACTTCATAATTATCATTGCTGCAAAGTGAACCTTCCAACATACAAGTTAGTTTACGGTCCGTGGTAAATACATTAGATTTTTTTCTTTTTTTTCTTTAACCCATGCCCTCACAGGCTATTTTAGATCCACCCTCTTTGATGAAATCTACCGAAAAGGAGCATTAACTACAGAAATGAAAAAAATAGAATTGTGTAGTTTTAAAACCATTGTAATAAATATAGCATTTGCTCCATAGGCCTTATTTATCACAATGATTTCATAAAGAGGCGTCAAAAGGTGTCAATATGAAGGAAGAAAGGGTTATGGGTACACACCTCAGAGCATATATGTTTCGATTATAACTAACTATTCGTCGTCTCATCTTGATTCAAGTTATTTGCAACTGACACCAACGTTGGGATGAAAAGAGCATGGGCTTATATTGGCAAATACATGTACGAACCATTAGAATTAAACTACAGTAAAAGCTCGATTATTTGAACACTCAAAATTTTTATGACAGGTGACACCTTAATGCAGGATGAAAGCCATGCAGAAAGCTCCTAGAGGAGTTTTCTGCATGACTTCCACCCTGCATTAAGCAGCCACCTGCCTAAAAGTGTCTAAATTATATGATACTAAAATTTCGAATTATCGAGGTTTACAGTATCTTTGTATTTTCAGACTGTCTAAACACAGGAATATAAAAAGTGTCGGCGTTGAAGAAAGATATGAGCTTGTACAGAAGCCATTCATTGACTCCTTTATGTAAGGTACTATAAATGTGTTCTCCAAAGTATATATACGGACTCCTTAATCAGCTCGTCTGGTCTCCAGTGATAGGCTATTGACGTAACCTTGGTGTAGTCATTCATGAATAATATTCTGTATAAACTCAATTAATCCGTTTCCTCATGTGATGCCTTTTGACGCCTCTGTAAAAGACTCTCTTTGGGCATTGTGATTAAAAGTTCATTTGCTCCATATGAGCAAATGCTCTAATTACTACTACAGAATTCTAAATATTTTTCTCTGGTAAATGCTCCTTTTCGGTTAGGTGGATACAGTTTGTTCACTTAAATGTTTTCGTTATACATGCACTTTACCACTGTATTTGCCATCGCGGTTGTTGTAGATTAGTCGGAGAGGGGATACGTTTATTTACACTGTTTGTCTTTTAGGGTGGGGATGGAATAAGTGTGAGGTTGGGCGCCCATAAACCGGTTTAACCCCCAGTGACTTTTGTCACTGACCGTTCCAAGGCGGTACTTCCATCTTCCCCCTATTGTATGTTTGTTTTGTCTTTGTGCGTCTCTTGATGTTTTTATAGTTGCTGTTTCCTTGTGTTGCTGTTCGGGCGACTGTTTGTTCTGTATGTGGTATTTCCTGCATGACTCATTTTTGTACTTTTATGTATTCAAATTTATTTTGTATAACATTAACATCCGTCGGGGGTGGTCTTGCTTTGTATACTATGGCAAATCAGAATTGTCAATACAAACACTGCAAACAAAGTGGACCTATACCAGTAACCTCGGTGACAGGTTACGTCTGATCAGGGTTTACAATTTACTAGCATCGAAGTCTCGAAGAGACGAGTCTAAAGTGTAGTCACAACATAGATTTTGATGGAGAAATGACGATTTTAACCCTTCGCTTGCTATTCACGTCAATATACCTACCTGTAAATAGTGAAGACCCAGATGAGACAGCTCCTGCAGGAGCTGTCTCATCAGGGTCTGCACTATTTACAAGTTGATTGTGCAACCAGTGCACTCCACAGCAGTGATTTCACAGCGATACACTGGTACACAGTGACGAAATATGTAATTATACAACAGGGCATGGGTAAAGAAGGAGAAATGTTTTGTAAAATTCAGCAAGAGAAGGGTTAAGACCGACATTAATGTTTGTTAGAATGTCTGGTTCAGATGGGTGTAAATAGTACAGACCCTGATGAGACAGCTCTTGCAGGAGCTCTCTCGTCTGGGTCTTCAATATTTACAGGTAGGTATATTGGCGTGCATAGCAAGCGAAGGGTTAATGCTGGTTAGAATGTCTGGTTTGTCTGTAGAGTATACAGTTATGTTCTAAGCCAGTTATAGATACATACTTTCTTCTAGAGGTTTCCTAAACCATTCATCCCATGAATATTCATAGAAGAAATAATGACAACATGAATATTAATTAGATTAATTATTACAATAGCACATGGACACTTGATATTTAGGTCATTGCAGGAACTGTAGAATTAGCAATAGGAGCCACCTGATCTGAATCTACTCTATTTGCAAAGGCGTAGAAAGGCTTATTTATGGAGTTAATACATTTAATCCTGTGGTTCCATAGATAGGGCATACGTAACATTTTCGACCAAATGATTTATACATGTACCAGTACATTCTTTGTTTGTCTCCTTCAGCATGACAAATGGATGAGTTTTTCTCTGATTTGGACGAGTATGCTATTGTAAATATGGGATTTATCCTATTCCTTCATAGGCTATTTTTAGACCCAACCTCTTTGAATTAGTCTACCAAAAAGGAGCATTTACTAGGGAAAACGATATTTTTAGACATGTGTAGTATTGGAACCATTGTGCTAAATGGTCTCAGGAAGTGCCTTTACAGAGGCGTAGAAAGGCGTATTTATGGAGGAAAGGGTTAATATATTAACATATTATGCTCATGAATAATTATCATTTAGACCATGCATTAGTTTCAATAAAACACGTTTGAAAACTTCCATAGATGTATAGATCTAGTCAACGTCCATTTAACCCTTTCCCTACCACACATTGTCGTCTGTAAAATGACATGTCGTCTGCTTATAATTTCAAAGTTGGCGTTCCTTCTGCTATAACCTATTCCCTCATATTGATGAGTTTCGACGACACTGTAAAAGTCACTTTGTGAAACCATTGTGATAAATAGAGCATTTGCTCCTATAGGAGCAAATGCTCTATTTATCACAGTGGTTTCAAACTACAAAATTCTAAATTTTTCCTTTTCTCTACTTAATGCTCCTTTTCGGTAGATTTCTTCAAAGATGTTGTATGTATCTAAAAATAGCCTATGAGGTAATAGGTTAAGGTATAATCGGTGTGTCAAACAGACTGAATCCTGGTGAGACTCCGATTTACTCTATGGCGTCTGGCCTAGATCAAAACTGTTTGCATATGTGATCGCCGGTTCGTTCATAACAGAGAAAAGGTTGGTCACATTTAGCAATTCAATACTGCAGTAAAACATGTCTTAAGCGACAATTAAAAAGAGGAATATTTCTAGGTCAGATGTTAGCTTAATGCAGATCGGAAGTAATTCAGAAAGCTCCTAATGGAACTTTCTGAATTACTTTTAATGCTGTATTTATCAATGTAAGGACAATTAGTTTAATCTTGGTATACACTGGTAGCATGTCATCAAGGCTGGTATTATAATGGAGTGACTCATTATTATAATTGCAAAAGCAACTACTGTAAAGTTCCTCTAATGCGACCACTTAATTAATAAACATGGATGTCTTTATAAGCAGGTGGTTGATTAATACAGGACGAGTGTAATGCAGAAAGCTCCTATGCAGCCCAGACTGGGGTGACATTGTGTCAATTTTTCCATGTTACTGTCTTACCACTGAACGTCCAAATATACCGGTAGTAGTTGATAGCCCTAAAACACTAGACGCATCACACCAGTCATTATGAGACGCGTTATATATGTTGAACATAGGTGACTGGCAATGTAGGTATTTCCTTAGTGCAATAAAATACCATGCAAAACGTTCCTCTTGAAGCGTTTTTATTCTATCCTTGTATTTAGCTACTACCTATCTTAAATCCATAATTGAGACGTCTTGTTCATGAAGGTTTTACTGTAAAGTTGTCTTGATAATCAGAAACTTCTAAGTAGGACTGGCTGGTGTTTGTTCTGTGGACGCTATGCGCCTGAATTGACTAAGCGAAATGTAACTTTATGGGCGGCTGTAATATTGACATGGGATCTGTGATATTTTAATGTGCAAAAGTGTAATTCTATTATCAAATGACTTTATTTAGAATATTTTGCAGTCCTCAATATGCCCAAACAAAAGACGAAGATCTTGACCTTGAGCACTTCATACTCAAATAAAACGTATCGATTTCGCAAATACTAAAACGTATCTATCAATTACAAGTGACAGACATATTAACACTCTTCCAAAAGCCTAAAACAATTACTAAGACGACCATGTATCAATTTAACATGTGGCATAAAACATACATGTAGCAAAAAGTATTTTAAGTTTTTGTCACAGGACATTGATTAATTAGCACGAATCGTTGACTGTCCAGGTGATGATTCACAATTATAACAATAACAATAATCAGATCCTACGTCTTGGCTGTGTTCAGGCGCGGATTTAGAGGGGATGGGGGCGATGCCGGCGTACGCTCCCCTAAAATTGCCAACACAATTAATTTTTTTAGTAATATTTCATATCTGTATACAGGAAAACCTCTCTATAACGACCACTAAATTGTGTTAATTGGTTGGTATTTAGAGCAGGTGGCTGCTTAAAACAAGATGAAAGTAAAACAGAACGCTCCCATAGCGTTCTGTTTTACTTTCACCTTGCTTTAAGCAGCCACCTGCCTTTAACACAGCTCTTTTTCAACATGTATTACAAACACACTATTTATTTATGTCATCAAACATAAAAATCTACGCCCCCTCCAAAACGATGTCTACGTCCCCTAATCTGAAATCCTGGATCCGCACCTGGTGTTTCAGATAGTTATTTGTACACACGCCGGCAAACACCAATTACATGTATTGATAATGCCAAACTCGGAAATGTGTACATTAATGTTTAATCTTTTCACCCCTGAATTTTTAAATGGACTGTTCCAAATATAAAATAGATCAAACCTACTAGGAATATACAGGACAGTGCAGACCCTGATTAGAGGTCTCCTCTAGGAGCCTTCTCGTCAGGGTCTACACTGTTTGCAAAGGACATTAGTGGCTCCTTTCCAGCACCGAAATGTTTACTCTTTCGTAAGCTAGACCTTATTGTAGTTTCTTATAAAACTGCATCAGTATGTGTCTAACAAATATTGTTAAACCTGATACCGAAATCAGTTCAGTGGGAGTACAATTTGTGAATGAAAAAATGTCATATGAAGAAAAATGATAATGTTTCAAAGCCATACTTTTTCCGATTTCTTTATATTATTATCCAAGTATTAACCCATTACCTCGTAGGTTATTTTAGGGAGCATTTAAAGAAAAAATAGAACAGTGTAGTTTTGAAACCATTGTGATAAATATCTGTCACAGTGGTTTCGAAAAGTGACATATTAAGAGGCATGTTTCAGTATGAGGGAATGGGTTCAGAAGAAGAAACATTTTGTTTTTCAAATTTCGTGCATAATTCAGTGTCCAACTGATTCCGACATTGTTAACCAGAACACGTTTGTCTGTTGGAAAATTAATTGAATACAAATTTAGGTACTGCCTATTTATGGTACAACTTGTTGGTTAGTCTACTCTTAGACTCATTGATGTCACGCTGTAGGATCGGCCAGCTTAACCTTTAGCCCCCCTGAGATAGGTTTTGTCAATAAAAGGTATTCACGTTCACATCATGAAGCATTCTGTTTCAGTTATATCATTTAATAGTTTTGTCAACTCAAGTAAGGCCAAATATTAGATATTTACGCTTTTAACATTGAATGAATAATACATTGCAAGTACATGACGTGCTTGGTACCTTATCTACAGATACATGGGGTTTTATCATGATAAAAGAGTAGTTCTGTTTTGGAGTACTGGTAATGAAGACAAATGCATGGGCATATTTAATTATTTCTGTTTGTAGTGTTAGCTGAGTAAATATATTTCTCGGTGGCATGATGTACAAGACATTGCTGTCAGCTGAACGAATACCATCCCCTTTGGCGGCACTCACAGACAAGATTGTCACAACAAAATGCATCATAATTATCAATTGAAAATGAATTACTTGGCAAAATAAAAATGTTGCAACGTCTGTTAAAATGCTCATGCTGTGAGGTACATTTGTGATTAGGTTTTGGTTACGAAAGTACAGAGAGCTTAGTAGACGTTAACCCTAAGTTTGAACATTATTGAATGAATATCCATTACAGTATACCCGCTCTAAACCGGACATTCAATTTAGTATAAATGTCGATTTTGGAGACAGGTGGCAGCTTAATGCAGGGTGAAAGTCATGCATAAAGCTTCTCTAGAAGCTTTTTCCATGACTTTGACTCTGCATTAAGCAACTACCTGCCTAAAAGTGTCTAAATTCTTTTCTGCTAGAATTTAGGTTTAGAGGGGTTTTACTGTATATGCAGAGGATATGTCATGAGTGTTCGTGTATTATCATTTTTATTCCATAAGGATGTCACACTTATATGTCACAAGCCTGTGCGAGTGTCCTACTATAGTAGAACCTCTCTAAAGCGACCACTTAAAGTTCAAATCAGGAGTGTATTAAAACAGGTTGTTCCTTATTGACAAACCATTGTTGTTACAGAAAGCTCATGTGGGAGCTCCTGGGCAGCTTACTGCATTATTTTCGTCTTGTATGTGTCTATCACATGCCTCTTTAAGACACATATTAATTACAGCTCTGATTGTTGGTAACGCTAGAGGGATTACTTTAGTTTTAGGTAACGAAATGAATAAATACGAATATAAGACTAAATCTATCTGAAGAAAATTAAACACATCAATGCTGGACTATTATATTCCTCTCCACGCACTTCTGGTGAAATCGTCATAACGTTTGGATCCAGATCAGACTCAACCAATAATGAGAATCGTGTGAGAAATAATCACAACATGAATATTAATCAGATTATTTTTATAAGGCAAATAGACGCAGGAATATTTGGCTATAGCATAAGTTGTTGGGTCATGTGTATATTATTGCAAAAGCAAACAGAGTAGACCCACGTCAGACAGCTCCTGACAAAACCCAAATTCTAGTAGAGAAGAATTTAAATACTTTTAGGCAGGTGGCTGCTTAATGCAGGGCGAAACTCATTCAGAAAGCTCCAAGAGGAGTTTTCTGCATAACTTTCATCCTGCATTAAGCTGCCACATGTCTCCAATACCGAAGTAACGTAACTAAATGTAGCGTCCGGTTTAGTTGTATTTTAGTGTAAATGGTTCAAATGTATTGAAACCATTGGTAGCTGTATACATGATATACTACAGTTAATGCATATGGCAACTCAAACTGAACTTTGCCCACTATCAAAAATAAAAAAATGCAGCTATTTTTGGAATATATATGTATATAAAAATATAGTTAAACTTCGGTATCTCTAACATCAAGGGACTATACAAATTGGTTCGATATAACAGAGGTTTGGGTCACATCCGATTTCTAATCTGACCAAGTTCATAGCTTAATACAGGCCTGCGTTAAGCTGTCACATATTTCTAGATGTGTGTAGTGACACCTTTTAGGAGAATTCTGTATTGTAAAATTTGGATGGACCGAACTTTTAGTTCGAATTATCTCGAAATTCGTTATCCCGAAGTCGAGTTATCCGAGATCCAGATATCGAAGTTCAATTGACGAGGTTTATTTCTGTCCTTTTTCGACAATATGAACGTATACAACTTACACGGCATTATATACTATTTCAGAAATGGATATTTCAGCAATACACACTGTTCGCGTATACTTACTACATATTGAAACAAGAAATATCTTTTAAAAAAGATCTTCAGCGGCATTCAAATATTGACACAATGTACAAAACAATCTCTGCAATATTTATTTCAATGTTTGGAGAGATTCTACTAGTACAGAGAACTAGATCTATGAAGGGTTGCTTGTTATTATACTAGCAGAGAAGCATGCAATGAAAATGACGTTGAGTAGAAGAAGCAGTTATTGAAAACATTCAAGTTGCTTTTATAGGAAATCACTTTTAAAATGTACGATGTCAAAGTACAGTAAAACCTCTCTATAACGACCACTAAATTATGTTAATTAGTTGGTATTTTGGGCAGGTGGTTACTTAAAGCAAGGTGAAAGTGAAACAGAACGCTCCTAAAGGCGTTCTGTTTTACTTTCACCTTGCTTTAAGCATCCACCTGCCTTTAACACAAAATACTTGATGTAATTCAGTGGTCGTTATAGAGAGGTTTTACTGTAATGTTTTAAAACTATCTCAAGTTAGTTCTTTAGTTTACCTATTATAAAATGTACATGAAAGCGCTTATATTTGTATTGATATGAAGATAAAAAATTGAATACACTTTAAAGCATAAAGTTTTTGTTTGTGCAGAGTCTGTAATTCCTTAAAGAACGGTATTTATTTAGCCTAGATCAACGCTTTAATCGACTTGTGTGCATCATCATTAATGACATCATTAACTGAATCTACATGTATTTTTAAAACAATATAAAGTTAGCATCTTCAACCTACGTCTATGAGCCCAAGCCCCATGTGATAGAGCCGTAGCAATAGCCTTCAGTAAGTAGCTTTATATCAAAGAGAGATAACAACCAGAGCCTCGGTGCTGTGGTCGGGGATAGTAATTAATACTATTAATACCACTACTCTAATATACTAAACAACCCTTCTTCTTTATTTCCTATAGCACTGCCTGTGAATTATGGTGGTTTCGGCAAACTACCTGTTCGTCAAAGTGGACTTTATTATCAAATGTTGTATTAATTGATAGCAAAATGATAGTAAAAGTTTGAAAGTTTACTAGTTTAATGCTCCCTCATTGCCATGGCGGGTCGAATAGTGTTTGACTGGCGGGGGGGGGGGGGGGGGTATATTACAGTTGTTTATTTGTATTACTTAGTTTATATGCATGAACTTCAAATTGATCTGTTCTGTTACCCAATTTTCCTGCAATATTTTATGTGTAGTGTTGTATGCCAAAACATGTACCCAATTCTGTTGGGTCTGGGTCAAAACTGTGTGGCGTACCGGCACTGTGCATAGAATGTTACATTCAAATTTTGTTTTTTATGACGTGAGTGCGTTGACACAATATAATAGAGCATAATATGACACAGACAGATAAACTTATGGAAGGGATGAAATTGGTTTACCTATGTTCTAAATAAATTCTTTTTTTTATTATTATTCTTATCTAATAATAAGTATTCAACATATTTTATTTTAAATGTTCTATAATTACACATTGAATATACCCTGTTTTGTATATAAATTGTATCTATGTGAAGCGCTTTTGAACGCACATATCCTGTGTGAAAAGAGCGCTATATAAATGTGGTATAATAATAATGATAATAATATAATAGTGGTTTCGACAAACTGGTAATATTGCTCAGCAACCATTTCCATGAGGTGATAAATATCAGTACATCAGTACTTTGATTTTATGGGAATTTCCAGGTCTTAAAATCTATTTTAAGAACAGAACTTTCGACAGTCGACAGTCTTCAGTCCCATGCTAAATATCTGCGTAAATAAGGATTTTCTGTACTATATGGCGTTTTGACTGAACTCTAAGAAGTTTATAGAACATGTCTGTGTAACATGATGCCTTATATGTGTTGTGATTATGTTAATTATTGCATTGAATTCAATTTGCGAGGCCGTTAGCAGACTGCATATCAGAATTTTACATAGTTTGGCAATGTGTAGAGGCATATAAAAAGGTTGTATGCCAGTCAAGGTATTCACTAATGAAAATACAGTTTACTACTAAATACTCGTAGGTCATATGCAAATTACAATGTAACATAGTTTCTCATTGGTGGAAAACTAGAACAAAAGTGAAAATAGACAGCTAGCCGCTGAAAAAGATCCGAAAGCGGTCCATCAGTTTTGTATGAGCCACTGTAAGAATCAGATTCGAGATGGAATCACTAAGGTACAAGCTTATACAGTAAAACCTCTCTTAACCGGACGTTAAATGTAGTATAAATATCAGTCTTGGGGACAGGTGACAGCTGAATGCAGGGTGGAAGTCATGCAGACTTTCACCCTGCATTAAGCAGTCACCTACCTAAAATATCTAAATTCTTGTATACTAGAATTCCGGTTAAGAGAGGTTTTACTGTACTCGTAAAGCTGTACAGGGGCATTATCGCCTAGGAATACACGTTGTCACGTTCCATAAAAGTAGAAACTATCTTAAGCGGCTATTGAAAATAGTTCTAATTATGAGTATGTAAGGCAGGCGGTAGCTTAGTGCTGGTCAAAAGTAATGCAGAAAGTCCATATGTTAGCTTTTTGTATTATATTTGCGCTATATTAACCCATTACCTCATAGGCTATTTTTAGGTACAACCTCTTTGGATAAATCTACCAAAAAGGAGCATTAACAAAAGAAAATGAAACTTTTAGAATTTTGTAGTTTGAAACCATTATGATAAATAGAGCTCTAATTATCACAATGGTTTCACAAAGTGACTTTCACAGATTCGTCAACAGTTGTCAATATGAGGTAATGAGTTAAGCAACCATATGCTTTTTAAGACCCCTATGTTTAATAAATGATTAGTCGCTAAAGACAGGTTCTACTGTACATATGTTCTAGTAAGCCTTTAACCCTTTCGCTGCCAAACTCTGTCGTCTGCTAATTTTGTCGTCTGCTACAAATTTTCATTATTTTGATTTTCTTCATTTTTTGTTTCAAAAAAATAGTAACAGTAATAAACAGTTTGGATCCTGATGAGATGCCGAGTTACTCGGCGTCTCATCTGGATCCAAACTGTTTGCATAGGTAATCACAGATCCGGCATTGGCAGCGAACGGGTTAACAACAGTATTAACACTCCCCACAACCCTGTGTAAAAAAACATGATATCTGCTAAACTTTGGATCTGGTGCAATTTTGATCTACCTTTTGAGAAACTATTGACCGAGTGTCAAACTGTTTTGATTGGAAAACCATTAATAGGGATATCTGTAATGCGGGATCTATTACAGTAATACCTACTTCAATCAGTCATCGATTAGAGGTTTAATTACTGGTCTGTAAGGCAAATTGTAGTTTAATCAAGATCAAAAGTAATGCAGAAAGCTTAACCCTTTCGCTGCCAATGCCGGATCTGTGATTACCTATGCAAACAGTTTGGATCAAGATGAGACGCCGAGTAACTCGGCGTCTCATCAGGATCCAAACTGTTTGTTACTGTTACTATGTTTTTGAAACAAAAATGAAGAAAATCAAAAAAATGAAATTTAGTAGCAGATGACAAAGTTAGCAGACGACAGAATTTGGCAGCGAAAGGGTTAAAGACTCTTATATGAAATACACGAATAGCCGCATAAGACAGGTACTAATGTATTACTTTGCAAACAGTTTGGATCAAAGATGCAGCACCACCCAGTAATCCAAACTGCTTGACACTCCCCTTGTGGTTTGAGAAGACTTTGAAGAAAAATCTGTAACTTAACCCATCCCACCCTGCTGGCACTTGGGCACCTCTGTAAAAGTCACTTTTTGAAACCATTGTGATAAATAGAGCATTTGCTCCATATGAGCAAATGCTCTATTTATCACAATGGTTTCAAATCTACACAATTCTAATATTTTTCCTTTTCCTTAGTAAATGCTCCTTCCGTAGATTTATTCAAAGAGATTGGGTCTTAAAATAGTCTAGGAAGAAATGGGTTAAAGAAGACAAAATGTGTACTGACGAAAATTATTTAGCGCCAGAAGAAGCCGAATATACAGTTCATTGAATGTGGAATCAGTACCCATTACACAATTAAGCACCCGTATTAGAATGTTTGAGACGCTTGTATGCCGATTTGTATAACAAAGCAAAAATGTGCTGGGTTTGCTTGATGTGTGTGTGTGTGTGTTTGTTGTTGGTGGGTATGTTATTTTGCTATTGGAGGCAATCAGACTTAATCTCGCCAGGCTGATTTATGGAACAAAACCTAGAAACACAGAGCAAATTGAAAAATAAGATCGTTCCATTAGACGTTACCTGAGTGACAAGCAAATCGAAAAAAAATATTTTTGTTTTGCACTTGCAATACTCTTGGGATATCTATTGTGTTTATATTCTTAACCCTTTAAATAGTAATGACGTCATGAATATTCATGAAATTCATATTCTTTCAAAATGGTGTATGTACATAGAATGTTTTAGCCATGAGAGAAAATGTAGAATCAGATTTATATGTTTCATAAGCAAACAGAGCAGAACTTGATCTACTCTGTTTGCAAAGTCAATAAAAGGTGCATTTATTGAGTAAATTGTTACAGTCATATCTACGAGTGAAGTTATATAGCAGTCAAAGATTGGTAATAACATATTTAATATGTATAATATGAATTCAGAGAATTTTGATAATTGTAGTTTTCATACGATTGCACGCTAGACAGAGCGATTAACGCTTTACCATGCTAAGCGCAACCTGCCTCATATTTGTACACAGCTTGGAATCCAGATGAGACGCCGAGTATCTCGGCGTCTCATCAGCGTTCAAGCTGTTTGACACTCGGTCAAAACGTTTCTCAAATGCTTGTTCGACTCAGAATTAAAAATTACAACACTTCATTGTTTTGGCATACTTTTTTCAACACGATAAAAATTTAACCCATTCCCTCATATTGACGATTTTTGACGACTCTGTAAAAGTCACTTTGTGAAACCATTGTGATAAATAGAGCATTTGCTCCTATAGGAGCAAATGCTCTATTTATCATAATGGTTTCAAACTACAAAATTCTAAAAAATTCCTTTTCTCTTGTTAATGCTCCTTTTCGGGAGATTTATTCAAAGAGGTTGTATCTAAAAATAGCCTATGAGGTAATGGGTTAAAACTATTCTCAATTTGAGAACAAAACGATGTCTGCTCATTCCATGATCTGCTTAACATTTTACTGATTTTTGATTCAATCATACTTTTTTGAGAATTTAACGAATGGGTCAAACAGCTGGGTTTTACTCGGCGTCTCATATGGACCCAAGCAAAGGTGCCCGTCGCATGCTTGGACTCACCCGCGTAACCCCCCCCCCCCCCAAAAAAAAAAGAAAGAAGAAAAAAAGAAAATGTGATCGAAGTTTGTAAAACTAGCCTAAAACTATCTATTTGAACCTTAAACCACTCAGAAAAACAAGAAAAACACGATCCGGAATTTTTTTTTACCGGGTCTATATATATCTATGTATACATGTATATACAATACATATATAGACCCGAAAGAAAAAAAATTCCGGGTCGTGTTTTTGTTGTTTTTCTGAGTGGTTTAAGGTTCAAATAGATAGTTTTAGGCTAGTTTACATACTTCGATCACTTTTTTTGGGGGGGGGGGTGTCCATTGGTGAGTCCAAGCATGCGTCGGGCACCTTTGGACCCAAGCTGTGTGCACATACGAGTCAAGAGTTATCTCCTATATGTTTTATATGAGGGGTTCCTATAAAAGAATTACATACATGTAGAATCCTTTGACGTAAAACTTATCGGTAAAACAAATAGTACACGTCTTGATCAATCGGCTCCTTCATTCTTCATAGGCTTTCTAGTCTGGGTGTACACTACTTGTCAATATCCCATGTTGGTGAGACATTAGAGATCAATAACTCTTTCCTTACCACAGTAAGTATGAGTGTACGAGTAGTTAACATTGTGCTCCATTAACCCTTCGATTGCTATTCACGTCAATATACCTACCTGTAAATAGTGAAGACCCAGATGAGACAGCTCCTGCAGGAGCTGTCTCATCAGGGTCTGCACTATTTACAAGTTGATTGTGCAACCAATGCACTCCACAGCAGTGACTGCACAGCGAAATACTTGTACACAGTGAAGATATATGTAATTATAAACCAGGGCATGGGTAAAGAAGGAGAAATGTATTTCAAAATACAGCAAGAGAAGGGTTAATAGCTCTGGTCTGGGCGTACACTACTTGGCAATATCCCGTGAATTGTGAGACATTAGGGATCAATAGCTATTTACTTACTACATTTATCATGAGTATAATATGCAATATTGCACCATTATTCAAGCACATTTCAATCACTTGCCAAAAATGGGCATACATCTGGGTGGCAGAGGCAGGTGGTAGCTTAATGCAGGATGAAAGTTATGCAGAAAGCTCCTATATCCTTCATTAAGCACCCACCTGCTTATAAAGGCAGAACTTTTATTCATTAAGTGGTCGCTTTAGAGGAGTTCTATTCTATGTTTTTTTTCAATTAACCTCTTGCTTCATAGATACGCATATTAACGCCTTTGTAAAACAGAAAAACAGAACAGACGGGATTTCGTAGGAGCCGTCTGATAAGGGTCTGCTCTGTTTGCTGTTTTGCTTATTGGATAATATAAATCTGATCATACAGTTTCTGCCATGGCCAATATCTCAAACCGTTAGACATCCTTGTTATGTTTCTGTGATGATCGAGCTGAACTCTTTTGGCACCAATTAAGTTTCGTCTGCAGCCGTTGTAGTCTGCTTTATATTTCGGAGTGGACTTTCCGTAAGTTTCTTCTACAAGATAGTGAAGTTTCAAACAGATTGGACACTCGACATCTAAACTGGATTCAATCAGTTTGCAGGTAATCATAATTTCGCCCATATCATCTCAGTCAAGAACTTTGAGTCTCTTTCTGACGACCGGGAGGTGAACGATCAAGCTTCCTGAATTACCACAGTAGAGCCCCTCTAATGCGATCATTTCCCGAATAATTATTTCTACCTTTTTATTAAGCAGGTGGTTGCTTAATGCAGGATGAAAGTTATGCAGAAAGCTCCTATTGGAACTTTTTGCATTAAGTTCGTCCTGCATTAAGCTACATGTACCACCCCCTCTGCCACCCAAAAGTATTCCCACTTTTGGTGGTCGCATTAGAGAGTCACGCTTTTACAAACGGGGTAGATCCAGATCAGACTCCTCCTATATGAGCCGCTTGATCAGGATCTGCTCTGTTTGCCAATGGCATTTGATAGATCCGTATTTTTACTTTCTAAAATGGCTACAACGTTCCAACTTCCATATTGCATTATAACTTTTTCGTCTATGAATATTCAGTAAAAATTGAAATTTTGAATAAACAAAGAACAGAGAAAGGGTTAGGGGGTTTAATCGCCACAATGAACTTTGTAGCGTACGATACTATCGGTAGACTGAATCTGTATGGTGACAAATGAGTTACAGACTGACGACAGTATAAGAAGAACAATCAACCAAACAAGCAAGAAGAACGTGATAGATTAGTGACTTCTTTGTGAATTCCTTGTGACAAATTTGACTGTAAATTGGTCAAAAAACAATCAGTGTAGCTATTAGACTAGCCATGTGATTCGAAGTTCAGAGACGGTACGACAAGGACACGAACCGAGGTCACAATACAAAGTGATGTTTGTTCAACAACATGACATATGATTGTCCAGTACATAGGGGTCTGTGCCGCTTCATAGGGGTTTATATTTACAGTAAAACCTCTCTATAACGGCCACTAAATTGTGTTAATTAGTTGGTATTTTGGGCAGGTGGTTGCTTAAAGCAAGGTGAAAGTAAATCAGAACGCTCCTATAGGAGCGTTCTGTTTCACTTTCACCTTGCTTTCAGCATCCACCTGCCTTTAACACAAATACTTGATGTAATTTAGTGGTCGTTATAGAGAAGTTTTACTGTACCATATAATAACAAGGGTTCTAACTGGCAGAACGGATAGCCATGTAACATAAGCACAAATATGACTGTAACTCTAACAATTTAAATGATAATTTCGTAATTCTTTCGGCTATCGAAAGCCAATATATTTTGCTACCAAATAAAAACAATCTTCTGACGGTAACTTATACACTGTTATCAAACTTATAATGATTTTCTCAAAATTTCACATGTTTTCTGGGTCATTGACAAACGTTTGTTTATCCCGGCCTCGCCCTATCACAGCAATAACCTGGCAATTTCCAGTTCAAAAGATGGCGTGGTTCAATAAAACAACTCAATTCTATCACCAATCTCCATTTGTTTTGTCCTCAAAATTTAATAAGCAACTGGCAACAGCGGCCTTTCCGTGTTTCGTAATTTATCTGTTTCGCATGATGCCATTTTGCAACAAATATGAATGGAACCATTTTATTGGATGAGCGAAGGAAAACTCGGGAAATCAGTGACGTCATATACAATGGCTGCTTCCTCGACGATTTGAAGCTAACTGGCAAAATTCGCTATCACGCCATCTTGTGAACTATCTGGGCTTTCAATAGCCGAACGAATTTCGAAATTATCATTTAAATTGTAAGAGTTATAGACGTGTTTGTTCTTGAGGTACATGGATGTCCGTTCTGTCAGTTGGAACTCTTGTTGGACTCCCATGAAGCGAAACAGACCCCTATGGTCCAGTCGAGCATTTCCACGTTCGATTAGAAAAAGAATTTTGCATGAATGACTCGCGACAGTAATACACAGTGCACATTAATTGATAATTAATGACTTACAATTAAGCATTTGCAAACAGAAAGGATCTAGACCCGACAGCGTCTACATGAACTTCTGATTAGAGTCTGCTCTGTTTGCTTATTGAATGATACAGATCTAATTATACAATTTCTGATTTGGGTAACACTTCCCTTGTTGATATGCCAATAAAACAATTCTGGCAATTGGAATTCATATAAAAAAAAAATGAAAAGACCATTAAACACCGATAACGTCATCGGTAACAACGCACTTCGAAAAACAAACATTTATTTGTAATCTTCCCAGATCTTTACAGTATAAAACCAGCTCTCATAAGAATCATCAGAAGTGTTGCTGGGATTTCTATGGAGGCCAGCCATGAGCACTTAGTTGCCAAACATCCGAACAGAAACATTCACTACCCACATTTCTTTAGAAACCCTTCCAATTATCAAACAGGAGTTGGCCTCTTGAATTTCAGTTAATTTCAGTTCTTTGTACATTTACACGAAACATACAGCTTCTTTGTTGTTTTTTTATATAAACACACACACTTTCTAATGACCCTGTCACACTCTAACGTATGCATTGAACTTATGAGTTGCGTATGAAAGTCCGAATTTTCAACCACTACCTTCGATGAACGTATTAGCAGCATACGAATAGCGTATGTGTACCGTATATCTGCTTATAGGCAATGCATGACAAACGTATATGAGCGTATAAGTAGAGTATGTGAGCATATGAGAAACGTATTGCTAACGCATGTAAGCGAATGAGTAGCGTATGCATAGCCAATAATACTTTAGTCATTCGTCAAACATACGTTACAATTATGTAGCTGATACACTATCCATACGATAGCTTTACTGGCCGCCTTCATGGCACCGTATGTGAAGCGTATTATAAGTAACGTACCTTACCGACACTCAAGCGTATTCAACGTGTGACGAGCGTATGATGAGTGCATGCGTAAAATATAATTCATATTACGATTATGCTTGATATTGGTAACCGCAACTATCCAATCCAGTCATTTTAGTAAACATGTGTAGTTCATTGTGGTTTTGATCTGGATCGACACACAGTATACATGTATTCGATCGGATATATTCCGCAGTTAAATGGAATTGGGTAGTAAGTAGCATCATGTTTAATTCAGTAGATCAGATTTTTTAGCGGGCATCTGTTTTAAGAGCATTACTAGGGTCACAATATTCTATTTCAAAAACAGAACAGAAATCTGGTAGGCAATTAGGAAAAGACACATGAAAGTGCACATCAACGCCAGAAGCACAATGTCCATTGATCAGCTGGCGGTTTCATATCTGTACACACAACCATATTTGTAGACAGTGTTTTCACATCACTGACGTGTGTTACTGCATGGACCTAATCCAGACTCTTCTATGTTGATACTGTCTGCAATTAACCCTTCTCTTGCTGAATTTTAAAATACATGTCTCCTTCTTTACCCATGCCCTGTTGTATAATTACATATATCTTCACTGTGTACAAGTATATCGCTGTGCAATCACTGCTGTTGAATGCACTGGTTGCACAATCAACTTGTAAATAGTGCAGACCCTACAGGAGCTGTCTCATCTGGGTCTTCACTATTTACAGATAGGTATATTGATGTGAATAGCAAGCGAAGGGTTCAACATTCTGTGGACGACATAACCACCACTGTCCTCCCATCCTTGGTTGCTGTCTATCCGTATGATGTTCAGTGTTTTTGTCTACTAGCATTGCAGACAAGATTTAAAAAAAAAAACAAGATAAAAACCATTAATCACTATCTAACTATGCGGGATCGGAATGGCATTTGCAAACAGCTTGGTTACAGACGACAAATAACTGTTTGACATTCGGTCAGTAGTTTCTCAGAAGATTGATCGTGTCGGAAGTACTCGCTATCGCACTCGGTCCGTAGTTTCTCAGAAGATTGATCGTGTCGGAAGTACTCGCTATTACACTCGGTCTGTAGTTTCTCAGAAGATTGATCGTGTCGGAAGTACTCGCTATTACACTCGGTCCGTAGTTTCTCAGAAGATTGATCGTGTCGGAAGTACTCGCTATTACACTCGGTCCGTAGTTTCTCGGAAGATTGATCGTGTCGGAAGTACTCGCTATCGCACTCGGTCCGTAGTTTCTCAGAAGATTGATCGTGTCGGAAGTACTCGCTATCGCACTCGGTCCGTAGTTTCTCAGAAGATTGATCGTGTCGGAAGTACTCGCTATTACACTCGGTCCGTAGTTTCTCAGAAGATCGAGCGTGTCGGAAGTACTCGCTATCGCACTCGGTCCGTAGTTTCTCAGAAGATTTGCCGTGTCGGAAGTACTCGCTGTTGCACTCGGTCCGTAGTTTCTCAGAAGATTGATCGTGTCGGAAGTACTCGCTGTTGCTAGAGATCAGTAGTTTCTCGTTAAGATTGGTCGTGTCGGATGTACTCGCTATTGCACGAGATCAGTAGTTTTTTTGTTAAGATTGGTCGTGTCGGATGTACTCGCTATTGCACGAGATCCAGCCAATAGTAAAGGTTTTTATTTCAAAGCGGCATAATAGTTAACGCTAACACTAAACTAAAACGTAAACATGGACGGGCTCACATTGTATATTTTTGTTGTCGTCGCCGTCATTTTCGGAATAAATTAGTTTCTGCTATACCTGACACATTTTCATTAGATGTCTATTTTTTTAATGTACATGCTTATTGTTTCGCTTGTTGTATACAATTACATGTACATGTATAACAAAATTCTCTATGCGATACCCTATACAGCATGGTTTTAACACTTTACTCCATAAATACGCCTTTCTACGCCTTTGCAAACAGAGTAGACCTATATAGGAACCGTCTGATCAGGGTCTGCTCTGTTTGCTTATGCTATAGTATAGACATGATTCTACACTTTTTGCCAAAACTTTCTGTGTCAATGTGGTATTATAACAAATTAATCTTATAAATGTTCATGACGTCATTATTTCCTGCATGAATATTCATTAAGGAAAGTGTGAACCAACCTATTCCCACACTGTTTTGGAAACATCGTCCAGATTTTATTTTGGAACCATTCATTTTACATGTTGAGGAGGCACAGCAAGCAAAATATTAGAATGTTTTAGTGAACTTTCATAGTTGAACTAATAAAAATATGTTTAATAGTCTTGTCGGATTGGTTGATTGTGACCCATATGTTTAATAATCTTACCGTAGCATTGCGATTTCTAGCTACTTTAGCTATTACGAATGGTATACATATAACACGTTAAGTGACGAATTGAGAATACTTTAAAAATATACTTTGGAAAGACTGTTGCGAATTTGTAGTCAGATCAATAAATTCAGATTTATCATTGCCAGTAAATCAAATTCAATGTATAACTGTAGCAGGAATCACTTTTGTCACTGTCATTGATCTATACATGTACATGTACTTGTATAATAGAATATTGATTGAAGGGGCCCATAGCTTGTATGCACACCGAAAGGAAAGAAACGTATGGCAATACATTAAAATATTCTATAAGTTCCTCTGGCCCGGTCCCGCAAAGCCCAGTGCCCCTTCTCCATTTATTTGTAAAGCTGAATAAATCAGTTTAACATTATTTGATAAATTTAAATTAGAATGACACAATAGCAAACAGTGAAGACCCTGATTAAACGTCTCCTTCAGGAACAGTTTGATATGGGTCAGTGTTATTTGCCTAAGTTAGTGTGCCCATCACTTAGGGTAATAAGTATACTACCATTATACCATGGTATTTTATCCTGGGTGTGAAAAAAGGGAATTACATTGGTCAAATATCAATATATAACGCATACAATTCCAACACTGGACTAATTCAACAAGCACATGTGTAGCTTACACTATGGCAAAGTGGCAAAGGTGATGTCGAAGTATCTAAACCGCAGTGATTATTCTAACCAGAAAACCGATCATACCAAATCTTTTTCAACGAGTCTTGGAATTTAATTAGGACAAAAAGTGTTTTTACATCATGAATACGACAGAGCCTAGAAGCAATGATAGCAAAGATAAATGGAATGTTCACTTTGGTTTCATATACTTAGAATATAACTCAATTTACAGCTTGCCCTACAAATATGGAAAAATAGTCAAACAGTGAGAGCCACACACGAAATGACACCGCACCAAACACCATCAAACAAGAAACAGTATAGCCACAAGACAAAACATAACAGGACGCATATCAAGACGAAAAACATTAATCATTAAGCATATTAAACAACACAGTTGTACAAACCATGGTGCAAAAACAACACGAGCATTAACGCTCTATAGATCCATTTGAAATAAAATTGCAGTATAAACAGTCTTACAAAGACTTTGGAAACAAGTGGCATTGTATTAAGACAATTTTCACTCCCTCCTCTTGATTACTAAGCAAGCAAACACATTGAATATTTAATTACAAAATACAAACTGTTACGTCTTCTCTTTTATTTTCCTTTTTCTACTAATGTTTATGTTATATAAATTCCGATATTATGTTCAATGGTATACATTATGTTAAACAGTATACCGGTATACAATAAAATTGATACTTCGATTTTTTTATTAAGAGGATTTGATGCCTATTTAGGCAGGTGGTTGCTTAATTGCAGGGTGAAAGTCATGCAGAAAGCTCCTCTAGGATGCATGACTTTTACCCTGCATTAAGCTGCCATCTGCCTTAAAGGCTGATAATGATATTCGTTAAAGTGTACGAACTATCGGGAGTTACTGTAGTATATTATGGGAAGAAAACAACATTAAACATAAACACTTAACAATATGCTTGTCTTACTAAATATCGCTTGACCAGCATTGTTGCAGGTTCTTATTTATAACAATCGCTACTCATGACTCGCAAATATCACACAGTATAGTACGCTGTAATTAATCCATTCTCTCATAGGCTATATTTTTAGACCCAACATCTTTAAATAAATCTACCGAAAATGAGAATTTACTAGAGAAAGGAAAATCTTTAGAATTGTACATTTTTGAAACCATTGTGATAAAAAGAGCATTTGCTCCTATGGGGCAAATGCTCTATTTATCACAATGGTTTCAATAAGTGACTTTTACAGAGGCGTCAAAAGGTGTCAATATGCGGGAATGGGTTAAGGCGTCTATTGGTGTTTTTATAGTTATGTACATTTGCTGTTTCCTTGTGTTGCTGTTCGGGCGGCTGTTTGTTCTGTATGTGGTGTTTCCTGCATGACTCATTTTTTGTACTTTTTGTACGATTGTAGGTTCTAATATGCGACGATCGCAACTTACAGTCGCGACTTTCGTAGATTGGAACTAACGATAATTTCAGTCGTACGGTCTTCAGTAAGACAGCGCAATCACAGTGTTACATGTACCAAAACAGGACAATCACGTTGTTATATGTTCTAAAACATCATAAAAAGATGTTCAATATCCGTATGGCTTTCACTTACGGATACAGAAAGCCGGACGTTTGTATTTTGCCATCTCTGTCGTATTTCAAATGATTTCTCTACAATTGATCTAGCCTCTGACCGGCAATCGAGTACATGTTATCGATGTCTTGTTTGTTTTCTTTCCAACATTAAATAGTTATTTATTAGACTCCTTTTGTATTTGTTTCCATCTTTTTTATAATGTTTTAAATTTTTCTCTAGCATACTACATCACTAAACTTTATGATATCAATTGTTTTACAGTTTCAGTTTCAGTGTTACAGTTTATGTGTATATCATTTTGTCTTGGCATTGTTACTCATGTTGTTGAATTGTCTGGAGGGAGGGAGGAGGTTACGTTGCATTTTGAAGTGGGTGAAGGTGGGATAAGCATGAGGTTGGGTTCCTTCAAACCTGGTTTAAATCTCGGTGTCCTGTATTGGCTACTGACCATTCCAATGCGATACTTCTGCTTTCATTATATGGTCTATTTTGAATTTATATGGTACGCTCATTTATGTTTTATGTATTTTTGTGCGTTTCGTCACGTTTTGTCTTGTAAGTGTGCCGTTTCATGTTTGATGATGTTTCGGTGCAGTGCGCTTTTGTGTAGGACTGTTCTCCTACTTTTAAGTCATCGGTAGTCCCGAATGTCCCTGAAAAGAACAGAGGCAAATAGTGTAGACCAAGATCATATGGCTGCTGAAGATGTCCTCTGATCAGGGTCTGCACTGTGTACTGAATCCATCAATGTCAATGGCTTGTAACATTTTGCTTGCTGTGTCCCTGCATCATAAAAATAGTTGGTTCTAAAATATAACGTGTACGGGTATTCCTTAAATAGTGTGAGAATACAATACATTTTCTAAGCTTAAACCATTATCCTTTTTAAAACTAATGTATCATTATTGTGAAGAAAGTCCCTTTTTCGCTGTTTTGAGACTGAATAACATCTTTCGCTGTCATGGGCTAATCTGTAATTACCATTTCAAACAAACTGGATCCCGATTAACCATTTCACCGCCGATGTCGCATAAATGCACCGTGACAAATAGTGCAGTCCCAGATCAAGGCGGCGTCTGATCAGGGACCACTTTTTGTCTCAAACTCTGTTTCTATATCCGTGCTTTATTCCTTTGAAATTTGCATTTATTTATCTCATTTACTTATTTTACTAAATGATTTAACAAAAGTGGTTTGCGGACGACAATTAGAAATTTGGCGCCGAAAGGGTTAATAATTATGCGTCACAGTGAGAGCCAAACTGTTTGATGCAGGGATATATACAGTGCTCCCTCCCTACAACGGCCCTCTCAATACCGATTCCCTCCTTACAACAGCGCATGTCACTGTTTCCGAAACAACAAGGCTCCAGAAACAACCCTTTTCCATCGTATTTTCTTTATGCCTCCATCAAACCCTATGTTGTTACCACTCTTTAGAATCGTCACTTTGTGGCGATTCTAAAGAGTGGTCACAACACAGGGTTTGATGGAGGCATAACGGTTTTAGTTTTCGAAATACACCTTTTCTGCGGATCTGCAAACAAGCTAATTATGTTTGATTTTCCCTCCCTTTAACAGCTCCCTCCGAACAACACATACAATCTTCGTATCCCAAATGGTGTCGTTGTAGAGAGGGAGCACTGTATTACAAAACAATCAACGATGAACATTTAGACGGACGACAATGATCGCAGACGGCAGTACGTGGCGGCAGTAAAAGCGTTAATTCTTTCGTAATACTATCACCGTAATAAGTTGGTTGAAGGTTACTTGGACCGTTCACCTTTTTTATCACCGAGACTGCAATAGCTTTCGTCTTGCCTGTCAGTTCATGCCTAAATAATCGGCGTCTTACCGTCAACAGTATTACAAAATCTTGAACGAATTGGAAATATAAACCTTGTAAAAGATTGGACTTTAATCCTTTCCCCTTATTTCATATTCTTGCAAGAAATAATTACATCATGGATATTGATAACCTGTTTTTAGCTCACCTGGCACAAAGTGCCAGGTGAGGTATTGTGAGGGGACAGTGTCCGGCGTCCGTCGTCGTGCGTATGTGCGTTGTGCGTCGTGCGTCGTGCGTCGTGCGTCGTCAACAATTTACTTAAACATCTTCTTCTCTGAAACCATAAGGCCTAGATCTTTGATATTTGGTTTGTAGCATCATCAAATGGTCCTGTACAAAGATTGTTCAAATTATGACCCCGGACCGAAAATGTCCCCGCCCCAGGGCTTATCAGTTTTTCATAGGAAAATCTTTAAAAATCTTTTTCTCTGAAACGGTAAGGCCTAGATATTTGATATTTGGTATGTAGCATTATCTAATGGTCCTCTACAAACATTGTTCAAATTATGACCCCCGGATCAAAAATGGCCCCGCCCCGGGGCTTATCAGTTTTTCATAGTTTTTTTAAAAAAAAAATTCTTCTCTGAAACGGTAAGACCTAGATCTTTGCTATTTGGTATATAGCATGATCTAATGGTCCTCTACAAAGATTGTTCAAATTATGACCCCCGGACCAAAAATGGCCCCGCCCCAGGGCTTATCATATTTTCATAGGAAAATCTTTAAAAATCTTCTTCTCTGAAACTGTAAGGCCTAGACTTATGATATTTGGTATGTAGCATCATCTAATGGCCCTCTACAAAGTTTGTTCAAATCATGACTCCTGGACCAAAAATGGCCCCGCCCCGGGGCTTATTAGTTTTTCATAGGAAAATATTTAGAATTCTTCTTCTCTGAAACCATATGCCCTAGACCATTGATATTTAATATGTAGCATCATCGAATGGTCATCTACACAGATTGTTCAAATTATGACCCCCGGACCAAAAATGGCCCACCCCGGGGGTTATCAGTTTTTCATAAGAAAATCTTTAAAAATCTTCTTCTTCAAAACTGTAAAGCCTAAACCTTTGATATTTGGTATGTAGCATCATCTAATGATTTTCTACAAAGATTGTTCAAATTGTTACCCCCAGGTCCAAAAGTGGTCCCGCCCTATGGCTTATCAGTTTTTTATAGGTAAATCTTTAAAATTCTTCTTTTCCGAAACTGTAAGGCCTAGACCTTTGAAATTTGGTATGTAGTGTCATCTAATGGTTTTCTACCAAGATTGTTCAAATTATGACCCCAGGACCAAAATTGCCTCGCCCCTGGCATCATCTAAATTTCTTTTATTAAGATTGTTCAAATTCTAACCTTCAGGTCTAAAATTATGGCCTTTGGTTTCATATTGACCCCAATCTGAAGCTGACTTATTTTTACATAGAAATACAGTGTATGCATAAGTCCATAGTAACCAGGTGAGCGATTTAGCGCCATCATGGCTCTCTTGTTTTATAATGGCATATCTACACATGATGTTTTGGCTTAGGCAGAAAATATAAAATGGGACACCGGAATAATGGCTATAATATTCTACCTTCCATATTTCATGCATTTGCAAACAGAGTAGACCCAGATCAGACGGCTCCTAGAGGAGCCGTCTGATCAGGGTCTGCTCTGTTTGCTAATATAATTTGAAAGATCTGTTTCTTTGCTTTCTAAAATGGCTACGAGTACAACATTCTACCTTCCATATTTCATTATAACTATTTTGTCCATGAATATTCAGTAGGTATTGAAATTTGGAATAAATATAGAAAGGGTTAAGCGGCCATCAAAAATAGGTCTAATAATGGGTATGTAAGGCAGGTGGTAGCTTAGTAGAAACGTCCTATAGGAGCTTCTGCATTACTTTCGCTCTGCGTTAAGCAACCATTTGCGTTTTAAGACGCCTCTATTTAATAAATGAATAGCCGCTTAAGACAGGTTTTACCGTATTTAACAAAAACAACGTTAGATTCATCACTGTCTGGGTAAAATAAAATCGAAAGAATAACTTCATCCTCTTTAATCACGTACCTTGGGGAAATTTACCGTTTCAGTTTGAGTTTTATAATTCAAACCAGTTGGACGACCTTCACTCCGGGACAAACATGCAAGCAGTGTAGACCCAACTCGAAGAGTTCAGAGAGGAATTTTCTGATGAGGGTCTGTACTGTTTGTCATTCAAAACCTTCAAGCAGGTTTATACCTTTCATACTGAGTAGACCCTGCAGTTAAAAACAGATGGGCTACTCCACTCTGGCAATTTATGACTGAAAGGGGTAATGTCTTTAAATCGCAATGTACGTTTTAACCCTTCGCTTGCTATTCGCGTCAATATACCTACTTGTAAATAGTAAAGACCCAGATGAGACAGCTCCTGCAGGAGCTGTCTCATCAGGGTCTGCACTATTTACAAATTGATTGTGCAACCAGTGCACTCCACAGTAGTGATTGCACAGCGAAATACTTGTACACAGTGAAGCTATATGAAATTGTACAACAGGGCATTGGTAAAGAAGGAGAAATGTATTTTAAATTCAGCAAGCGAAGGGTTAACACTCCGTTAGACTCCGTTAGAATATAGCCGTCTTGCAAACAATTACAGGAAAATCCCTCTAAACCGGAATTATAGTAGAGAAGAATTTAGATGCGTTTAGGCAGGTGGCTGCTTAGTGATGGGTGAAAATCATGCAGAAAGGAGCTTTCTGCATGTCTTTCACACTGCATTAAGCTGCCACCTGTCACCAAAACCGATATTTATACTAAAATTAACGTCCGGTTTACTGTACTGCAAAAGACTGACTGCAAACAGTGTATTCGTTGGCCTAAATATTTACTTCCAATATAAATAACAATCTACTCAGCCAAATAGGATTTAACTGTGCATAGGAGTCCTCCGTTCTCTTTCCTTTATCCCCCAAACACACACGCGTACATCAAAAGTATTACCAAATTATCAGAGATGTCGCGGAAACTTGTTTTCTTATACGAGTACTAAGTAACATAGATTTTTAAAATGCTTTTAAACAATGGATTGTGAAGCCGCACTTTAGTTTCCAACGCATGTTGGTGTCCGACACGAAAGTGCGGGGGACTACGCACCGTGCTTTGGTGCCCAACGCACTTTGGACCCCATTTGGAAAGATGAACACCAAAAGGCGTTGGTATGTACCAAGCAGTTGCCATGTATTAAGCTACCACCTGTTCTACAAATACAGAACTATACTTATATGAACGGTCTTATAAGTGAGCATGTACTGTACAATTTGGCTATGTTGCGTGCATAACCTTTTCAGTGCGAGAAACGAGTAACTATTCCCCTTTGCATAATCCCTTTGCAAACAGTGTAGCCCCAAACAAAAGGGCTCCTAGGGGAGCCCTCTCCTTAGAGTCTGCACTGTCATGTTACAACGTTCTTTAAAAACATCCAAGAAGGTTCACAGTAAGCTTTACTTGTTTTGTTTAAAGTTTGGAATAGACCTTTTGAAAAAACTATTAAGCGTTGAAAGGGTTAATCTTTAAATAACTTGATTTCAATCTCTTTTGTGTATTGTGTGTTGTTTTGCGTTTGAATTACATCCTGCTATAGCCATATAATGCAACCGTATATAAACTATCACAGAAAGGTGTTCATTAATTATCATACTGTTCCTGTATGGCCCAAGGAAATAATGCGAAGAACATATAGTTTTAATATTCCCAAAGCTTTCAAAGACAGGCATTAAGATATCTGCAAGCAATACGTGAAATTGAAAGAACCCACTTAATATGTTGCAAGTCAGTTCTTAAGCAATCTACAGTAAAATATCTCTATAACGACTACTAAATTGTGTTAATTAGTTGGTATTTTGGGCAGGTGGTTGCTAAAAGCAAGGTGAAGGTAAAACAGAACGCTCCTGTAGGAGCGTTCTCTTTTACTTCCACCTTGCTTTAAGCATCCACCTGCCTTTAACACAAAATACTTGATGTAATTTAGTGGTCGTTATAGAAAGGTTTTACTGTACATGCAAACAACGTAGACCTAGATCAGAGGGCTCGTGAATGAGCTACTTGATAAGGCTACTGAAGCCACCAATGTAAATTGCTTATTTCAACCAATAGTTTGTTTACTGTGTCCCCCACTCCACGTGAAAAAATGGATTGTATTCCAAAGTAAGATCAGTATCCATGCTTATAAAACGTTTTAGTTGAGTCTGGGTTCGTTCTCAAGCTTTTGATTGGTCAGATTTGAACCTTGGCTCAAATCTGATCAATCAAAAGCTTGAGAACGAACTCAGATTCAACTAAAAAGCTTTATAAGCATGGACCCAGGACATGATTCGAAGAATAACTCCTGTAGGAGTTTTCAGCACTACTTTAAACCTGCATTCAACTGCCACATGTCTTTCTAGATATACGTAGAGGTAATTGTTAGAAAATTCTGTATTTTAAATTTGGGAAGGACCGAACTTTTACTTTGAGTTATATGATATCGCATTTCAAATTATCCGAGTTCGAGTTATAGAAGTTCATCTGTATATGATTGTTCATAACCTAATGCTTTAGACACGATGAATGTACAGTAATAATTGATACTACGACTTTTTTAGTAATGTATTTGTAGACAGGTGGCTGCTTTATGCAGGATGAACGTTATGCAGAAAGCTCCTAGAGGAGCTATGTGCATGGCCTTCATTCTACATTAAGCTGCTACCTGTGTTAAAGATGAATAATGGTACGTATTTGAGAGTTCGAATTATCGAGTTTTCACTATGTTAAAAACAAATCAGAAGTCAGGCAACCGATGCCACATGACAGTCCACATCAACGCCAGGGACACTTTCCTGTCAAGCACGACTTTGTATTTGCAAATAGTGTAGATCCAGATTATACCTTAAGTCATCAAGGCTGAAGCTGCTTGACAATTGGCCAATAGCTTCAAAAAGCCTCAAAGAATCGGACAGAAATAAAACAGCGGTGTTGAACTAATTAATGTATATAATAAGTACAGTAAACCCTCTCTAAACCATACGTCAATATCGGTCTTGGAGACATGGGGCAGCTTAATTCAGGGCGGAAGTCATGCAGAAAGCTCCTCTAGGAGCTTTCTGCACAACTTTCATCCTGCATTAAGCAGCCACCTGCACCTTAATTCTTCTTTACTAGAATTCCGGTTTAGAGGGGGTTTACTGTACTATAATAGCTGAACAGTTTGAACTGATAGGTACATTACGTAGGACGATTTTGTTCAACCATCCTATTCATTATATATAGAGAATAAGGTTTATGTCTTCGAGCTTTGCCCATAGTGCCAATGCACACAACTGGGCGGTACTTTAAAGTCACATTATATATATAGTTTAGCACCACTTTTCCATGTAAAAATTGAAATGACAAGTTTTTGCCCAAAGACGGTTTAAATCGCTAGCAAACAAGTACTTTAATGAATGAATAGAATAAATGAATTATATAAGCGAGTCATGTTGCCTTTTATTTTTGTTTTTATTTGAAGCATAGCTGTGTAAATTCTCTTGCAGTGAATGTTGGGTCTGGGTTTGTTTCAAACATATCATATATAGGTATATGTTGCTCTACCTGTTGGTTACCAAATTTATTAGAACCATTATAAAGAATTTTGAAGCAATACACTAAATTCCACTCGAGAATTGTCTGGAGTGGAATCCTTATTTTCATTACGTTTTTCTTATGTATTGCCAACATTTGCGCCGATAATGTATCGCTATCTTGCAGAGTATTTCTGTTTAGTTACTTTCATCTGGTATTAAATTAAGTTTGGTTATACTTCGTAACTTTTTCTGGTACTATCTATCTTACATCGCACAAATCTATTCCTGAGCTGTTTAAACTCTCTCTTGGCTAGCTGACTGCTTCATCAAATTAATTTTGTTTCGAGTATTTGTTTTCATAAATAATTGAGAGAAGATAGCTGTCTTTCATTAATGTATTTTCTATTGACGTAGTACTTACATACTTTTAAAGCTATTAAAGAGGAAGTCCCTACAATGAACGCATATTTTCTATAATATCATAAAACTTGGTATTTGGTATGCTCAATCATTATTATGAAGGTTGCTAATTTGAACCTATATCGAAAAATGCCCCTGTGATACAAATAAACCAATTTCATCAATACTTATAATTTTTGTTCTACAACACAATATTATCGGCCTTTTCCGTTAAATTGTTTTGCGTTTTGACGATGATTACCCGGTCTCTCCATTGTTTACGTAATAGCTTTTCTCGGAAGTGGTCGAAGAAACACGAATAGAACGAACAATTACGAAACTAAAACCCAACCCGAATAAAACTGAAACATGTGGTAGTAAAATCGGGATCGGCCATATCAACCACACGGATGTTTTGTCATTATAAACGGTAATTGAATGGGTTTTCTAGCGATATACTACTTTTCAGCATATAAACAAATGAGTTTTGTATATTTCAGGTGATTTTAAAACGCGTCAAATGTAGGGATTTCCCCTTTAAGATTTAGTATTCAATAAATCGATAAAACTCACTAATTGTCATTCATCAAACATAATCTTAATTTCGATTTCTTTCTTTTTAGTTTGTACATTTCGTAAACTTGGGATTAAAGCAAACGTACAAAGGCGCATGATCCGAGAAGTCTTTAAAGTCACGCATGCAAAAATCGACAAGTGAATTGCAATAATTCGTATAATGTAAAACCTCTCTATAACGACCACTAAATTGTGTTAATTAGTTGGTATTGTGGGCAGGTGGCTACTTAAAGCAAGATGAAAGTAAAACAGAACGCTCCTATAGGAGCGTTCTGTTTTACGTTCACATTGCTTTAAGCATCCACCTGCCTTTAACACAAAATACTTGGTGTAATTTAGTGGTCGTTATAGAGAGGTTTTACTGTATAGTAATCTACAACGCTCATCCTTCTGTTTAAAAATAACACGCGTTGGCCCACTTTTGATAACAAAAACATTATAAATCCACTAGTTTTAAAAGGAGACAATAATTGACGCCCATACTTGTCCAGATAAAACTGTCTACATCGGAAGCAAAATAAATGGCACGGGGAAACACACTCAGTCGACGTCTTGCTATTCAAGTATCCTACAGAGGTCCAAATAAGATGTAAAACATTTTCAAGAATAACTTCTTTATGTCTCCACCAAACACTATGTTGTGACCACTGTTTAGAATAGCCTCTTTGAGTGACCACTCTTTAGAATTATCTCTTCGAGACGATTGTAAAGGGTGGTCACAACATAGGGTTTGACGTATATACTGGTAAAATGATGTAAACTCAAAATTCCATCTGTATTTCTAATCGTCATTTCGATTCTCATACTTTGGTGATTAAAGACCTGATGGCAAGCAAAGCGAATGATGAGACGCTGAGTTACCCAGCGTCTTACTCACCGAGTCACTCGGTGTCTCATCTGAGTTACCCAGCGTCTTACTCACCGAGTCACTCGGTGTCTCATCTGAGTTACCCAGCGTCTTACTCACCGAGTCACTCGGTGTCTCATCTGAGTTACCCAGTGTCTTACTCACCGAGTTACTCGGTGTCTCATCTGAGTTACCCAGCGTCTTACTCACCGAGTCACTCGGTGTCTCATCTTAGTTACCCAGCGTCTTACTCACCGAGTCACTCGGTGTCTCATCTGAGTTACCCAGCGTCTTACTCACCGAGTTACTCGGTGTCTCATCTGAGTTACCCAGCGTCTTACTCACCGAGTCACTCGGTGTCTCATCTGAGTTACCCAGCGTCTTACTCACCGTGTCACTCGGTGTCTCATCTGAGTTACCCAGCGTCTTACTCACCGAGTCACTCGGTGTCTCATCTGCATTCAAGTTGTTTGCAGATGCAGATGAAATCGCATTAAACAGTATACGACTACTTCCAACTTGATATTTTTCACTTCCAACTTGAGATTTTTCACATATACAGATGCTTATTACGATGACGACACCGATGTTGTAGGTAAACATTTGGGGATTTTCTAATAAAAATCGCTGCCCATGCATTTGCTGCTCCTACACCCTCTTCTACGGCACCCCCTGTCCCTAGACCCGCTGCCCATGGATCTGCTGTCCCTAGACCCGCTGCTCATGGACCCGCTCTCCCTAGACCCGCTGCCCATGGACCCGCTCTCCCTAGACCCGCTGCCCATAGACTCGCTGTCCCAAGATCCACTGCACATGGAACCGCTGTCCCTAGACCCGCTGTCCCTAGACCCACCACCCATACCCATGGACCCGCTCTCCCTAGACCCGGTGCCCATGGAACCGCTGTCCCTAGACCCGCTGCCCATGGACCCGCTGTCCCTGAATCCGCTTCCCCGTTGGATCAGCGGGATGCATCGGCAGCTGTTTCTATCAGACAATGTAGGCAACGCTCCAAGACGTCATAAAAGTAGATTATTTGATACCATGCGTGAAAATTCAGGAAAAGTACAACATGTTTATGAGAAAGAAACTCCAAAATTTCCTTAGAGAACTCGGTTTGTCAAGCAAATCCGAGTAAAAGTCTGTTGAAACTAAATAAATATCAGGGATAATTAACTTATCATGTCATGTTGTCTTCAATAACCACTAACTAAGAGAGCAATTTAGGTGAAACTATATAGGTTTAGGCTTGTCTTGTACGCAGAACAGCTTTAGGATGGCAGTAATTTTGAGGACGTCTCTTATTCTCAATGACTCATTGTCCGTAGCTGGTGGCAAATCTCACGACCATAAGATTGGTTAGTTGACAGAGACGGTCATTAATAAACACAACCAACCATAGGGACATTAAATACCCGTTTGGAGATCACTAATTGCATTAGTACACTACTGAACGTCTAACCTCGTTAAATATTAAAACCATTTTCAATTTTATCACATTACTTCCGGCCCGGCAGTGTTATAACTTGGGGACTTTATTCACGATATTGAAGGCTTGTTATACAACTCGTTGTATATTCTGTTGTATTCATACGCGCTGTCAAATAATCAAAACAAACATGGCAAACACGGGAAGCAACCCTCAAGATACATATGCGTTGTGAAAACCAAAAATGTGGTAAACTTGGACAATCCAAACAGGTGCTCAATAGCAGTATACATAGAGCATGCCAAAAGACGACTACCAGGTTATTCCGAGCCCGACTGTCCATTTTACATAGCATC
This sequence comes from Azorinus chamasolen, assembly GCA_963576725.1. Taxonomy (NCBI): domain Eukaryota; kingdom Metazoa; phylum Mollusca; class Bivalvia; order Cardiida; family Solecurtidae; genus Azorinus; species Azorinus chamasolen. The sequence goes on from OY755249.1 coordinate 42,191,684, forward strand.
AACAATAGTTACTGTCCAATCATGATCATCTTCGCCGAACAACGTGTACATATATAGTCCCGTAGAAGTCCTATCGTGTAAACATTGTCTGTAGTTCTGTACCATGATGAAACACATGGTCCACTGGGGACCAACTACGTATTATTATCAAAATGTTTTGCTACGACAATTTATATGAGTATTTTAATAGATTTGTTTTCCTACGAAGGCAACTTTGTTATCGTAGGAAAACATTTCCCAATTGATACAATGGCTTCGTAGGAAAACAAATCTATTAAAATACCCATATAAATTGTCGTAGCAAAACATTTGATAATAATACGTAGTTGGCCCCCAGTGTGGTCCAGTGCTCCGGAATCTCTACTAACAAACACTCTACCACAGCCCCAGAAAATACATGATTCCAAATATGGGTGACAACGATGTTCCCGCGAACCATGCAGACAATGCAAATATCTGATCACAGGAACATGGCTTCAATCAACAACTAATTAATCAGAATCAGCACAAAATGATCTCATCCATCCTCCACTCAACTGAGAGCAATCACAATACCTCCCAAAACCAGGTTACAAGAGTATGTCCAGTGCAGCTGAACTCTAACTCTCTACACGCTGCATCATCGTCAAATTTCCATGTCACTGGTGGTTTCCAAAGCATTTTCGCCGCCCCAATACATGGCGGAACCTTCCATGTACATATCCACTAGAATGACAATCCAGTAAAATCGAACAGTCCAACCAGATAACGAATCTAGATTGACCGATAGTGACACATTGAAAAGTAGCCATTTATGGCGCTCAAAACTTACATTATTGTTGAGAAAAATTTGGTCGCGAGACGGTTGCCAAGAATGACGTCATCGCACTTGAAGGTGTTGCTTTATACTTTTCTGATTATAAAAAGACACTTGTTTATTTTCTTGGTTGCTTGATTATATAACTAGGTGTTTTCAATCATGAAACACAAGTATCAATTTGTTGTGGACAAAATAAATGAAATTTGTCAGGATCTACTTTTTAGCTGGTTAGACCGAATTACACACAACTGTGATCAAAGCACCCAAAGTACTAATAGTGAACTGTATTTGGATCTAGTAAATGCGTTGTCTTTGAGGTAATGTGATAAATAGAATACAGCATTCGTGGTCATTGAATATTCCAAATATAAAACTCGTTGTCTAGAATGATATAATGCTCGGCAAAGCCTCGCATTATATCATTTTAGACAATTCGTTTCATATTTGGAATATTCAATGACCACTCATGTTGTATCCTCTATATAGTTGACCAACAGTGATAGTAATCTTATACGGTTTTCTGAACCTCTAACCCCGTTAAATAGTAAAACCATTTTCAATTTATAGTTGACCAGCAGTGATGGTAATCTTATACGGTTGTCTGGAACAGTTTCATTGTCAGAACACGGATAGCTAAGTACAGTGAAGCATACCTATTACAAACCTTAATGTTACGAATTCTTGCTTAGTACAAAGTACAATAGAACCTAATACAAGACCCTATTTTAATATGAACATTGGCTAATCTAACCCTTTACTTCATAAATACGTCTTTCTACGCCCTTGCAAATAGAGTAGATATAGATCTGACGGTCCCTTTAGGAGCCGTCTGGTCAGGATCTGCTCTGTTTGCTTGTGACATAACATATGGGTTTTCAGTCTCTGCCATGGTCAACATTTCCTCTGTCCATGTGTCATTATAAGAATTAATCTGATTAATATTTATGATGTCATTATTTTTTACATGAATATTCATGGGGTAAAGGGTTAAAAGCAGGTGGTTGCTTAACGCAGTAAGCAAGTAATAAAGGAAGTTTCCATGTGACCTTTTCCGCATTACTTTAGTCCTGCATTAAGCTACCACTTGCCTTGCAGACCAGTACCTATATATCTTTTTGGCAGTCGCATTACTGAGGAACTATTGTAATGCTTCAATTTCAATTAGAATTCATATGGATAATGCGAAACATGCATATAGCGAAACATTGATGTAACGTAACGTGGATATAACGATACATGGATATAACGAAACATGGATATAATGGAACTAACATATGAGGAATCTTAGATGAAGCGAAACAAGGATATAACAAACTTTAATGTAACTAAAATAGTTATGATGAAACTTGGATATAACGAAACTTGAATATAACGAAACATGGATATTACGAAGTTTGGATATAATCAAACACGGATATAATAAAATTTGGATATAGATCTAATGAAACGTAGATAAAACTAAACTTGGACATGACGAAATTTTTATATAACGAACCATGGATATAACGAAATATTGATAAAACGAATCTTGGATATGACGAAACTTGGATATAAACGAAACATGGATATAAAGAAACCTGGATGTAACTATTTGGATATAAGATAAAAATTGATATAACGAAACTTGGATAACACGAAACTTGGATATAACGAAACATAGATATAACAAAACAAAACTTTGATTTAATGAACCATGCATATTACGTTACATGGATATAAGAAAAAAATATTTAAAGAAACTTGGATGTAACAAAACATGGATAGAACGAAGCAAGGATATGACGAAACTTGCATGTAACGAAGCATGGATACATGTATAACGAAAATGGTTATAGCGAAACTTGGATGTGACGAAACATGCTAATAGCGAAACATGGAAATAAAGAAAGTTGGATATAATGAAACATAGACAATACGACATTTGTAAATAACGAAACTTATATATAACGAAACATGGATATAAAGAAACTAAGATGTAACAGAATTTGGATATTACGAAACAAGGGTATAACGAAACAGATATGTCACATTAGAAACTACGAGTTAGGACAATCGTCGATTCTCCTAGGACTAATTGCGATCGCAATCTCTCTTAGGACAGATTCCGATCCTAATAATATATCCTAGGACAATCGACGATTCTACTAGAATAGATTCCGATTACAGTCTGTCCTTGAACAAACTGTAAGTCTATCATGAAAATCTACAATTCTAGTGGAAGAATTTATTATTAGTGTAATATATGACACTTTAACTCTACTAATAAAATTTACAATTCTACTTGAAGAATGTATTATTTTAAGAGCACAAGTCTATATTCAAAACATGACAAACAATGATTTAAAAAGAGTGGTGTCATTATAATGCACGGACATTTAAATCAAATTGGTGATCGGAGTGTGATTTGTAGAATCGGAGTCTGTCCTAGCTGAGATTGCGATCCTCGCTGTTATCACTTAGGAGCATTGCACAGTAAACCCCCTCTTAACCGGACGTCCAATTTAGTATAAATTTCGGTTATTGAGACAGCTGGCAGCTTAATGCAGGGTGAAAGTCATGCAGAAAACTCATTTAGGAGCCTTTTCCATGATTTTCAACATGCATTAATCGACCACCCGCCTAAAAGTATTTCTCTTCTAGAATTCCGGTTAAGAGGGGTTTTACTGCACATCTATGGAGTCACATATCATCCAAAGAAAGCCCGTTCAGATCTTAGTTTGGAACCCATTTATTATTCATGTTGAGGAGGACACGGCAAAGAAGATATTTGCTGGTATATGCCATGGACATCGATTGGTTCAGCAAAAAGTACATACCCTAATGAGATGGCTCCTTCAGGATCCTTCTGATCTGGGTCTACACTGTTTTGCCTATGGCCATTTTAACAATGTAACCCGCTGATGTTCGCAAATGAAATAAGAACATACGGCCAAGATCATCGTGAGTCCTAATTTATACAATCGCTATCACTCGGATATCCGAATTTATCGCTCATTCGAGTGTGCAAATTTATGACTTGGGATTCTAATGCTTTTAGTTTGAATATTGAATACCGCTTAAGCCGATACTTGGCAGCCTGAATAGTATTTAAGAAAACAAAAAAATCGTAGCTGTGGGTAATTTTGAAATGTGGGTAATTAGATCCAATGACTCCAATCTCAATTACTAACTGTGATTTATGCGCGATAATGTATAGCTTCGAATTTGTTATTTCGATTTTAACACAACTCTTTAATAAAAAAACCCCGGAAGCGTTGGCAGTGGTAACGCCATTTTTGCTGTTACATTTACTCTACACGACTTTCACCCATGATGTTGTACGAGTAAAGGGCCAAATTTCAACAGAAAACAATTCCCAAAAATGATTCATCTTTTACATTGAAGCGAATAAATTTATCATTTTACATCATGTCTGCACACCTCTATGCCAGAGCCATCGTGTTTACAGATTTAGAAATGTGAAGTTACATTTTACTGTGTGTGGTTGAATTTTATTCATAACTTTCGCATGTGTGGAAATGGAACAGCCGATCGAATGCCGCGCGTGCTGTTCATTATCACGGATTGAAGCACGTTCCTCTGTATTCTTTGATTATATGCCGTAGGTCCAGAGTCGTGTTAGAATAAACTTTAAATAAACGTTCATGAACAGACTCAATAAAACCGAGTCTGCAATTTCCTCTTTTCGCATTGATGCGTTTGCTTTGGAAGGATATGCTACTTTAAGAATTTAGTCCCTTCGTACGACAGAAATAATCGACAGTTCTAACATACTCTGATTGCAACTTCCAGTTGTCAGATCTTTAGTAAGACATGTCCCATGGTTACCTTTCCAAGCAGCCTTAAAATCTAAAACAGTGTACAAATTAACTGAACAATTCATGTCATAGATTAAGAAAAATGTGATTGCATTGTTCAACAGAAAATTGACTTTCACAGTAAAAACATATACTGCACAATTTCTGAACCTAAATGATTTCAATGAGAAATTCCAATCTTGCAGTATGGGTTTTATTTCATTAATTTGCGTTGAATGAGCTTTTGACTATCATTGTAGCTATTGAGTTAGTACCAGACGAAATAATGGCATTTCAGAATCATGTTGTGTATCTGCTTTTGCGCAGTCAACACGGGCACCTTGTTTCTGTTGAAGGTATGTGTACAATGATGAAGGTATCAGGGCATAACTGACCTGCTCAAAGCTTCTCATCTGCGTCCAAACTGTTTACATTGCAATCCTTTGGGCGCTGATTTTTGAGAGTGGAATAACAGGGTCAGTGTTTAACCCCTCTAAACAGGACGTTACATTTAGTAAATATCGGTCTTAGAAGGAAGGAGCTTTCTGCACGACTTTCTCTCTGCATTAAGCAGCCACCTGCCTAAAGTGTCTAAATTCTTCTCTACTAGAAGTCCTTTTCACATGGGTTTTACCGCATAGTCCACTCGGTATGAAAGACTTAATTTTTTCTAGAGGTGTTTGAATGACAAACATTGCAGACTCTAATCAGAAGGCTCCTCTGGAAGCCATCTGATCGTGATTTATATTGTTTGAAATGATAGTACAGTAAAACCTCTCTATAAAAGACACTAAATCGTGTTAATTAGTTGGTATTTAGGGCAGGTGGCTGCTTAAAGCAAGGTGAAAGTACAACAGAACGCTCCTTTAGCACAAAATACTTGATATAATTTAGTGTCCATTATAGAGAGGTTTTACTATATATGAGTGTCCCGCACTGAAAGGGATAAAGAACTACTAAATGTGAGTAATGTAATTTTACGTTTACACAAGACGTTAGATAAAAAAAGTAAGTTTAATTCAGTTCCGGCCATGAACATTCTATTACCTTAACCGAGTGTTTTCTGTATGACCTCAAGGTTATTAAACTTAAAACAAACTCCATGCATAAAAGACAGTTTGAATATCACTATTCTTATTTGAATTATTTAAGTGACGTTGATTTGATGTATTACAGTTTAAATATTTATAACTTTCAGCACGTGTAATGAAACTAATATAATAATACATGTAAATATAATATAGAGTGCGGAGTTGTTGCTCCTATTTCTTAGTCACTACAAATAAAGATAAAAAGAGAATTCGATATTGAGCTAGATCCATATTCAGATGTTTCTGAAAATTTGCTTGAATAAAACGCAACACATATGTTTTCTCTTTGCCTTGGCGGGATACGGGTGTATTGACAGTTGCAAACAGTATCGACCCAGGTATTATGGCCCCTAGAGGAGCTCTCTGATCAGGGTCAGCACTGGTTGTCATTGAAGATCACCCCCTATATCACATAAGAGGTTCAGAAAAGATACGTAAATTAACATTTTTTTCAAGAATGATGTCGTTATTTCTCCACTAAACTCTATGCTGTGGTCACTCGTTAGATTCGTCTCGAAGAGACGATTCTAAAGAGTGACCACAACATAGGGTTTGGTGGAGAAATGACGATTCTAGTATTTGAGTACGTACGTTTATCTGTAGCTCTGTCATACCATTTCACACTAAATAGACTCGATTTTTGAATGATAACGTATCATTCAACTTTACAAAAACAGCATGCAAAGGGTTAATGGTCGTGCAATAAGCCTGACACAATCTCCGTGTTCACGAACTTACTACTTACTTACTCCATCAAAATTCTGCTCCACGCTCAGCTGTTTCTGTAAATACAATAAAGCACGATGGTTCGGAGATTTAGTAATTGAAGAATTTTACGCAGATGCCTGCTTTATGCTGGATGAAAGTCACACAGAAAGCTCCTAAAGGAGCCTTCTGTGCGATTTTCATCTTGCATTAATCTACCATCTGCCTTAAATACCGATAAAGACACTTGCTATAGTGTTAGAACTATGGAGTTTTATTGTTTCACAAAATTCGAATGACGATTATCGCATATGTTACATCTTTTGACGCAAACTAATTTTGTTCTGTAAACTATGCGTCTGTTTTAAGTTTCAGATTTTCCTTTAAAGTCTGAAATCGTTGTGCAAAACCCATTGATCAAGTGCCAAACAACATTATAAAGATGAGACTCCGAGTTCACTGTTTCGCTTCCCTTAGTAGCCGTCTGATCTGGGTTTACTCTGTTTGTGAAAGCGTTAAATGGTATATGTATGAGGTAAAGGTTTAACCCTTTCCCTCATACAAGCGTCTTTGCACGCATTTGCAAACAAAGATATAGGAGCCGTACGATCAGGATCTGCTCTGTTTGCTATTGGAATTTGATAGATCTGTTTCATTACTTTCTAAAATGACTACAATATTCCACCTTCTTACAAGAATATGCACATGGAGGATTGAGAATGTTATATCTGAACGCATTTATAAATGCTTTAAAAACAACGTGGATTAAAAAGTTAATATCCAAAAATGGCGGCTGGTCTGAAATAATAAATTCCAAGATAGATTTGAACAAATTACTAAATTCTGGAAAACACTATTGTGAAAATCTTTCTTAAACATGCAGTAATAAATTCTGGTCAGATACCTTTAAAGCCTTTTCAGAGCTGATTAGCCGTCATGAAATTGAGAAAAACGCAATCAAAGAATATACGTTATTTTATAATCAACATATCTTAATTGCAAATAAGAGCGTTTTTCTAAAAACATGGGTTAAAGCATGAGTAAGCTGTATTGGAGATATTTTGGATTCCCAAAATACATTTATGACCTTAAAAGAATTTAATGAAAAATACGGTTTACAAACCAATCACTTAGTATATCGCGGTATGATGCTAGCTGTAGGACATGCATTAAAAAGCTTAAATATAAACAAAAACGATATAAGAAATATACAAAAACCTTTTATTCCTCCTTATCTTAGAATTCTGTATAAAAACGAAAAGGGATCGAAATTAATGTATAAATGCCTGAACAAAAAATCTGACCAACCCTCATGTAAGGACTCTTGGTGTAGAAAAATACCTTTATACACTAATTTTACTGCTAGCGATTGGGAGCAGATTTTTAGTTTACCATTTAATATTACAAATGATACTTTTATGCAGTGGTTTCAGGTGAGAATCTTACACCGCATTTTAGGAACAGATTACTACTTATATACAATAAATTATACAGATAAGATAGAATGCACATTCTGTAACATGGAACCAGAAACAATAGAACATTTGTTTTGGTATTGTCCAGTCAGCCAATCCATCATAAGTAATATTCTGACATTCCCAAATAGTCCTTTTGTTCCTCTAGATATTAAAACAATGCTGTTTGGCTATATAGCAACCTGTGACATTGCAAAAGATTGTATACTTACCTTCATTAAAATGTATATTTTTCAGTGCATACACAAACATACCTACTTCAGATGGTCTAAGACGTTATATTGCATTTAAATATGATATTGTAAAGCAGGTTGCCTTAGAAGAAAACAGAGAAGATGAATTCAGTAACAATTGGGAAAATATAATCAAATTGATTATATAGTTAATCAAATTGATTTTAAAATGTTAACTATATAAAAGTTAATGCTGCAATTAACCCTTACACTGTTGAATATTCATTTAAGAAATAATGACATCATGAACATTTATTAGATGGAATTTTATAATGGCATATATACAAATGAATTCTTGGTATTGGCAGAAACTAGAGTCAGGTCTATTATGATTTCATAAACAAACAGAGCAGACCCTGACCAAATATCGACTAATCTGGATCAACTCTGTTTAAAAAGGTGTGATCACCGTTTGTATGATAGAAAGGGTTATAATTTCCTTTTGTGGAACCCGTTACAAGCTACGTTAATTTATCAAAATGATAGTTGCCCCCTCTTTGCTTAATATCCAAATTGCCTGAAGTATTGGCACACCCACTCTCTCTCTTACCTCTCGGATGGTTTATGAAGCTGCATACCGGCAATATAAAACCTTTATTAATTTAGACAACTCATAAATCAATTTCATACTCGTAGTTTCAGTATCATTTCCATTGACAAGGAATACAGTTCTGTGGTATAACTACTTGTTACTTGGTCCCCTTGAGTAATACAACTGATTGATTACAACTTAATAACATATGATTATATACGGTGTTAGAAACATTTGCTTGTATATGGTTTTTGTCAGAGTTCATTGTGCATGATTTATGACATAATTAGAGAAAACAGAATTACGTCATTACAATTTAAGGTTTAACATCTCCATGGCAGTTTCACTTTATTCATGCGCATATACTTTGAGCAAAATCAATGCTATGCAGAGGTCCAGATAAGATGCGTAAATTTAAATATGTTCAAGAATAACTTCTTTATTTCTCCACCAAACCCTATCTTGTGACCACTCTTTAGAATCGTCTCTTCGAGACGATTCTAAAGAGTGGTAACAACATAGGGTTTGGTAGGTAAATGACGATTTTCGTTTTTGAGTACGCACGTTTATCTGTTGCTCTGCTAATATGGACATGTAAAATACTCGCGTTTATATGAGGGAAAGGGCTATGTGACAAGTAGGCGGAATTTATTTGGAGACAAAATGGTTCATACTCATTAATTCTCGCTTCTCAGTCGTGCTAGATAAGCTGAGTTACTAAAAATAGCCGTACTAGAAATCCTTATCTGGAACACCCCGTGACTAGTCTATTCATACGCGCGATTGGGTAAAATCAATACAAGGGAAGGACTTCTTACAGAATTATACCAACATTTCTATAGGCAACAACCTTATGAATTGAAATTAATATAAGTAATTAGCACGAATATGAAATTCTTTTTATCATATAAACACTTTAAAAGCCTATTTAATAAACCGAAGACGTTGTCACTCAGTCATTTATATTTACGCCAAAACGTAACGTTTGTGGTTGTCATAACAAATGACGTCATTAGAGGGTTAATACACGTTTATTCGGGCAATAACATCTGCAGTGTCCCGAGGGACTGTTGTTGGCCCGACCCGAAGGGCGAGGGCAACAACATTCCCGAGGGACACTGCAGATGTTATTGCCCGAAAACAAACGTGTATTAACGCTATTCTTGCATAAAACCAATTTTCTGCTCTCCTGCATCAATTTAATTCCTCAAAATACAAGCAAAACAACGGCAGCAAAACTATACACTTCTTTGACACTTCGTCGATTTATGCTGTTTCCGGGCCACTGTTTTCTTTTCGACGTCAATTCATGATTGTATTAAATACCGTTTACACGGAATTTCATTCAATATGTCTATCACTAAAAACAGTTCGTTGTCTGTGCTCCTGGAAATACTCACACCCCGGCGTTCACCTAGCTTAGGCCAAAACGCTGTAGCATTCACGTCCATTGTTTACCTTAGGCCCGTAATACGTATAATTAAAACCGGTCAACAACAGCGCGTGAGCACGAGAATCGCCTTGTTAATACATGGTCTAGCGGGACTACAACAGCACGTTTTATGCAAGAATTTGGTGTCACGCCTAAAGTTATGCTGCGGTCTGTTGCTATTAGATATGGAAGTCGTATTACGCAATGTAAAGTAGTACTTCACAAAATTCGTTAATTTTCTTGGTTTTAGGGCGTATTTCAGCGAGAAAAATAATCAAGCATGGGATTTGTTAAAGCCGGGGGGTTCTATACCCTCGGTTGGTCTGTTCCTATCGGAAACTCGCTAAAGCTCGTTTCCGACTGGAACAGACCAACCTCGGGTATAGAAACCCCCGTCTTTAACAAAACCCATGCTTGATTCTATTACTCTTTCACTGCCAATGTCGTATATGTTATTACTGACGTAAACAGTTTTGATCCAGATGAAACGCCGAGTAACGCTATGTCACATCAGGATCCAAACTGTTTGTTACTATGACTGTTTATACAAAAATATGAATACAAATAAAAATTGAACATTATAGTACACGACAAAAGAGGAGCCGTCTGATCCGGGTCTTCTCTGTTTGCAAAGGCATAGAAAGACGTAGTTATGGAATAAAGGGTTAAAGCGAACACTTAAACACTTGTTTCCTTATTCCTAACCATGAAGGAACGGAATAAATTCTATAAATTTCATTTCAGCTAATAATCATCTTTGCTGATTTAACAAACAATTTGTTATTCTCCAGGATATGCCTTTCTGTAATTGAAGTGAACATACCAAGTGTTGTCTAGACCTTGTCTTTTTTGTCACGCTGGTACATAGGGCAAAATAGAATAACGTACACTGTGTGAAAACGTGTGGTTATATACATAGTCGTAGTTTGAGTTTGAGAATGTTTAACCCTTCGCTTGCTATTCACGTCAATATACCTACCTGTAAATAGTGAAGACCCAGATGAGACAGCTCCTCCTAAATCTTTAATTATGACATGGAATCTTCAAAGTTTGTAAACGTGTCATCTGTCTGAGTAAACATGCTGCATGACCTTTGATTTTTACCTTCATATCGACTTGATACATTTCAAAATCCAGCATTTGTGTTATAATTGGTTCCTCGAAACAGTTGTCTAACAGCAGTTTCATCATTAGTATTGGTACTTTTAGTTGTATAATTGCATTATCAGCTGTATTACTACCTTTTGTAATATCAGCTATTTTCCTCACCACAGGTTTACTTCTAGAACTCCGTATGTGATTTTTCATTTGACTAAGAATTAGTAAAGGTCTTCGGCTTTTCGGGGGTAACTGCAGAAGTAGGTATGGTTAAGGAGTGGAACTATTTGGGATAATTGCAGAAGTAGGTGTGGTTAAGGGAGTGGATATATTTTCCCTACTTTGTTCGAATGAGTTCGATCCGTAAGAAAAACCTTCAAAAGGGTCATTCAGTATTTCCTCTTCCGCTTACCTGGAGTGCATGATCCCCCCCTTGGCTCATAAACTAATTATTTTTTTAGTCATGCGCGCCGAATTTTGCGTCATTACCAGTATATGATGTCACTATGCGCGAAAACCAATTACAATCTTCTAGATGTAAACTATGCTATATATAAGCCAGAATAAGCCAGAATTTCAATACCTTCCAAAGATTCCAGTAAATTGTCTATCTGAAAAGAAGAATACACAGGTCACTTCATTGTTATTTCACAGTGACGGCTTTCCGAAACTTCCGAGCTTGTAAAACGATGCCATTGTTGCGAAACTGGTGTCCGTTAAAGTTATTCCAAAGTCTTCTTCCTCAAGAGAATTTAACTAAACGAAGTCTGTAGGAATGATACAAATAGCTAAACCGGCATGTTTAATGTCTGCAGTTTGGTTTCAATTCAGGGCCTTTTGCATAAGGTGATTGTCGTGAAAACACATTCTTTTATCACGTGTTATAATTTCGGTTCAACTCATTCTGGAGTAACGTAAATACAATCAATTTTTCTCGACAAACATGTTACGTTAAGCAAACGAATATAAGCTACATTCCCTTACATATTCTGTCGTTCTTCCTTAATATGTTGGTTTTTATTTTTATTTTGGATATTTTATTAGGAACACTGCTAGTCATAAAATCTGTTTTAAGGAAAGAGATTATGTAATTTGTATACAAAGGTTTCTGCTTAGATAAGGTTTCATTTTGATTCCAGAATAACCTGATTACTATCTATTATCATGGATTAACTCCTACGCTAGAAGAGAAGAAATTTTGTGATCACCTATGCAATGTGACTGCATCCATATTAGACACAGAGTAAATCGACATTTCATCAGGATAAGGAAAGTTAAGTTTTAGCGTCAAGCCATGTATATATATATATGTGTGTGTGTGAGCGCGCACTACGTGCCTCTTGTCTAGTGAGTTGTGTAGCGTCAAACCGTGTATGTACGTATGAGCGCGCACTGTGTGCTTCTCGTGTAGCGTGAAACCGTGTATGTATTTGTGAGCGCGTACTATGTGCCTCTCTTGTAGCGTCAATCCGTGCATGTGTGAGCGCGTACTGTGTGACTCTCGTGTAGCGTCAAGCCGTGTATGTGTGAGCGCGTACTATGTGCCTATAACGTATCGTCAATCCGTGTATGTGTGTGAGCGCGCACTATGTGCCTCTCATGTAGCGTCAAGCCGTATATGTATGTGTGAGCGTGCACTGTGTGCCTCTCGTGTAGCGTCAAGCCGTGTATGTGTGAGCGCGCACTAGGTGCCTCTCGTGTAGCGTCAAGCCGTGTATGTATGAGCGCTTACTATGTGCCTCTTGTGTAGCGTCAAGAAGTGCATGTGTGAGCGCGCACTATGTGCCTCTCGTGTAGCGTCAAGCCGTGTATGTGTGAGCGCGCACTATGTGCCTCTCGTGTAGCATCAAGCTGTGTATGTGTGAGCGCGTACTATGTGCCTCTCGTGTAGCGTCAAGTCGTGTATGTGTGAGCGCACACTATGTGCCTCTCGTGTAGCGTCAAATCGTGTATGTGTGCTCGCACACTATGTGCCACTAGTGTAGCGTCAAGCCGTGTATGTGTGAGCGCGCACTATGTGCCTCTTGTGTAGCGCCAATCCGTGTATGTGTGAGCGCGCACTATGTGCCACTCGTGTAGCGTCAAGCCGTGTATGTGTGAGCGCGTACTATGTGCCTCTCGTGTAGCGTCAATCCGTGTATGTGTGAGCGCGCACTATGTGCCTCTCGTGTAGCGTCCAGGCGTGTATGTGTGAACGTGCACTGTGTGCCTCTTGTGTAGCGTCAAGCCGTGTATGTATGTGTGAGCGCGCGCTATGTGCCTCTTGTGTAGCGTCAAGCCGTGTATGTGTGCATGAGCGCGCACTATGTGCCTCTCGTGTAGCGTCAAGCCGTGAATGTACGTATGAGCGCGCACTATGTGCCTCTCGTGTAGCGTCTAGCCGTGTATGTATGTGTGAGACCGCCCTATGTGCATCTCGTGTAGCGTCAAGACGTGTATGTATGAGCCTAACATCTGTTATATTTCAAAACTGCAGTAGACGCCATTGTTTTTGACAACTGTAACGTTTGATAATATAATTGGATTAAATAGAATATAGAGGTTCTTACACGAGAGTTCATTACAAATTGTTTTTATAAAACGAAAGTGCTGTAATAATATGACACGAGCTTTAGCGAGTGTAATATTCATTAAAGTAACCGAGTTTCATTCGACACTCCCACTCGACAGATTATGTGATAATAATAATTACGTCGTTTCCTCTGCCCGTGAGCTTTAGGATCTTTATAAAAAAGATTTCGCAGCGAAATAGTACAGCAAGATTATGTTTCTCGTAATGTTCGGTCGACTTATAGTAAATTTCAACTCAGTGTTATGAGGGTATTAGTACAAACACGCTGTCATTTTTGTCTAAGCACATCGGTGAAAGACAAATAGCAATTTGGTTTTTTTACCACTGACCGTTCCAAGACGGTTATCAAGTATTCATCCTTTTGTGTTTTTATCGTGTATCTTTCATATTTTTGTACATTTGATTGTGCATGCGTGATATATGAGTGCTCCTCCATTGCTGTGACCCGGTGCTTTTGTAATTTCTTTATGCTCAAAATCATTGGCGCTACGTGATCCTTTCAGTATCGCAGTGTGTGCCGTCAGTTCCAAACTATCATATTAAATGTCGCAGTGCTCTAGAGACTCAGCTCAACCGACATACGTTTTCAGTAAGGCCTTTTGTGATGTTATGTCTTGTCATACTCTTGCGTAAGTTAGGGCGTTACACTTGGCCTTTTGTTTTCGATGAGTTTTAGTTTTGGTTTAACGGCGCAGCTAATACGCTGTCGGTGTTGATCATTCTCAATTCTGACCAATCAAAATCCTTGATTGGTCAGAGTTGAGTGCTCAATCTTTTGATTGGTCAGATTTGAGCCAGGCTCAAATCTGACCAATCAAAAACTTGAGAACGAACTCAGACTCAACTAAAAGTTTTATAAGCATGGACCCAGTTCTGTTTGTATATGTGCATTGTATATGTGTATGACATGAGTATTTGAGCCTTCTTTCGTTTGCCTTGAGTCGGCGCCTATAGAATTCCTTCGTGTTCAACATGTTTTGGCACTACATGACACTTTTAGTGTCGCAGTGACCTAAATGATGTCGGTGTGCAACAGTTCCACGAAGGTCGTGTATGAGGGCGCATTTCATTTGTGCTACTGGTGTTGCTGTGCACTGTCGTGGGTCTTTTCCAAACTTTCTGCCTAGCATCTACAGTAAAATCTCTCTATAACGGTCACTTAATTGTGTTATAAGTTGGTATTTAGGACAGGTGACTGCTTAAAGCAAATTGAAAGTAAATAAGCAAATAAAGCATTTTATCATTGTAATTAGTGGAATATGTTTTACTATGTATTGTTACAAACACATGTATAACGACAATTACAAGATTCGACTACTTGAGAGGCTCAGTACCGTCCCTTTTTAGATTTAAAGAAGCATTCATTTAACTCTTTACATGGTAAATATTCAGGTTAGAAAACATAACATGTTGAAAACCAATTCGATATATTTGTATAATGGCATATGAACATAGAATAAAAACTGTAAAATAAGATCGATATCATATATTAAACGAAAAACGCAGATCCCTGTCAGATGGCTCCTACATAAGCCTTCTGACATTGGTCTACTATGTTTGCATACGCACCAAAATGTGCCTCAATACGCTCAAAGAAGGACTGTTTTATGGACTATGGTAAGTATGTTTTCGGTTTTGGAAGAATAATGATAAATATAATTTGCTCAAATGAATTGTTTTAAACCCGGATACAGAAAAATAAGCTCTTAAATAGATTAGTGACACCAAAAGTAGAAAGTAATATTGCGGTTATTTGGTTATTCAAACTCAAATTAAAACAAATTGGGACTTAATAGAATTACCATCGGTCATTAAAATAAAATACTAAGCCACTCATTTATTTCCATACTACATGTATTAATGAGATTGAGTGAAGTGTGTATATAACGAACTGAAACAATGCAATTGTTTTAACAGGAAACATACTTAAACATAATTAAAGACGAATGTTACAATGATTGGATTCACGCTCTCTGTTAAACACCTCGAGATGTGAGAATTTAGGTTTACCAAGTCACAAGTGATTACAGTCTATAGAGTGTTATTTGCACATTTCTTCTTCACGTTAGGTGACGTAACTCGGATAGATGTGGTACATCTTATATGTTGAGCTATAGATAAAGGTGCTCACCCAAGTACTAAAATCTTCATTTTCCCACCAAACCCTATACTGTGACTACTCGTAAGAATCGTTTCTTTGAGACGATTATAAAGAGTGGTCACAGTATAGGGTTTGGTATAAAGGAGCTATTCTTGAAAAGAGTTTGAAATAAAAGAGTTATTCTTAAAATTGTTTATAAATATGCATCTTATCTGGATTCCTGTATATGATTCAAAATCAAGACCCTGCCTTTTCCAATGAGACATCACATTCCAAACAAACACGGTAGCTAAAGAACGTTGTGCATTGTGTTCAGAAAAATAGAAATTAAAACCAACCATTCACCAAGCACACCAATGCCACATCAGTTATTCGCTTTGGTCTAATATCAACTTTGTCATGGTTTATTAAATATCGAATTAGAATTTAATATGTGTTAACCAAATGGTATCAGTTCCCAGTAAAAGTTTGAATTGGAATGTTTCCTTTGTACTAACATTTAATCATTGAATAGAGACATGTATATATGTATATGAAAACAACATGAATTATAAGCAATCTTAACCAATTCAGTTCCAGCATTGCCGTCTGTTTGATACAAAAATAAAAAGTGGGCATTTATATCAATTTTGTGTGAAAACATAAACAGAGTGTGTCCAACAGGTTGAACCGTGCAGGAGGACGACGGGTCGTGGTAGTCATATTTTATTACTGGTATCCATGTACGTCCCGTATAATTTAACCCTTTACTCTATACATACGCCTTTCTACGCCTTTGCAAAGAGGGTCTGCTCTGTTTGCTTATGACATAATATATATATGATTATAAACTCCTGCCATGGACAAATATTCATGTGTCCCTGTACTTTTATAACAATTAATCTAATTAGTATTCATGATGTAATTATTTCTTACATGAATATTCTTGAAGTAAAGGGTAAAATCTCAGGCTAGCTGGACTCGACTTCACGAACACGCTTAAGTTTTCATCTCAGTAAGAAGCTTATTCTAGTTTGCCATAGGCGAGTTTTGATAATTGTATACAGTAAAACCTCTCTATAGCGACCACTAAATCACATCAAGTGGTTTGTGTTAAAGGCAGGTGGTTGCTTAAAGCAAGGTGAAAGTAAAACAGAACGCTCCTATAGGAGCGTTCTGTTTTACTTTCACCTTGCTTTAAGCAGCCACCTGTCCTAAATACCAAAAATAACACTAAATTAGCAAAATGTAGTGGCCGTTATAGAGAGGGTTTACTGTACAATAAGCTTGTATAACAGTATATTTGATCAATGTCCACTTATTTCACATGTTGATACACACAATTGATGCGTTTCGATTGAAAGAAGTAAATATTGAAATACAAAAATATGCTTGCTCAAATAAATTGTTTATCAGTATAGATTTAAACTGAGTATATCTTAAAACAAACTGCCAATCGTTTTGAGTTTAACCGTTTCCCTCGTATGGAGTGATTTCTCGCATTTACAAACAGAGTAGACCCATATAAGACGGTTCGTATAGTTTGCTTATGAAATTATAATAGGTACGAATCTACAGTTTCTACCAATACCAAAACAATACTGTCCACAAATTATTTCCTACATGAATACTGAACAGTCATATAGTTAATTTAGCAAGACTCAGACTAATCTGTGCAGTGACAACAGTATTTGGAAACAAAATTCTCAGTGAACCTGTACTTGAGCTTTTTTATGAAACTGGGACCTCAACCCGAGAGTATGCAACATTTTGCTTGAGTCTGAATCATTCGAACATACAATACAATCCAGATTACAAGTATCCAACAGGAAACAATTATTGAATTTCCCCACAGATTTCATGTCACACGTCTGTGCCTTCTTTCACACATCTTTCTCTTCTTATTCTCCTAGACGGTGTAAACCTTGGTCGTATTTATTTAAATTTCCCCTGTATTTAACTGATAATAGCATTTGGCTTGCTGGGTAAAGTTGCAGCCATTAATTATCGTATAAACATATTTTCAAGATACATTTTTAAATCGGTACTCTGGCTCTGATTCTTTATATGCTGACGTTTGGGACAATCGTCTCGCAAAAGATGTAGAAGTGATACACATCAAATTCTAAAGAAACTTCTTGTGCGTTAACCCAATCCCCCTACTGACGCCTTTTGACGCCTTTATAAAATATATGTTTGTTTCCATTGTGATAAACAGAGCATTTGCTCCACAGAAGCTCCGTATGAACAAATGCTCTATTTATCACATTGGTTTCAAAACTTTACAATTCTAAAAAAATCCTTTTCAGTAGATCTATCCAAAGAGGATGGGTTTGAAATGGTCTAGGAGGGAATGGACCAAAACAACGACTGCTTATACGACGAACTTGGTCTTGTTCCAATGACTTATGAGAAAAAGCACGATGATCCGTTATTGGATAAAAATAATAAGCCCCGAACATCCATCGGTGTTATTCAAAATAAACACTATGCTTAAGCGTGATGCAATGATTTGCCTGTAGCAATCTTATGATCAATTGCAGAAACGGCATATACAGTCAAACCCGTCTTAACCCATTCCATCATAGGCTATTTTTAGATTCAACCTCTTTGAATAAATCTACCGAAAAGGAGCATTAACTAGAGAAAAGGACAATTTTAGAATTTTGTAGTTTGAAACCATTGTGATAAATAGAGCATTTGCTCCAATAGGAGCAAATGCTCTATTTATCACGATGGTTTCACAAAGCGACTTTTACAGAGTCGTCAAAAGTCGTCAATATCAGGGAATGGGTTAATGCAGGTCAAAAGCAATGCTGAGAGCAACCACCTGCTTATTCAGATTTCTATGTTCAATAAATGAATGACCGCTTAGGACAGGTTCTATTATATATTTATTTTTATTAACTGTTCTATGAGCTTCTTGAAATATTCTTAATGTATTAAATGTGTCAGAGTTAGAACCTCAGTCCGTAGTTTGTGGTATTTTACAGAATTAGTGATGGCACAGTTGTCCAACAACCAGACAATCATTTACTGAAATGTGTCTTTTCAATGAACTTTTGTCTCTTTAGCTCGTTTCTACATGATCAGGGCCTACTCTGTTTGCTAATTAAATATAATAGATTTGGCTATACAGTTTCTGCCAATACCAAACCATCATGAGATGAGTACATAAAATTATGTCGTTATAAAAACTTCAGTTACCACATAATCATGATGTAATTATTTCTTACATAACTATTAAATAGGGCCATGGAAACATGAAATCATGATTTACTATGTATTCTATAACGTACAATGTTGTATTAATTAACAAGTACTTGGGATATAATATAACAATATTGGATAATTGGATATTTTGAAAATTGCAACGTTTTGAAACATTGTATATGCAGGAAACTACTGTATAGGTCATTTGCAAAATGTGTAGACCCTGACGTAGGAGTAATCTGATCATTATTTTCCTAATAACAATATTTTGCAAGGAAATGTAGTCATTTGGTTGTATTTGTGAATATATTGAGTCAAATATTATAATTCGTTATACAATGTGTTTTTTTTAAGAAAATAAAAACAATTCAAGAAAAACAATACTTTAAAGTTTGCTGTATTAGTTGCCTCTTAAGAGACACAATCGTTACCAATTAGAGGTAATAGACACAATCGTTACCAATTAGAGGTAATATACACAATCGTTACCAATTAGAGGTAATAGACACAATCGTTACCAATTAGAGGTAATAGACACAATCGTTACCAATTAGAGGTTTCTGTTGTAAGATTGGCACTGAATGTAGCTGCTAACACATTTGCAATACACAGTGTTTCACTCCCGCCGCCTCAGATGGATTTGAGATAATTATGCAAATACAAAAGAACCTGTCCTAAGCGACCATTCATTTATTGAACACATGAGTCTTAAAAAGCAGGTGGTATCTTATTGCAAGGCAAATATAATGCAGAAAGCTGTATTACTTTTGACCTGCATTAAGCTACCACCTGCCTCAGCCACCCAGAATTGTGCCCCTTTTTGGTGGTCGCATTAGCGGGGTTTCAATGTATTTGTAAATAACTTGAAGAAAACTCCATTTTGAAACTTAAAGCAGATCATTCCTTTAGCAGTCAAACTACATTTGGCATCGAAAGGGTTCAGCTGAACACGTAAGTGTCTGTGTCATTTTGTCTGTGTGTCACTTTCAGTTATCACAAACATCGCTAAAAGTCCATTTTTAAGTGAAGTACGTTTTGCACGTTTGTGCTTCTCAAAGACCTTTAATTACGTTGTCTACATGTTTGACATTAAAATATAACGTAACAAATGCCATTTGCAAATAGTGTAGGCCAAGATAAGAGGGATCCTCTATCAGACACTGCACTGTTTGTCATGTTACACTTCTCTTTAGAAAACATCCCTAAATATTCACCATAAGTTTGACTTGTTTGCATTTGGCATAGTCCATTTGAAATACATATCCATCTTCAAACAGATGCATTTAAGTATACAATTTACAAAGCATTATATATTCAAACCAGCAGAACGTTAGCACATACCATTAAAATTATAATTTATGTTGACATAATTAGTATTTAGCTTCTTTTGAAAGGACTGAAAGTCTACAAAAAACATATTTGCGCATTTAAAATGTCACTGGGCACGATTGAAAACACACTTATTGTTTAAAAAGTTTTTAAATACACCTTTAAACGGGAACATGTAACTATTTTTCATTTAAAGTCTCATTATATTTAATCGTCACTGTCCTTGTGTAAAATCTAAAAGATCGATTTTTTCACAAAGATAGTTTAACCCTTTCCTCCATGAGTATTCATGTAAGAAATAATGACGTCATTAATATTAATTATATTAATTTGCTACTATACCACATGGATATAAGAGTTTTAGCCATGGCAGAAACTGTAGAATCATATCTATATTATATCATAAGCAAACAGAGCAGACCTTGATTAGACGGCTCCTATTGGAGCCGTCTGATCTGGGTCTACTCTGTTTGCAAAGGCGTAGAAAAGCGTATTTATGAAGTAAAGGGTTAAAACACTAGCGAGCAAGTCGCGATGCTCGAAACGGTTTCATTCAATGAAATCACCGGGATTTGCCATGGAAATTCCAAGTTGACCGGTTGTTCTAGTTTATCGTTTGTTGTTTGGCCGCACTTATCGATAGATTAAAAAATAGAACATAATTCTATATAAATTGCAATCCATGGTCACACGATCTACTGACATCATACGCGCTAAGTTTAGATTTTCCTGCTCGTTGTGCCATATTTTCCTGTATCGGTTTTGTGCAAATAAAGCGTTAAACGGTTTTATTTTCTATATATGCCTACAACCTCGTATCTAGCCATTTGAGAGCTAACTGAGCACAGAAATTAATTCGCACAAATATAATGGGACCTGAAAGGAGAATGTCTGCGTTATGTATTGTTTTCCTCTAACATGCTTTTTGACTAGTTGACCGAACTGTCGTCCGACATTTAGAAGCAGTACTATTGTCAATTAACACGCGTAACAGTATATTACAAGACGAATACTGATGCAAGGCATTGGATCGCCGCGAAATTTGTGTACAAGGAAGGTTTTTAATAAGGAACTGTTTTGTTAAGACAATTGAAATACAACATTTCATTAAAAACTTAACGAGATATGTAGCCTCTAGAGTGTAATGACGTAGTGACCTAGTTTCGAACCCGTCATGATCCATATTTGAACTTGACCAAGATTGCATGTGGACAAACATTCTGATAAAATTTCAGTAAGATCTGATAACATTTGTAGCCACTTGAGTGTGAACAAGATTTTTCTATGATTTGACCTAGTGGCCTAGTTTATGACTGCAGGCGATTCATATTCGAACTTGACCTAGATTTCATCAGGGTCAATACACAAACCAATTTACTTAAAGATCAAGTGCAAAATGTGGCCTCCAGAGTGTTTAGGATTTTGTAAGATTTGACCTAGTGACCTAGTTTTTGACCCGACATGACCAATATTCGAACTTGGCGTAGATTTCATGGAGACACATTCTGATAAAATTTCAGTAAGATCCAATAAGATTTGTAGCTTCTAGAGCATTAACAAGATTTTTCTAAGATTTGACCTAGTGACCTTGTTTTTGAGCCCAGGTGACCCATATTCGAGATTGGAAGTATCACATGAAACTTGACACAATTATCTAGGGCGGTCATTGATTGGTTCAGAGGCATATTGACGATACCAAAACGTAAGAGGATAAATATTTTATCCCGTCACTACAGCCGCTAGTGACGTAATAAAGGGGTAGCGTAATAAACCTAAGTTTATATGTACAGTAGAGGTTTATTTGTAAAGTAGGTGTAGGAATTTCTTCTTACAACAGGAACTATTTTTATTTTTTCTACAAATTTGTTTTACCAAAAATAACGTATAAGTTGAAAGAAAAAACACTTAATATGGATAATTATCATTAACTATCCCAGTAAAAACCCAAACCGTCATTAAACAAAAATAGAAAGGAAAAAGAGAGAAATTTTTTTTTCGTCAGCAGTGAGAATCGAACCAGGGCTGACTGCACGATAGGCGACCGTGGTAACCACTACGCTATCAGGCCAGACATACTTCAAGGGAAATTTAAGATGTATATAAAGTTATCATGCTACTATATTGACGACTTTTATAAATAAAAAAAATAAAACGACTTTTTTAAATAAAAATAAATAAAACAATAAAACTTCATTAAAACATTTATCACTCTCATGATAATTTAATCAATAAACTCTTACAAGGTGATGGTCATAGACCTAAATATAGCCTGTTCAGTTCCATTAACGAGTGACGTTAGCCCTATCTAAAAATAGAAACCGAGACGACGGAATTCGATTTTGACCATGTAGAGCCTCCGGTAGAATAATAACCATGTCTGTTTGAATTAACATGATGTATGTATTACTTTTGTCGACATTTTTGGACAATAAACAATGGTCATTAAACAAAACTGTAATATTTCAAAATCTCTGAAGGGCATAATTTAGAACGAGAGCACCGCAAACAGGTGCACGACTACAGTTTTGACCCGGCTTCAATTCTGCGACTTTGACCCGGCTTCATTTATGTTTACAAAACTGTTTTTGGCATTTAATGTCGATACTTCGACGAAAAAAGTGTCATAATTATTGTTATTATTGTACATTTGTTTGATAAATTTCTTTTTAAACATCGTATGAAGGTTTTTACATCACATATTTCACTACATCAATAATGCAGATAGAAACTATTCTCTGCCACGCTCTCATGTGCCAATTCATTTGGTTCATCTCACCGATGTACGCAGAATAGACTATGTAAAATTTGTCGCTACCCCTCCTACATGGGTAAATACTTTTGAACATTCCATTAGTGATCGCCGCTCATGCGGCGATCAATTAATGCAACATATAGCTTAAAAGACCATAAAAAGGTATATAATTATGATTTGTAAGACAAGTGGTAACTTAATGAAGGCAAACAGTAATGCAGAAAGATTCTGCATTACTTTTCCCCTGTATTAAGCAACCACTTGTTTCATCAGATCCCTGCGTCCAGTTGTAATGTCGCGTAAGACAGGTTCTGTAGTATAGCCATTAACCCTTTCCCTGATTAATGTTCATGTAGAAACTATTGATGTTGTGAATATCAATAAGATTATTTTTAAAATGGCATATGAACACATGACATTTTGGCTCAGGAAGAAACTGTAGAATCAAATCTATATTACACCATAAGCAAACAGAGCATACCCTGAGCAGACTGCTCCTATAGAAGCCGTCTGATCTGGGTCTTCTCTGTTTGCAGATGCGTCAAAATGCGCGTACATAAGGGAAAGGATTAAAGGGTGACATTTTTTACTATTCGTTTGCACTTTCCAACATCGTGTTTCTAGTAATAGACAAAAGGTATTCTTACAGTTTCAAATAATTAATAATAAGGGGTTATACATTCAGAAATACAGCTTTTTACATTTCCAAAATAAAGTTGACCTTTGTAGCTCATTATTGAAATATATCTTCTATGTGTTCAAAGATGATCACCTACTTAAAAAATCTGCCATATTCACTGTACATCGCAAAAAATATACCAACATATAAAGAACATAAATCATGGACATCCACCAGTTTATCTAACAGTCTTGACCCTGACCAGCAGGCTCCTTCAAGAGCACTCAGATCTGGGTCAAAATTGTTTGCCCATATCACATATATAGGGTCGCGGGAATTAACTAGTTAACAAAGACACTGTACATTGAAAGCAATATGGTTTTGTGTATGATAAAAACAAAAGTCTTCATGGGTATCGGGATGTATTTAAAGAATGAAGAGTCAACAGATTAGTATCATCTGCCTTGTGTCGTCAAAGGAAGTTCCCAAGGAATAAATAAAAATAATATGTATAATGTTATGGCTATGCTTAATATTACCGAACTCTTTGTGAACAGAAGAATACTATGACAATCATTACTATTTACCTATAGTGTTGAAGGCAAAACTATAATACAACTGATATCCCTGTTTAACATTTATTAAAAAATTTCATCACTTCATTAACATTCATGACAGAATCAATTAACAGGAACATGGAAAGGGCATTGTTTCACCAGATAGATAAATATATTTATTTCGGTAAAAAGTGTACATAACATGGCAAAACATAACTAAGACAACATATAAAAAGCCATGTAATGCGCACTAGAAACCAAGGATTACACAAAAAAGGAAAATATTTTCCTTATTTCCATTGTGGTCCTTAATTTCCATTGTAGCCCTTATGGTGGACCATGGTGGACACTGTTAAGTCAGATCTATATTATGTCTCAAGCAAACAGAGCAGACCCTATAGGAGCCGTTTGATCTGGGTCTACTCTGTTTGCAAATGCGTAAAGAGGCGTTTATATGAAGAAGAGGGTTAATAGGCAAGACATATTCCATAAACGTATCATTATTTCAGGAATAATAATCTTGCAGCGAGAATAGCAACTTTACTACTTAAGACAAAGTCACTAAACATTACATAAATATTCACATGCATGTGAAGCTGTGTATCTTAGTTTTCTTTTTAATAATCACATCATTAAAGACAGAGTTATGGTGCTTGACTTAGTCAATGGTGTTTAATTGTTGCATGCTTATTTTGTGACACGCAGTGCTCCACAAGTGCTTGACCTGTAGTAGTCAAACATTACAGAAATGTGTTCAAGCGTTTTATAAACAAAACATAGCAAAAAGAATCATCAAACACAATAATTGTGGTTGAAAAGTAAACAAAGGAATTATTTATTAAGTGTGTAATTCATTTTTGCGCAATTATTTTCAACATCCAGCGAGCAGTTTCTGAAAAAAATGAAATCCTCTAGAAACAATTGTTTCTATGAAATTTCAATTTATACAAAACAGACAAAATCAATTAAGACAAAGTCAAGGGCTATTTATGGTATATAATGGAAAGATATGGAAACAAATACCAAGGTTTACAATTCCAATTTCAAATGAATATAAGTGTAAAGTTTAGTCACTATATGTTATGTTGTTGAGGAGTTACTGTGGCAATAGGATCATATTATATAAGATAATAGTGTGTAGAAGATCTCCATTTTGACTTAGTCAATGGATATAACTCTGTCAGAATACAGGTTCACAACTTTGCATCACAACAAACATTCGTGTAAAGGTTTGAGACTCTATTTCTCAAATAGTAGAGCAGTTACGCACGCATAACAAGATTAAGTCTCACACCTATAGAGGGAAGTCACTTAAATCGCCGCCGAAGCCAGCACAACAACTAACAACACTACCGCCACCACCATCCTCATCATCAACATCATTATCATCATCATTATCATCATCATCATTGGAGTTGTTATATTCTCCGTTTTTTAAATGTATGATGAATACTTTAAGTCCGACCTGTCTATGTGGCAAAAATGCACACTTGTGCCGCATAAATAGGACGACCTGTGTATGCGTTGCGCGTCGCCGCATAGACGAAAGCGACCTGTCTGTGCGTTGAAAATCCCCACATGGAGGAAACCGGTAACGCCTATGCGGCGTCACGCCTATGCGGCGTCACAAAGCTGTTTGCAAATGCGAGTCATGTCTCGAATAGCGGGATATAGGGCTTAGGTAGGAATCCAAGGTGTAAAAAGTCGCTTATTTTTCGAGGCACATGGCATTTTTAGTAGAAATGTTTGAATACCATAGTTAACATATCAGTCTTCATTTTACAAATGTTGAATAGTCTATGGTATTACGTCAACTTAAAATTTCTACAAAGAAATAAACAATATCTTACGCAAATAAATTTGAATGTCAATGTTAACCGTTTCACAAATAAGTTTCAGTAAAATTGAGAAGAGGGACTATGCATACTTAACATAGGCTAATCCTTTATTCACAAAATAAATTTCATTTACTAAACTTATCGTCAGTTAAAGGTTTGAATGTGAGATTCTGTCCTATTTCTTTGAATTTTTTATTGAATTTTCTTTCAAATTCAATCAGCAAACAGAACAGATCCTGATGAGATGGCTCCTACAGGATCTTGTATGTGAAAAAACTTTGCACGCGTAAATATGAAGTGGAACTCAAAACTTCTCTTGGACTTACATTTTGCATAAAGCAGCCACCTGCCTAAAAGTATCTTAAAAACTGTTCTCTACCAAACTTCAGCTTGGGAGGTGTTTTACTGTGCTAAAATTGGCCGAATGTCCAATTATCGGCGTGAAATTATTACTTATTGTGTTTACATTTTATGACAAGTTATCCTTTCTGTTGACAAGTATTGCATTACACATACAATAACAAGAAACATTGTTCCTCTGGCGGAAAAATGAAAAGCGAAACCATTACCACCCGAACCGCGAGATAAGTAGCATTTGAAAACAGTCATGGAATCAGATAAGTCTCAACAGGATCCAAGCTGTTTGACACCAATCAAAATCTTTATCGAATCAGAAGTAATCAAACACAAAGCTGGCGCTAAGCTTTGAATAACCCATTTGCTCCGAGTGGATTCTTCCATGCTTACATATCGGATTAGTCTATCTTTTATCTAAGCGATGTCTGGTCTAAATTTTCATTTTTGTTTTATTTTATATTGAATTTCCTATCAACAAACAGTGTAGACTCTGATCAGAGTCTACACTGTTTGCCTACGTCCCATATATGGGATCGTGGGAGAAAATGTGATAAGAATCAGATAGAAGAGTCAGACGGACAGATTGCATTTATATTTATTTAATTGCCTAAAATGAACAAAACCCACGTTTTTATTTTCTTACAAGCTGCTGTTATATCAAGTGATCTATGCTTTGATCACCACAAATGGAAACTATGCCTGCTTATCTCAATATTAATTTGATGTATGCGAAAATCTGTACAGATTACTAACTGATGCATTATTGTAAGATGCACTGCAACCACATATAATATTAAAGCACAGGATTACCCCATTCTCTCCTACTGACGTATGTCCTGTTTTAAAAACCATTAAGATAAATAAAATGTTTGCTCCTTATGAGCAATTTGAAACTATTTCTGACAATGGTTTCAAAACTACACAATCCTAAAAGTCTTCTTTCCTGTAGTTAATGCTCCTTTTCGGTAGATTTATTAAACTAGGTTGGGTCTAAAATAGTCTAGATGGGAATGAGTTAGATAAAGCTGAAACTCACTGGGCCGATAGATCAAATGACATTCTTCACACTCCATTCCGCACACATTATAATGCCTTGGTAAATATAGTAGATCCAGATCAGACGGCTCCTGCGGGACCGGTTTCATTAT
Organism: Azorinus chamasolen; assembly: GCA_963576725.1. Lineage (NCBI taxonomy): Eukaryota > Metazoa > Mollusca > Bivalvia > Cardiida > Solecurtidae > Azorinus > Azorinus chamasolen. The sequence goes on from OY755249.1 coordinate 42,219,311, forward strand.
GGTCGGCTCTACTTGCTTATGGAATAATACAGATCTGGTTCTGTAGTTTATGTCATGGAAAACGTTCCCAGTTCTCATATGCCAGCGCCCTTATACCCATATAAGAATTCATAAATTCATTTTGGTTCATTATGTAATATGCTCTACAGCAGTCAAACATAACAATAAAATAAGATTATTTTCTATGCTTTATTATAACAATATATTACAGAGCTACAGATAAAGGTGCGTAATCAAATACTAAAATTGTCATTCCTCCATCAAACCTTCATGTCACCATTCTTTAGAATCGTCTCGAAGAAAGGCCATTCTTTAGAATCGTCTCGAAGAGAGACGATTCTAAAGAGTGGTCACAAGTATAGGGTTTTGTGGAGATATAAAGGAGATATTTTTGAAAGTATTTAAATTTACATACCTTATCTGGACCCCCGTATTACATGTAATAGGTATGGGACATCCATGCTCCAAGTGCGATTTTCTAATTATCGTAGAGGGGCTAGAATGGTTAACAGAACTTTCGACTATGAAATACCAATATGTTTGTACTCACAGGAAGCAAATAAAGATTTCTCGGCATAGGGAGTCGGATTTAATTAAGGCATAAAGAAAAAAACGTTTAGCAATATATTGTATATTCAAGCTTTGAGGAGTGCCGAAAAAGCCGACACGAGTTTAACACTTTACACACTAGCAACGAATTCGTGGATACTTATGCGAACAGTTTGGATCCAGCTGAGACATCGAGTAACACTAAGTATCATTAACCCATTACCTCATAGTCTATATTTAGATCCAACCTCTTTGAATAAGTCTACCAAACAAGAGCATTAACTAGAGAAAAAGAACATTTTAGAATTGTGTAGTTTGAAACCATTGTGATGAATAGAGCATTTGCTCCTATAGGAGCAAATGCTCTATTTATCACAATGGTTTCACAAAGTGACTTTGGCAGAGTCGTCAAAAGTCGTCAGTATGAGGGAATGGGTTAAAGTCCAAACTGTTTGACATTCGTCCAACGGATCTAATATAAGTAAACTCCTCTGCTCCTAATGGAGCCTTGGCAAATATCAAATACAGTAGAATCTATCTTAAAGGTTTTTTTAAAAAGGGTATAATTATGGGTCTGTAAGATTTAATGTAGGTCCAAAGTAATGCAGAAAAGCTCCTACAGGAACTTTCTGCATCACTTTTGCCCTGCATTAAGCAACTACCTGTTTAATTTCTATGTTTAACCCTTCGCTTGCTATTCACGTCAATATACATGTACGTACCTGTAATTAGTGAAGCCCCAGATGAGACAGCTCCAGCAGGAGCTGACTCATCAGGGTCTGCACTATTTACAAGTTGATTGTACAGCGAAATACTTGTATACAGTGAAGATATATGTAATTATATAACAGGGCATGGGTAAAGAAGGAGAAATGTATTTTAAAATTCAGCAAGTGAAGGGTTAATAAATGAATGACCGCTTAGGACAGGTTCTACTACTACAGACGCATCAGCAGAGCTACAGCTAGAAAAAGGGGCGTAGCGAAATACTAAAATCGTCATTTCCCTACCAAACCCTGTACGGTGACCACTCTTTAGAATCGTCTCTTCATAGTACGGAGTTTGGTGGACAAATAAAGGAGATATTCTTTAAAATATTTAAATTTACGCATCTTAGCTGGACCTCTGATCCTATCAGGATTTATAATGCAGTACAGCACGACGCGGGTTAGGGTTTGTTTCATATACTGAATTAAACAAGGCGAGAAAGATGCAAGTGAAAGCAATTACTGAAAGTAGGTTTGGAAACTGTGGTTTCCCACGATTTTTATATGTCTGAATAAACAGAGAACGTATAATTAGGACTGAAACGTGTGGCTAAACTATTTTGGTAAGTTTGTTGATGTATTAACAGGGGCGCCAAGGGATGCCGATTGCGAATAAAGAAATGTGCCTTGCTATTGTTTTATAGTCTGTTCCAGGGTTACAGATAAGGGGAGTATTGGGGTATTTAACCAATTAAAATTGTGGAAAAAGCAATTGTTTTTCAAAACAATGAGTAACACAAAGCAAATAAATATAGCAAAAAGCAAAAGAAAATTAAAGCACCTAATGAGAATATGAATAATACCCATTTACGAAAATTGCCAATACCCAATAAGAATTGCAAATACAGTAAAACCTCTCTATAACGACCACTAAATTGTGTTAATTAGTTGGTATTTTCAGCTTGACGTCCTATACAATAGTACAGCTAACACAGTTAGTACCCCCCCTTTACAATGTCTTGTCAGCTTCTGCATCTCATCTGGAGTCAGGCTATTTGATTTAACTTGTGAGAAACTATTGACAGAGTGTCAAATAGCTTATAACTTGATAAGACGCCGAGTTACTCTGTGTCTCACCAGGATCCATGCTGTTTGCGAATGCCCGTCAGGTTACGAACAGCTTGACAAAGGTCAAGAAAAAGTGAAGTTTACAAAACTCTTAATATTTTTTAAAGAAATATGGAGAATTTCTCTCTTCTGGTTTAATCCAGACATTCAAATGATAATTCATACATGGATGGCAGTGCGTGGTTCAATTTGGTACAGATTACCGATTATTCATATTTAATCGTTTCACTGTCGTTAAACGTCGTCTGCAAAATTAGTGGTCTGTTACAATTTTCATTTTCCCATATTCTTTCAAAAAACATAAACACAACAATAGAACTGGTTGACTTCCGATGAGACATCGAGGTGTCTGCATGAGAGAAATGGTTAACCCTTCTCCTGCTGAATTTTAAAATACATTTCTCCTTATTTATCCATGCCCTGTTGTATAATTACATATATCTTCACTGTGTACAAGTATTTCGCTGTGCAATCACTGCTGTGGACTGCACTGGTTACACAAATCAACTTGTAAATAGTGCAGACCCAGATGAGACAGCTCCTGCAGGAGCTGTCTCATCTGGGTCTTCACTATTTACAGGTAGGTATATTGACGTGAATTGCAAGCGAAGGGTTAAAACTCATCCTGATACTGAGAAAAACGAAGTATTGTAAATATACCATAACCTGATAGGCTTGAAACAAATGCCCCAAGACAAGAGAATCAGCCAACCCGCACATACATACCATCACATTAACCTTTAATATGACATAATCAATGTCTGATCAAACTCTCATCTCAAGTAGTTTTACTTGCTGTCATTTAATCCAGCTGTTGACTCAATGTAAAACAGAATTCTGATAAAACACCGACTTACTCGATATGCCGTCATCTCATGTGAATCCAAGCTGTTTGCAGATGCCAGTAAGCTTAAATGTTATTAATAATGCTACTGGTGAAAGTGGGACTATATTCTTTAAATGGAAGAATTTCGTAAATTTACTAAACTGTAGCGAATCTCACTCTGGTGTGTTATTAATCATCAAAAATTAATAGCGGATCTTAAAAGAGTGTTCTCTTGGGTTTATTAAACGAGTCTTTCAAGACTTTATCTAGAGCGTAGATCCAATCACTTCCACTCTTCTGCTACATGCTTTACGAGAAATGTAAAACTTCGTGTGTGTGCATTCCTTATATAGACATCATTATTGGTCAAAATGTGTGATTCGGTTGGACAAGAAACTAGAGCTAGTACGAGATAATGTCAACATCATATAATTTTATTCAATAAATATTCCTTTATTCTTCTGTTAATAAGTGGAAGTATAAATCCTTTAAGCCCTGTGATCTTGGTCTATGCTATTCGACTATGTCCTTCTAAAGAGCCACTGGGTTCTAATCGGTCCAAGTTTGCTATATAGGGTTACTGACTATATAATATCAGGATGCTAGCTGATGTTCCAATAACAAAACCCGGTTTTGTTTAATGCTTCAGGCGTTCTGTACTGCGATATAGTCTTGAGCCAAACACAGTTAAATGTTTGGCCCTGAAAAATGATTGTTTCTGGGCTACGTCAGCCAATTATAAGTTGTTTAATGCTCTAAGGACGGCCTTACCTGAGACGAGCATTATGGAAACATGAAACACGATCTAGTCTATACACACAAACTATATTACGATTATCAGAATCTCAGCTTTGGGGCAGCAATTATATTATGCTGGTAGACTGTATACAAGTGCAATGTTCTTGCTTGAGAAGCAAACTCCAAGGACAGTTTCTTTTCTGCACAAGTAGGTCGACCGAGCAGCGGAAATATTTATTTTTATTAACCTTAAATGAGTGCAACACCCAACAATTTACTTTCTATGAAGCAGTCACCGAATACTTAAACGTACCCTGGTCACTTAACCATTTCCCTCTTCTGCATTTTATCCACATTTCAAGTATCTACTAAATACACATGGACAAATTAGTAATAGATAATAAAAAAGGGAAAGTGGAACAGGCATTTTAGAAACTAGAGAAAAAGATCTATTAAATTCCATTAGCAAACAGAGATGATCCTGATCAGAGACATCTGATATGGATATATTCTGTTTGCAAATGCATGAAAATGCATTTATATGAGGTAAAGGATTAAAAAGCATCTGTGACCGTTGTTTCAGTATGCCTCATGACTTATAAACAGCTTCTTTTAAAATGACAAGGTTTTAGGTAAGTAGTGTTCAATCAAGACACTGATCGCGACTAACCAACTGCCTCACACCTTGACTATATACAAGTTACTACAAAAATGAAGTTAAAAATTGAGCTAACTGAGATTAGCCAGTAAACCGCGCAGACCCTGATCAGGAGGTACCTTCATTATTTGTCTATGTCCATGTTAAAGGACATTGAGCACACATGGGTTAAACAGATCAAGAAGACGAGTATTGCTTAACATTTAGAATTGCTACTTCATGACGTACAATTTAGGCATGTATTGTTCTGCGTAGTTGACGGACTGCTGTTGGTCCTCTCAATTGACATCCCACTGCCACTCCTAGCGTCCTTGCATCACAGTAGACTAACGCCCATTCTAAACCCTTCTGATATACGTAACCCATTCTTTCATATACACGCATTTTCACGCATTTGCAAACACAGTAGACCCAGATTAGACGGCTCATATAGGAGCCGTCTGATCAGGGTCTGCTCTGTTTGCTTATGATATAGTACATATCTGATCCTACAGTTTCAGTCTGAGGCAACATGTCCTGTTTTCATTGTAAAAATAACCTAGTTAATCTTAACATGATTATCAAACAGGGAACGTGTGAAATAAAACTTTGAAAAAGAATCAGTACTAATTCCAAACATTTACAGGTAACAAATAGTCAAATAGCAGACGACGTCCATCTGATATATGCCCGGGATTTAACCCTTTCACCACCGCAGTCGCATAAATGCACCACGACAAATAGTGCAGTCCCAGATCAGACGCTGCCTTTTCAAAGCGGCGTCTGATCTTGGACTTCACTATTTGTCTCAATCTCTATTTCTATATATGTGCTTTATTCCTTTGAAGTTTGCATTTATTTATCTCATTTCCTCATTTTACTGAATGATTTAACAAACTTGGATTGCAGACGACAATTAGAAATTGGGCACCGAAAGGGTTAATGAAAAACTGCAGCCAACTAGGGTTGGTCAGTGCATGGAGTATATTGTAATATAAATGACAAATGATTGACTGACAGTCTGTGAATATTGGTAATATCTCCCTCTAAGCACACCAATATAAGTTGCCAATTAGGAAATAGTTTCTACAGCCACATGGACGTACTTTACTTTTTCAGCTGTCGTTATTGTTAGTTGACGTCTGGTTGAAAAGTACGTTTGTTTATTTATGTCCATTAGTAACCGTAATTTGTTACATATTTAATGAACTCTTTTGAAATACCTTGGCATAGAAACTCTGTAAAGAAACGATATCCAACCGTATTTCAGACAGATATGTATATGCAATTCCAGCTAAACATTCTGATTAAGTTGGGACTATAAATACTATCTTACATTGCCATTTAGATGATTAAAGCTGTAAAAGTTAGTCAGTAACTGCAGACTAGTCAAAGTCATAAACTTTTTTATCGGGTGATTTCACGTTTAGGATCCAAATACCGCATCATGTTATATGCTGTGTAATTTAACCCTTCGCTTTATATACATGTATATATGTTACAGTCAATCTGTGTAATCAGTCATTTCATGAAATGACTGAAAATATCAGTCATTTCATGAAATGACTGTTTCACTTAGTCATTTCACGAAATGCCTAAATGTTCAGTCATTTTATGTACTACAGTAAAACCTCTTTATAACGACCACTAAATTATGTTAATTAGTTGGTATTTAGGGCAAGTGGCTGCTTAAAGCAAGATGAAAGTAAAACAGAACGCTCCTATAGGAGCGTTCTGTTTTACTTTCACCTTGCTTTAAGCATCCACCTGCCTTTAGCACAAAATACCTGGTTTAAATTAGTGGCCGTTATGGAGAGGTTTTACTGTACATTGTAATGATTTGTTATACAAACATTGTGACTTGGGGTTTGCACGTAATGTCTTATTTTTTCAGACTTTCCGTGAAATGACGAAAAACGCCTTCTGCTATTATCCCATTCCCACTTAGGCTATTTTTAGACATAGCCTCTTTGAAAAAGCCTACCCAAAAGGAGCATTTACTAGAGAAAAGAAAATATTTAGAATTGTATAGTATTGAAACCATTCTGATAAATAGGGCATTTGCTCCTATGGAGCAAATGCTCTATTTATTAGAGTGGTTTCACAAAGTGACTTTTACAGAGGCGTCAAAAGGCATCAATATGCGGGAATGGGTTATAAGAAAAGCACGAATGGACATTAACTTAATAATCATATTATATTGTATTGATTGGTAATAAAAACAATGCGACCTGTTCAAACAATTGTTTATTCATAATCTATTCATTATCATAATCATATATAACCCATTACTACATAACCTGTTTTTTAGGGTTTAAAACTGGTTTAAAGTAAAGCGGGATGCTCCTTAAATTAAGGTGCATTTTATTTTACTTTAAGCCTGCTTTAAGTTACCACCTGCTAGAATATAGGAAATATCTCATTGTTTATTGATAATCAATTCATGATTATATTACATTCTACTTACCCATTACTTCATTGCTTCTTTCTCTGTTTACATACGGGTTACCACTTAAAGCTGGTTAAAAGTAAAACGGCTTGACTTAATGTGCATTCTGTTTAACTTTAAACCTGTTTTAAGTTACTAGGCTATTGGAAATATTTCATTTATTTCACAACAGCAGGTGTTAAGTGCTTGTGTGGCGGTTGTAAAACGTCGCCCCGTACTTCATTCTCAGTGTTGTTATATTTTCTGGTCCTTCGGGATCATTAGTTTTGATGTTAATCGTTTTGAAAATTGAATACTGCTTAAGCCGGTGCTAGGGGGCGTGAGTAGTGTTGCACTTTTAATTACTACTCATGAACAGATTCAATAAAACCGAGTCTGCAATTTTCTCTTTTTATATTTCTACTTTTGCTTTCGAAGGATCACCCATTTTCAGATTTTTCATAATGTTTTCATAATTATATGACACCATACTTACTCATACTTATTATGCCTTTGCAAACAGAGTAGACTCAGATCAGGCGGCTCCTATACGAGGGTCTACTCTGTTTGCTTTCGATATAATGTAGATCAGATACTACAGTTTTTTACACGATTTTTTTTTATTCTATTCATAGTGTCATTAAAAAATCAGTGAATTGATATTTATGATGCCATTGTTTCTTATCTGAATATTCTTGGGGTAAAGGTATTCTGTAAATAACCCATGTAGAAAGGTGTGCGTGTGTGTATACATATGTAACCCTAATAAAACTCAAGACGGATATATTAAATGTTATGGTCGAAACTAAAAATAGAAATGTAACCAAGTTACCTCCTCTGGCTTCGTTGTTTAAATGTGTTTTTTACTAAAGTCATTACAGAATATCCGGGCTATGTATGTGGCTTTGAATTCTGCATTGCCTTGGCGCATCTTCTTGAATATTAAGATGAGGGAATTGTTACTCGGGTGAAACAATAAGAGCAAATTGCTTCCGGTGACTTTTGGAGCGTTTGGAAGCTGTGGACCCGTATATTACTAGAATGTTTAACTTACTTACAGATACGATAATAGTTAAACTAACTAGTTTACATTGTAAACTTCCTTAACTACACATATTGATACAGAGGCAACCTTTAATTAAGAATTATTGGCCAACCATGTGGCACATGGTTACAATAACTACCTACCTTCCCATCTGCCTTGATTTTTAAAAATAATGAGAATGTTTTAGTTGATATTGACATTATTAAACGTTTACTAATTCCAAATTACATATTTTACAATTTATATACAAACATACTAGATTTGTGTTAACAGTTTATGGCATATTTCCTATGAATTCATATTATTCATCGCTGTAATTAAAATGACATGTTCAAATCATATGAACCTTCTTTTTACCTATAATTAACCAGCCATTCAAACATTTGTAATTTAGTCACAAATTGATATCAATGTTGATATAGTATGCAAAAATGTATAGATAGATACATAGATAGATATAATGATGCAGTATAAATATTACATGTTTAAGGTACAAGACAATATCCTCATATCAAATTTCATTAATACTAAGGATAATAGAATAAAGGGACCTAATATCTCCTATTTCCATCCCTGAATGTAATGCATTGACATTTCCAGGGGTCTGTCGGATTACATGGCTAATGACTGTAAATTTGACAACTTGAGTAAGAATATATGACACTACCGGTATTTCATAAGAAGATGTACTTTACAACGCTGCTAAATGTTGTCGTCTGCAAACTTTGTCGTCTGCTACACTTTTCAATTCTTATTTTTCTTCATTTTTATTTCAAGAAACAGCCACAGTAATAAACAGTTTGGATCCTGATTAGATGCTGAGTTAATCGGCGTCTCATCTGGATTCAAATTGTTTGCATAGGTAATCGCAGATTCGACATTAGCAGCGACAGAGTTAATCACGAAATTGCTAACTGGATCCACAAATCATTAAGTTACAGATACGGAATAGCATATGGGTAGCACTAACATGATGATTATTAATTGTTAAGTATTCATAAATAATACCACTTGCATGTTTATTACCACAGCAATTAGGTTACATTCGCAGGTTTACGGTAATGAAAATACCAACACGGCAGTATATATTTTCACAAATTGTTTTATTAAAGTCATTTGGTATGAATAATCTACTAGCCGCCTTTTCACAAATGATGTAAGAGAGTGATTAAAACACGATTATTCGAACACTCAAATACGTATCATTATTGATCTTAACACAGGTGGCAGCTTAATGCATGGTGAAAGTCATACAGAAAGCTCCTAGAGGAGCTTTCTGTATGACTTTCACCCTGCATTAAGCAGCCTACTGCCTAAAAAGGCACACATTCTTCATTACTAAAAATTCGTTTTTATGATATAGGATACAATGACAGAAGAACTCTACAACCGATGTAAGAAAAGAGTTTCATTCCTGTTTAGCGTCAACATTGGAATTGGTGAGAATTACCCAATTGAACTAAACTTTGATACTTTATGGAGTAATGGAACACATTTAGTAACAAACTTTTCCTACATGTAGCAGGGAGCTGACAGGGTTTTGATTTTGAAGTCATGACAGAGAGACATTTGGAACTATCTCGGTCTCTGTAGGAGCTAAGCTCCAACCCCAAAATGAATCTAATCAATTTATTTTGAGTAAATTGCAGTTTATCTTTCCTTTTATTTGGATAACGGTTTACCTGTTCAATATTCATACATGTAAGAAATAATGACATAATACATATTAATTAACCATTTTGTTTTATAATTGTGTTATTTTGCCTTTGCAACAACTGTAAACTCACAAATATATAATCCCATCAAAGCGGACCCTGTTCATATCTTGATCTACTATGTTTGCAAATTGAGTACAAGTGTTAATCACAATACCAAAAGGAACAGTATGTCATGTATAAGTTTAGTGCCTAATAGTTTCTTAGTGTGATAAGTGAGAGTTTAACCTTGTATTGACATTCTTTATTACTGAACTACCAATAGCTTCACAATAGAGGGTGGTCCAGGACAGTTCCTAACTATTTCAGCTTGAATTTGTAAATTAAGTAGATCTGCCAGTGCATACAAGATTCAGAAAATTCTAACATTTTAACATATGTTTGGGTCCGAACACTATAGCCTTAGTGATGATCAATTGTTATTAATTCAGTCACTTACATGGTGTCAATTAGGTACTCTCAGTTCGTTTTCTATGGACAGTACATGTATGTCTTTACCAGCTACAAGTATCGCAGAGTTACAAGCGTATATAACGCGTTTCTGTGGTTCTACAGTAGGCATAGCAAGTACATAAATCACAATTAAAGTACCCTGGGATACACTATACATGTTCGGTAATGGGGGAAGAAAATACTCCAGAAATATTTACAAGCTGTTCTATGTCATATAAACAAGATGTTAACCAACGGATACTTTCATCAATAAGACCCATGCTGTCATAGTAAGTATATGGGTCTAGCGTGTCCAAAGCTGCTCTGTTTTAATCTAATAATCTACTGTACTAACTAACTGGGTCCATTTCTAACGTTAGATAATTAGGCATGTATCTGTGAATAATCCACTTCTGAAACCAAATTTGAAAATTACAGTAGAACTTGTTTTAAGCGGTCAGCAAAAGCAGATCCAATTATGGGTCTGTAAAAAGGCGTTTATATGAGGGGAAAGGATAAAAAAGGAATACTGTCAGATACTGTACAGTTATTAGCATTTAATTAGTTACTGTACTTCACTTATTATTTTCTGATACGATCGAAAATTAAAAGTTATTTGGTCGCACAACATGTTTGCAATAAATGAAAGAGATCAGAATAATCAAAGTTGGGACACACCTTTGGAAAATTCGTACTTTTGAAGACAACTTTTGTATAAAAATGTTTAACCATCGTACTCTATAAATAAGCCTTTGTATGCCTTTGCAAACAAGGTAGACCCATATCAGACAACTCCTATAGGATCCCTCGGATCATTGCTTGCCCTATTTGCCAATGATGTAATATACCGTAAAACCTCTAAATTGGGTTAATTAGTTGGTATTTAGAGAAGGTGGCTGCTTAAAGCAAGGTGAACGTAAAACAGAACGCTCCTATAGGAGCGTCCTGTTTTACTTTCGCCTTGCTTTAAGCAACCACCTGCCTTTAACACAAAATAATTGATGTAATTTAGTGGCCGTTATAGAGAGGTTTACTGTAATTTAGTGGCCGTTATAGAGATGTTTTGCTGTAGATCTAATTATACAGTTTATGTCATGCTCAAACATATTTTTGTTGAAAATAAATCAGTCAAAAGATAAGCATGGGTGTCATTACTTCTTGCCTGAATATTCATGGGGTAAATGGTTAATTATTCAACTGATTTTAGTTAACCAAAACAGGTCTTACTATCAGGGTTTAGTTCAGATATTTTACCAGACAACAGGGATTGCTTCGATGTCGGACCAATGCCTTTCATGTGCTTCTGTGATGGTACTGAGTCAGTTTTTATGTTCCTGAAATGTATTTATTATAAGAAGTTTGTTTGGTCTGATTGACAATTGATTGTACTTTGTTTCCAAAACTGATCAAAGGTCAGACAGGAGAAGCCACGCGAAAGTCCACAACAACCCAAGAAGAACAAATGAGTGGCGTGCGTACTTATACACACATCGGTCACAGAGCAAATGAGGGACGTGTTCCCATATACACACACATTGGTCACAGAACACATGAGGGGCGTGCGCCCATATACACACACATTGGTCACAGAACACATGAGGGGTGTGTTCCCATATATACACACATCGGTCACAGAACAAATGAGGGGCGTGTTCCCATATACACACACATCGGTCACAGAACAAGTTTTATAATGCAAACTTTGCAAGCAAATGTGTTGCCTTGATAAAAATTAAGGAATCCTATCTATATCATGTCAAAGGTAAACAAAACAGACCCTGATCAGACGGCTTTGTTTGCAAATGCATTAAAACGCGTTTATATGAAGGAAAGGGTTCAACTGAAGAATATTAGATGTAAATCGTTTTCGTTTGTATATTTTTAAGTACCTGGCTTGTTCCTGAATACAACAACACATTTCAGAATCAAGCCATTGCTCATCAAACTGATTAAGCTGTGTGGTTATAAAATATTGATTTAACCCTTTCGGCGCCAAATTTCTAATTGTCGTCTGCAATCCTCCAAGTTTGTGAACTCATTCAGTAAAATAAGGAAATGAGAAAAATAAATGCAAATTTCAAAAGAATAAAACACATATATAGAAATAGAGATTGAGACAAATAGTGAAGTCCCTGATCAGACGCCGTCTTGAAAAGGCGGCGTCTGATCTGGGACTGCACTATTTGTCGTGGTGCATTTATGCGACTGCGGCGGTGAAAGGGTTAACGTTTTATCTTCCATACTTATAAGAGGAATTAGTCTAAATCAAAATTTATAACCCAATCATTTTTAATGGCAAAAGAAATGCATCCGAGTGACAATGCAAAGCGATCATTGTTGTGCAGGTCTGTAAAGAACAGTAACGTAGAACAGTCTAAATGGCCATTAAACAGATTTCTACTTATGGGTCTATAAGGCAGGTAGCAGCTTAATGCAGGTCAAAAGTAATACAGTAAGCTTCTATATGAGCTTTCTGTATTACGTTTGCCCTGCATTAAGCAAACCACCTGCTTTTTATGCTAAATAAATGAATGGCTGCTTAGGTGTCGGGACAGGTTCAACTCTAATTAAAATACGGCCTTCAATCTAAATTGCTTCCAGCTTACCATGCTTAATAACACCATGGCAACTGATGTATTACATCTTATATGTAGAAATATCTAGCTAAATGATATAAATATTCAATTACCAAAACTTTGATTCATTCAATTTTCACTGTTCTGTATGTAATGCGTCAAGAAATAAAGAAGCAATCAAGACAAAGATATAACAGATCAGAAGGTCGATACAAAACCAATATTACTGTTGGATGTTGCTGCTCAAAATGAAGTACTACAGTATATTCTCTATACAGTAACTCTCTATAACGGCCAATAAATTGAGTTAATTAGTTTGTGATAAAGGCAGGTGGCTGCTTAAAGCAATGTGAAAGTAAAACAGGACGCTCCTATAGGAGCGTTCTGTTTTGCTTTCACATTGCTTTAAGCAGCCACCTGCCTTTATCACAAAATATTTGTGACCGTTATAGAGAGGTGTTACTGTAGTATCACAGTACGACAATTGCAATATTACCGCTTGTCTTGTAGTGGTAAAATGAAGAATTAAAACCTTAATACGAGCGTATAACCATTTAGGAATGTAGCAAAAAAGGGTTATCCTTTGTGCATAGACTCGTTGCCACAGTTGGTTTTTAACTCCCTGAATAATCTTAGGATATACCCTATTACAACTCCGTTAAAATAGTTAAGGAGGAATGTAACAAAAAAGGGTCATCCTTTGTGTACGATATACCCTATTACAACTCCATTAAAATAATCAGGGGAATGTAGCAAAAAAAAGGTTATCCTTTGTGTACAGACTCGTTGCCACGGTGGGTCGCATAGTGTTTGTCTCGAGAGGGTTGCTTACTGGGCGTATAAAACGGTTGTTTATTTGTATTTTATTTTTTTTGCATTGTGTAGTTTATATGCATGAACTACAAATTGACTTATTCCTTTACCCTATTGTCCTACATACGTAAGGCAATATTTTTTGTGTAGTGTTGTGTGTCAAACAAACACCAAAGTCAGTTGATTCTGGGTCATAACTGTGTGACGTACTGACACTGAGCATAGAAGGTTACATTTGAGTTTTGGTGATGAGTGCGTTGATACACTATTGAACAATATGACACAGCCAGATAAACTTATTGAAAAAGGATGATGCGGGTTTACCTGAGATTCTTAAATTAATTACAATTTTATTATTCTTATAGGTATCTATTTATTAAATATATTTTGTTTTAATTATAGAGTATGCATTGAGTATACATGTACTCAGTTGTGTATATGTAATTTATTCATGTGAATCGCTTTTGAACGCATATATTCTGTGTGAAAAGAGCGCTATATAAATGTAGTATAATAATAATAATAATAATAATAATAATAATAATAATAATAATAATAACACTATACTACATAAATATGCATGTAGGAAAAATTGATGCCATGAATATTAATTAGATTACTTGTTATAATGGCACGTTATCACAGGAACGTTTAGCCATGACACAAACTGTAGACTCATGTCTATACTATATCATAAGCAAACAGAGCAGACGGGATCTACTCTGTTTGCAAAGGCATAGAAAGGCGTATTTATGGAGTAAATGGGTAACTGATTCAAAAGTAAATACATCTAACATTAATCATTGTCCAACCTTCTTCTCTACAATAATCATGTCTGAAATAATGACTGTATTGCTATTAATTAGCTTAATTGTTATATTGGCATAATGCACACAGGACAATTTACCATGATTTTTATAACTGTAGAAAATGCAGCTATTTCAAATGCAAACGGAACAAATCCTATTCAGACTACTCCTACAGGAGCCGTGCGAATTTGATCTACTTTCTATTGCAAAACTGCCAAAATGTGTCTCTGCGGAGTGAACGCTTGACCTATTTATTCCCATATTATTTAAGGAAAATCCGTTAAGACCTTACTTATTTAATATTCTTGTAAGAAATAATGACATCATCAATATGTACAGTAAAACCTCTCTATAACGGCGTGGTTTTAGGACAGGTGGCTACTTAAAGGAAAGTGAAAGTAAAACAGAACGCTCCTATAGGAGCGTTCTGTATAGGAGCGTTCTGTTTTACTTTCACCTTACTTTAAGCAGCCACCTGCTTTCAACACAAAATAATTGATGTAATTAAGTGGCCGTTATAGAGAGGTTTTACTGTATCTATAACGTAAACTTTTAAAGGATTTGTCTTACCTTCACAAAAGCTGTAGAACCAGATCTTTGTCATGCCAAAAGCAAAGAGAGCAAACCCTGAACCTGTAGGAGTTGTCTGATCGGGGATCTATACTCTTTTTTTTCAAATGCGTGAAAAGGTG
This sequence comes from Azorinus chamasolen, assembly GCA_963576725.1. Classification (NCBI taxonomy): domain Eukaryota; kingdom Metazoa; phylum Mollusca; class Bivalvia; order Cardiida; family Solecurtidae; genus Azorinus; species Azorinus chamasolen. The sequence goes on from OY755249.1 coordinate 42,234,406, forward strand.
TTTATATGAAGAAAAGGGCTGAAGAAAAGACGGCAATTTTGGAATCCATCCATTTTTCATGTTGAGAGGGCAATACAAACATATTATTTACTGGTATGAGCCATTGACACAACTAGGTTCAGCAAATAGTGCAGACCAAGGTCAGAAAGCTCCTTCAGAAGCCCTCTGATCTGGGACTACACTGTTTGCCAATGTTCTTTTAACCCATTTCCTCATATTGACGACTTTTGTCCCATTCCCTCATATTGACGACTTTTGACGACTCTGTAAAAGTCACTTTGTGAAACCATTATGATAAATAGAGCAAATGCTCTATTTATCACAATGGTTTCAAACTACAAAATTCTAAAATGTTCCTTTTCTCTAGTTAATGCTCCTTTTCGGTAGATTAATTCAAAGAGGTTGTATCTAAAATAGCCTATGAGGTAATGGGTTAAGGAACATTGGGCACAAATGGGTTAGTCTATTGGTGTTATAAATTTATCCCTTTTCTCCCTATTTCTTCTGTCTTTCTCTCATTGTTGTATTCATGTGGTCAGCCAACACTTGGTTTTTATATTAATAGCAGCCCAAGCTGTCAGGCAGTCAACGATTTACTGTGCTGAAGATTCTCATTCATTAAGGAAATTGACATGCGTAGCATTTCTCTTGGGATACCAGTAGCTTTGAGCGAAATGTTTGGTATTTTACGAGTTCCCGTTACATAGTCATTACCTTTTTAACAAGAAAAACTGCTTTAACACTTTACTCCATATATAAACCTTTTAACGCTTTTGCAAACAGAGCAGATCCAGATCAGACGGCTCATGAAGGAGCAGTCTGATTGGGGTCTTCTCTGTTTGCTTATGGGATGATTTAGATATGATTCTACTGTTTCTGCTACAACCAAACATTTCCCCTTTTTATGTGCAATTTAAAAACAATCTAATTAATATGATAGTGTAATCATTTAACATGAATATTCATGGATTAACCGGTTAGCCTTTACTCTGTTTAGCAACATGCCCTCCACTGAAAGCGGTGGCTACAACAAATCAGAATGTAATGGTTTCTTCGGTTTCCTTTTTGTTCCTGTCATTCAAAATACTAGATAGCAAAGATTAGTGTTTCAAACTGCATGTACTCTTTGGTCCCCTTTTTCTGCTAATGTCATTCTAACTGGCATTTGCAAACAGCTTGGATCCAGCTGAGACGTGGAGTAAATTATGAAATTAATCTAATTAATATTAATAATGTCATCATTTCTTTCATTAATATTCAGCAAGGAAAGTGTTAAGCAAACTACATTTCATAGCATGCCAAGGGTTAATCACTGATTAATTATTCGACTTTTAGTATCCAGTATTCAAAGTATTTCAAACGCTTCACGTTCATCAAAGAACTCAATAACAGGCGATATTTGTTTTATCAGTTTTTATCAATGTCATCAGTTAACCCATTCCCACAAAGGCTTGCTTTAGACCCATTCACTCAGGGGCTATTTTTAGACAAATATACTGAAAATGAGCATTTACTAGAATAAATGAACTTTCCAGAATTGTGTATGTTTTTTTAAACCATTTTGATAAATAAAGCATATACTCCATTGAACCAAATCGAGGGCTTGGTGCAAAACTATTCTAACTCCTTCACAAAGTGAAGGAGTTAGAATAATTTTGCACCAAGCCCTCGAAATGCTCTATTTATTACAATGGTTTCAAACGTGAATTTTACTAAGGTACCAAAACGCGTCAGTATGAAGATAGAATTATGTTAAATTTCATTACCAATATCGCATCTGTGATTATATATGCAAACAGTTTGGATCCAGATGAGACGCTGAGTAACTCGGTGTCTCATCAAGATCCAACATTTGTGTGTTTTGAAAAAAATTGGAGAAAATATAGCAAACGATAATTGTAGCAGACGACATATTTTACAGACGAAAGTTTTTGGTAGTGAAAGAGTTAACTCTTTTGCTTTCAATGTCGCATCTGTGATTACCTATGCAAGCAGTTCGGGTCAAGATTGAGTAACTCGGCGTCTCATCAGGATACAAACCGTTACGTTGATTTTTTTAAAAACAAAATTGAAGAAAAAATGAAAATTGCATCAGACCATAAGGGCTGCAGACGACAGTATTTGGTAGTGAAAAACAACATTTTCTTTCATATAAACGTGTTTTAACACATTTGCAGAGTATACCCAAATCAGACGGCTCCTAAAGGAACCGTCTGATCAGGGTCTGCTCTGTTATAAATATTAAGTCCATGAATATTCAATAGGTATTGCAATTCAGAAAAAAACATAGAACAGGGAAAGGGTTAAAAGACTGTAACATAAGTCTTACAAGAAACGAGCAAAGGTACGTCATTTCATGCATTACAAGGAGTGTGCCATGATATAAATGGACGTGGCTGGCTAACAGTCGGCAGGTATTGGAAAATCTCTCACTCAGTCCGGACCAGCCAACCCAGTCAGTTACCAATATGGAAATAACATCAGCGATCGCATGGACGTATCTTACTTTATCAGCTGCTGTTATTATTGATGGATTTCCAATGCTACCAAAAGTAAGTTTATCGCAGGCCTTAACCCTGAAAGTTCGGGAAACCGAACACAGTAAAACCCCGCTAATGGGACCACCAAAAAAGGGGCATAATTCACAGTGGCAAAGGCAGGTGGTAGCTTAATGCAGGACGAAAGTTTTGCAGAAAGCTCCTATAGGAGCTTTCTGCATAACTTTCGTCCTGCATTAAGCAACCACCTGCTTATGAAGACAACCATGTTTGTTCATTAAGTGGTCGCATTAGACGGATTTTAATGTATATAAATAATTTGCAAACGATGTAGACGTACATCACAGGGCTCCTGGGGGAACCCTTGTTGATCAAAGTCTATATCGTTTGATGCAAAAAATCATTTTCTTCAGTGATAAGCGTTGAAGCACGTTTTTGTTTTACTTCATATAAACGGGGTTTCACACATTTGCGAACAGAATAAACACAGATCAGACGGCTCCTGGGGGATCAGGAACTGCTCTGTTTACTTCTGAAATTATAATAGGTCTGACTCTACATTTTTTTCTAATACCAAAACATCACATACATGTATAATGTATCATTATATAAATCAGTTAACAGATATTTGTGATCTCATTTTTACATGAATATTCAAGTAGGAAAAGGGAAACGACGACTTTAGTTTCCCGTATTCAAAGGGTTGAATTTGTTAATTGGGTTTAGAACCAGTCATCTCCTCACTGCTGTGGTTCGAACCCAAATATGGGCATTGCATTTTTCATGTAAGGAAGACCTTCCAGCTGGCTTGCGGTAGGTCGTTTGTTCTACCCGGATGTTCTTGTGTGCACTGAGCAGTGTAAGTTGACCCATGCACGAAAACTACTCCACCTGTAATTAGTTGGACGTCGTGATATGACTGAAATACTGTTAAAACGATGTAAAACCTAAATACAACCATTTTATGTTGATAACTCTAATGAAGTAATGCACAGAAGATTTGCTTTGAAATGTAAAGTTCGAATATAAATTCATGAGAGAAATTATTCTAAGAAACGAAAATAGAGTAACGCCACGCCCAATGAAAGTTAGTGTAATACTTGGTCAACATGATTTGTATTCTGTGTCTTTACCCCCATTCCCTCATAGGCTATTTTAGACCCAACACCATTAAATAAATCTACCGAAAAAGGAGCATTTACTAGAGAAAAGGTAAATTGTAGATTTGTGTAGTTTTTAAACCGTTGTGAAAAATAGAGCATATGCTCATATGGAGCAAATGCTATATTTATCACACTGGTTTCAAATAGTTACTTTTAAGGCGTCAGAATAGGGGAAATGAGCTAACCCATTACCCCCATAATAAGCTGTGTTAGACATTACCTCTTTGAATAAATCTACTGAAAAGGAACATTTACTAGAAACATGGGATCTTTTAGAATTGTGTAGTTTTGAAACCATTGTGATAAATAGAGCATTTGCTCCTATGGACCAAATGCTCGATTTAATACAATGGTTTAGAAAAAGACTTATATAGAGGCGTCAATATGAGAGAATGTGCTAATACAGGTGGTAGTTTACTGTAGGATTGCAGAAGTCATTTACAGGAACCTTATCTCCGCCTTAAGCTGTTAAAGACATCCATAGTTGTTCATTAAGTTATCGGTATGGCGAACTTCCCTGTTTAGAACGTTTTCAGTCAAATCTTTTGCACTGTTTATTGTTAAGTTAATTTTTTGTGGATTAACTCTTTCGCTGCCAAATTATGTCGTCTGCAAATAATGTCGTCTGCTACAAATTTTAATTTTTTTTATATTTTCATTTTTGTTTACAACAACTGTCACAGTAGCAGACAATTTTGATCCTGATAAGACGCCGAGTTACCCGGCGTCTGATCTGGATCCAAAAGATTAAAATAGGTAATCGCAGTTGCGACATTGGAAGCGAAATAGTTAAAGTGACTTATTTGACATTTTGACCAGAAACTATAGAATCCAATGAGCAAACAGGGCAGACCCTGGTCGAAAGATTCCCAGAGGAGTTGTCTAATTTGGGTCTACTCTGTTTGGAAGGGCGTCTTTATGAGAACAATGATTAACCCTTTCGGCGCCAAATTTCTAAGGATCGTCTGCAATCCAAGTTTGTTAAATAATTCAGTAAAATAAGGAAATGAGATAAATGAATGCAAATTTCAAAGGAATAAAGAACATATAATAGAAACAGAAATTGAGACAAATAGCGGCGTCTGATCTGGGACTGCACTATTTGTCGTGGTGCATTTATGCGACTGCGGCGGTGAAAGGGTTAAATATAAAAAGGTTTTCATTGCAATAATTACATTGATATAAATTGATGATTTGGTAATAGATTTAAAACGCTTTTGGTTAAAATTATTGATCGCTAAGAAGCTGCGAACCCGCATGTTACCAACATATTTACCCTATTCCTGCTGTAAAAATAACCCTTTACTCCAAAAATAGGCACTTTCACGCATTTGCAAACAGAGTAGACTTAGATCAGACGGCTCCTGTAGGAGCCGTTTGATCTGGGTCTGCTCTGTTTGCTTATGTACTATTATAGATATGATTTTACAGTTTATGTTAAGGTCAATGATTCCTATATGCATGTGTCCGTATAAAGACTATTATAATAAGTATTCGTGATATCATTATTTCTTACATTAATATCAATTGAGTAACGGGTTAATATGCCTGTGCGAAACAATTCCCTAAGCGTCAATGTCTGATCTGGATCCAAGCTGTTTGCAAATGCCAGTCAGGTCTCGCTGAGTGGCATTACAGTAAAATACCTTACAGCCTGTTAAATTTACGATTAATTAAATATTTTGCGCTGTTTTTACGGAAAAGTGGATTACACAAATTGAAACAGAAATATTATTTAATATGAAGCCATTTAGGCATTAATGAATATACTGGTATAGAGATTATTCTTGGAGAAAACGATTTTTAATTAAAATGTACTTTGATTTTTTTTCTACCTCATAAACACGTTTAGATATGATCCTATTAAAGAATAAACCAGCCCAATTTTACCCTTTACTCCATACATCCACCTTTTAACGAGTCTGCAAACAGCTGATCCAGATCAAACGGCTCATACAGAAGTCATCTTATCATGATCTGCTCTATTTGCTTATATAATTATTATTTTAACCATTTCCTCCATAAATACGCCTTTCTAGGCCTCTGTTAAAGTCACTTTTTGAAACTGTTGTGAAAAATAAAGCATTTGCTCCTAAGGAGCAAATGCTCTATTTATCACAATGGTTTCAGAACTACAAAATTCTAAACTTTTTCTTTTCTCTAGTTAATGCTCATTTTCGGTAGATTTATTCAAAGAGGTTGGATCTAAAAATAGCCTCTGAGGGAATGGGTTAAATGTAAACAAATTGAATATGGAGGACCACAATCGAAATAGGGGACCGTTTCCCTTTATTTTGACATCCATAGTATTAATGTCAATTGACAGAATTAGTCTTCCGGAAATCATTCTAAGTAAGTAATGGTTGTCTGTTTAGTATGTGCTACGGTTTACTATTACCGTGTGAAATGTACAGAATGTGTAAATGTGAAGTGTATAAACTCTACAGAATAAGTCATATCCTGAGAACAGTGAAACTGCACATTCACATAATGGTCTCTGGTAGAGACTACAATAAAAACTCGATACTACGAAATTTTAGTAATGAAGCATTTATGTCTTTGTATGCAGGTGACTGTTTAATACAGGGTGAAAGTCTATGAGCTTTCTGCATGACTTTCACCCTACATTAAACTGCCATCCGTATTAACCCATTACCTCATAGGCTATTTTTAGATACAATCTCTTTGAATAAATCTACCGAAAAGGAGCACTAACTAGAAAAAAGGAAAGGTTTAGAATTGTGTAGTTTGAAACAATTGTGATAAATAGAGCATTTGCTCCACGGTGATTTCACAAGTGACTTTTATAAAGTCGTCAAAGTCGTCAATATGAAGGTTAAAGATCAATAATGGTACGTATAGTGTTCGTACATGTACAGCAGTATCGAGTTTTGATATTACTGTTATTTAAAACATATATATCGAACGCTAGTTATACGACCCAATAATGAATAAGTATGGACGTCTATACGAGCAGGTGATTGCTTAATGATGGCCAAAAGTGATGCAGAAACTGCTATTTAACTTAGCATTTACTAGAAAAGGGAAATTATTTGAATTGTATAGTGTTGAAACCAATCTGATAAAATCAGCCTTTGTTCCTATGGAGCAAATGTTTTATTTATCACAATGGTTTCAAACAAAGGAAACGAGTGAAAACCATCTCGTCGTTATGGAGACATATACTCTGCAAATAAAAGGTGCTCTGCTTTGGGTGACACACTAATGTACTATCGTCAAAAGACTACATAAGAAACTGCATGATAACTGCTTCTGACATAATGAGGTTTGCGCACGACGTCCTGTGTCCTAAAAGCAAATTAACTCTTTGAATGCGGTAACGGAATTCATTGGCATTTGCAAACAGTGCAGACACTGATCAGAGGGACTCCTGGGTCTACACTGTTTGTCATTTAGAATCCTCTTGCAAAGTGTACCGTTTCCTACTAAATGAGTTCTGTCGTTAAACAATCAAGGATCACGGTCATACAGTATCGAATAGATTGATCTAATTTTCCAGTGTGCCTAAGCCAGGACATCTTAGCTTGCCGTTTTTTGCGTTAACCCTTCTCTTGCTATTCACGTCAATATACCTACCTGTAAATAGTGAAGACCCAGATGAGACAGCTCCTGCAGGAGCTGTCTCATTAGGGTCTGCACTATTTACAAGTTGATTGTGCAACCAGTGCACCCCGCAGTAGTGATTGCACAGCAAAATACAGTGAAGATATGTGTAATTATACAACAGGGCATGGGTAAAGAAGGAGAAATGTTTTTTAAAATTCAGCAAGAGAAGGGTTAATTTTGAGATACAGTAGAACCTGTTTGAAGCGACCATTTTGTGGATAGACGTACAGTCTTTTTAAGCAGGTGGTGTAATAATGCTGACAGTTCCTGTAAGAGCTTTCTGCATAACCTTCGTTCTGCATAAAACTACCAACTGCCTCTACGACCCCGTTTCAGACCGAGTTTGGTGGTTGTTTAGAGGATATTTACTGTATTTTATTTAGTTTAGTAGGAGACATTGCCACCAATAGACCGTCATTTCTCTAAAAGCAAGCTACCAATACTCGGGTTATAAATTATATATTGCGATACTACAAGTTTGCAGCTAGACTAATTTCGTTGACATCTGATGGACATGTTTCTAAGAAATGAAATAAAACCAGAAGTTTGCTTCATTCCAGTAATAATACCTAATCAGCTTTCTCAAAACTATGTTCACACACAAAGCTGTATCTTCGGTTAAGGAAACATCTCTAAAAGGTTTTTATAATGGTTAAATATTATATTAACCCATTACCTCATAGGCTATTTTAGATACAACCTCTTTGAATATATCTACCGAAAAGGAGCATTAACTAATGAAAAGGAAAATTTTAGAATTTTGTAGTTTGAAACCATTGTGATAAATAGAGCATTTGCTCCTATAGGAGCAAATGCTCTGTTTATCACAATGGTTTCACCTAAAAGTGACTTTTACAGAGTCGTAAAAGTCGTCAATATGAGGTAATGGGTTAACAGGCAAAACAAGGACCGCAATACATTTTTTATATTCGTAAGAATAACATTTTATGGTATATCCAAATATGTCCATCAGGTGACAGGATAATTAATTTGACCTTCAATACCTTCAACTCGGATAACTCGAACTTGGGATAACTCGAGGTAAAAATCGGCCCTTCTAAAATTTACAATTTAGATTTGTTCTTAAATGTATCACTAAGGTTTTCTAGAAACGCATATAGCAGTTTAATGCCGGTCGAAAGTAATGCCGAAAGCTCCTACAGGTATTAAGATGTGCACTTTGAGAAATTGTCTTGATAAGAAATCGGATGACTCGAACTTCTGTTAGCTCGAAGTAATTTGTATGGATCCTTGAAGTTCCAAGATATTGAAGTTGAACTGTACAGGTAGTTAGACCACACGCAACTCATATTGGGTTTAACATATGCTTCATGATTCGTGACAACTAGAACCAAACGTAACAGTTAACTCTTCTCTTGCTGAATTCTAAAACACATTTCTCCTTCTTTACACATAGCCTGTTGTATAATTACATATATCATCACTGTGTACAAGTATATTGCTGTGCAATCACTGCTGTGGAGTACATTGGTTGCACAATCTACTTGTAAATAATGCAGACCCTGATGAGACAGCTCCTGCAGGAGCTGTCTCATCTGGGTCTTCACTATTAACAGGAAGGTATATTGACGTGAATAGCAAGCGAAGGATTAACATTCTAGCTTACAGAGCATGTGCAATCTTCATAAATATGTCACCTGTCTAAACGTTCAAATTGTACATAATTTATATCCATTGTATCTCTATTTTTCTGACATGAATATTCATGATGTAAAGGCTTAAATTGACGACCAGAGTGCCCAGGAGTTTGATCTCTGACAACATGCAGAATTACTCGGTGACTCATCTGGATTAAGGCTGCACAAATGTGTCCATCCAAGGTCCATCATAAGATGTGCAAATTAAAACATATTCAAGAACAACTTCTTTATTTCTCCACCAAAACCTATTTTGTGACACTCTTTAGAAACGTCTCTTCGAGGCGATTCTAAAGAGTGGTCACAACATAGGGTTTGGTGGAGAAATGATGATTTTATTATTTGAGTGAGTACCTTTGTCTGTTGATCTGTATTATGGAGCAAAATGTATGTGAACAATAGAAATATTCAATTAATAACATACACACGTATATATACATATGTTACACAGGCAAAGTATGCGTTTGATAGTGTGTTATGTATCTATGTCAGTTGACACAAAACAACACATGACAGATTAGATCATACAAGTGAAACCAATGATATAATTCGGGTAATGCCACTGTTAGTTACCGTGGACGTTCAGAGTAAAACACATGTTAGGAAATATAGATCTCTAAACGACGAACTGTGGCCAATTGCAGCCAATCGGATTAAAACTTACCATTACCGTGAATATCATTTACATGGTTTAAATCGATCATAAACACACAGTAATGTTTGACCATGGCTGAAACTGTAGAATTAGATTACAAAAGCAAACAAGACAGACCCTGATCAGACGGCACATACATGAACCGTCTGATCTGGATCTACTCTGATCGCAAATCCGTAAAAAGGTGTATATATATGGAGAAAAGGTTTAAGCAGACATCATTGTTACTACAGGACACTAATAACCAAATGCAATGCGCCCAGATTCAATCCACTGAGGCGTTTTATTATGCACCTTATTAATGTAAACCAATAGCTGCAAAGCATTTGCATCACGTGGCAGTCCAGTATAAATCCTTATTGTACGGCTGAAATCCATATCGGACCCGTCACGAGTCCAATATGAGATCATGCGGTATAAGTCGTCAGTTATCGCCAGCAATAATGAAATTCAACAAATAGAAATAACATAAAAATAAAAATTGAGTATAAATACGCAGTTCTGTGCTAATTCGGTGCATAAATCTAACATTTTGTAATTTAGAATTGAAAAGATTTAAAATCTTAAATAAATACATTTTTTATTGAAACAACTTACGTTATAATAAATAAAACACTTGGCTATTTGATGCATACAACACATTAAAACAATACTAGAGCTATGCAAAGTATGGCCTTTCGAGTACTAAATAACACCAATGTACGCACTTAAACTAAATCTATATACATGTTTTGACATAGCTCAAAGGTTGATTATCTAAATAGAAAGCTATATTGTAAAATAAAGAGATAATTATACATTCCCGTACTGGAACACGCCGTGAAAAACTATGACGGACTCAATTATCTCTTTTAGAATTGCTTTTTTTGCTTTCGAAGGATCTCATCCATCAGATTTTAAATTCACAGCAGCACCTGTGTGGCGGCCGTAAAACGCCACCCCTTACTTCATTCTCAGTGTTGTTATATTATTCTGGCCCTTCGGGATCATCAAATTCAGTGATTTTAGTTTTGAAAATTGAATACCGCTTAAGCTGCGGCCTGGGTGGCGTGAGCAGTACTGCACCTTTAATTACTGCTCATGAACAGACTCAATAAAACCGAGTCTGCATTTTTTTTTCTTTTCGTATTGTTGATTTGCTTTCGAAGGGTCTCGTCTTATCTGATTTATTTCCCACTCGTCAAATATAGCTTTTCCGGTGAACTAGTCCAATACATTTGAATACAAGTTCAGTGCGGGACTCACCAATGTATAATACTCTGATAATGTAAAACTGTAGGCTAATGTAACACCGTTCTTGCACTTGGAACCAGAGCAATAGGTAGAGAGGTTACTTAACCCATTCCCTCATATGCTATTTTTAGATACAGCCTCTTTGAATAAATCTACCGAAAAGGAGCATTTACTAGAGAAAAGGAAAAATGTATAATTTTGTATTTTGAAACCATTGCGATAAATAGAGCATTTGCTCCCATAGGAGCAAATGCTCTATTGATATATCACAATGGCTTCACAAAGTTGCATATATCACAATGGCTTCACAAAGTTGCCATTGTTTCACCAAACCCTATGCCATGACATTAAAGAAATACATAAAGGTGCGTATGTAAATACCAGAAGTGTCATTTCTCCATCAAAGCCTACTATGTTATGGCCATAGAGCAGTAGTACATGTAACAGATGCGAATATGTAGGATGTAAATGCTAATCGTCATTTCTCAAGCAACCCCTAAGTTTTGACTACACTTTAGAATCGTTTCAAAGAGAAATAAAGGAGATATTTTTTTAATTGATTTACTTTACACGCATTCTATGAGCTTTGGAACTCTGTCTAATGTATTTAACCCTTTCCCCTGTTCTATGTTTATTTCAAATTTCAATACCTACTGAATATTCATGTACAAGTAGATATAAAGAAATATGGAAGGTGGAACATTGAAGACATTTTAGAAAGATCTATCAAATTATATTAGCAAACAGAGCAGACCCTGATCAGACGGCTCCTCTAGGAGCCGTTTGATCTGGGTCTACTCTGTTTGCAAATGCGTGAATATGGAAAAATAGTCAAACAGGGAGAGCCACACACGGAATGACACCGTACCAAACACCATCAAACAAGACATAACAGGACGCATATCAAGACGAAACACATTAAACATTAAACGTTAAGCATATTAAACAACAAAATTGACCGTAGGCTGAAAGCAGGAGTGCCGCCTTGGAACGGCCAGCAACCAAAATAAGCTACTGGGGGACTTAAACCTGGTTTACGGGTACCCAACCTCGTCCTTATCCCACTTTCACCAAAGTCAAAATGTAAATAAAATTCCCCCTCCAGACAACTCCACAACATTCAAAACGATGTCTGCCAAAATGAAAATGATTTGAAAATAAACGTTAGAGGTAAACAAGCGACGTCATCATTTAAATGACGTCATAATTTAAAAGTATGGGAAAACTATATGAAACACTTCTACACCGACATTTAATAAAAGATAAATCGCAAGAGGATACAATTACTAGTGGATATTAAGCATGCACAACTGTTTTGTTTGAAAAAGAATAAACTTGACATCGTAGACATGTACTCGATGACTATTCAGGTCAGAGCAGCTGTGGAGAGGTCATTAAGGGTACGACAGAGCTGGCAAAATACAAATATCTAATTTCCTCCCTCCGTAAACGGGTTTAAAAGGGAATCTTCATAGAGTATTAAGCCTTTTCCGTCGTCGCACAAGCAAAGAGGAAAGCATAATGACCAACTGTAAAGGGGTCGACCACCAAGCATGTAGTGCGCTGCAATATAGGGGGTCATATCCCTTTTTAATGAATTGTTTTATACGTTTGACAAACAAAGTATCAAAATATGTGTGTCCAATAATTTTTCGAAGTTTGTAAATGGCATGTTTATATGAGGGAAAGGGTTAAAAATATTGGTGACGACAGCGAGTCGTTCTGTTACAGCGAGAATGCTGAACAAATACAGTTGTTACAATGTTTGCTTACATTCAAGGTTTTAAGAAACTACTGATCGAGTTTGAAACATGTTGGATCCTGCTGAGACACGCGTCTGGAAGCTTTTACTTAATGCATTTCAGGTTTCGCTTAACCCATGCCCTCATACTGATGGATTTTGACCCATTCCCTAATATTGATGCCTTTTGACGCCCCTTGAAACCATTGTGATAAACAGAGCACTTGCTCCATAGGTGCAAATGCTTTGTTTATCATAATGGTTTGCTGTTTGCTAGAAAAATGCTCTTTTTTCAGTAGATTTATTTAAGACGGTAGGATCTAAATATAGCCCTTGAGGAAATGGTTTAACCGATAAACCTTGTCATACAATAACTGGTTTGTGCTTATATTTACGTGGCGGAATTCATTTGCATCCGTTTACTATATATATTAAACTACTCCTTCATATTGACACCTTTTGGTGCCTCTGTAAAGGTCACTTTTTGAAACCACTGTGATAAAAAGAGCATTTGCTCCTTAGGAACTACACACTTATATTTTTCCTTTGCGCTAGTAAATGCCCCTTTTCAGTAGATTTATACAAAGAGGTGGGGTCTATACATACATTATAAGGGAATAGATCTAAAACTAGCCTCTAAGGGAATGCGTTAACGGTGTATCAGCTAAAACAAACCAGTTTTGGCCTTCCCAAAGTACACCTATACATATCGACCCAGTTAGTTAAGAATTGGTTAGTAAATCTCACATTTTAAATATTTGCTCCTTGGATATAAATGTAAGAAATAATGACATTAGCTTGATGTTTATAATGTCATATGATTGCAGGAATTTGTGGCCATGGCCAAAAACTGTAGAATCAGATCTATTTTCATAAGCAAACAGAGCAGACCCTGACAAGAAGACTTCTATAGGAGCCGTCTGATCTTACACTTCTCTGTTTGTATAGGCGTTATAAGTCGCTTATAATGTGGAGTAAACGGTTAGGTCAGTTGGAGCATTATCCCTTCGCTTGCTGAATTTTAAAATACATTTCTCCTTCTTTACCCATGCCCTGTTGTATAATTACATATATCTTCACTGTGTGCAAGTATTTCGCAGTGCAATCAATGTTGTGGAGTGCACTGGTTGCACAATCAATTTGTAAATAGTGCAGACCCTGATGAGGCAGCTCCTGCAGGAGCTGTCTCATCTGGGTCTTCACTATTTACAGGTACGTATATTGACGTGAATAGCAAGAGAAGGGTTAACATGTTATCACATTTTTTCTGGCAAGTTGTACAGTAAAACCTTGATTATTCGATTACTGAGAACGTATCATTATTGATATGAAGACAGGTGGCAGCTTAATGCAGTGTGAAAGTCATGCAGAAAGTTCCCCGCATTAAGCAGGCACCTGCCTAAAGTGTCTTAATTCTTCTATATCATTATCGGTTTTGTGCTGTATATTGATCCTCATAAAACAGAAAGGCAACAAAGTTACAGCAAGAGAAAAAGGTAAAAACATTCTTAACCCTTTCGATGCCAGCATTGTCGTCTGCTGGGCATAGTTTCGTTTATTTTTAGTGTAAGTGTGTGCAGTCCTTCCATTTTCTTTATAACACAGTAAACAGGGCGTCAAACAGTTTAGATCCTGATGAAACGCCGAGTTACTCGGCGTCTCATATGGATCCAAACTGTTTGCATGTGATATTATACACCCGTCATTGTGGCACGGAAGGGGTTAATTATAAAAACCGGATAGTTTAGTGACTTTTCGCACAATTAAACAGTTGCAAAACGTTCTGTCTGAAGTTCAGATATAAATCATTGTTGATTGTTCCTTTACAAATTAACAATTAAACTTGTTCTCAATATCACATTTGAAATAATATGTTTTTGTTTTGCAAAGATATTAAATGCGAACTATTTTTGATTACAGATAGATGATTTCCCTTGGCACAACGCAATACCTAAGAAATTAAGATATCATTTCTCGATTCCTTTAATACATGTCGTTTGTGCAATTATTTAATCGGTTTGCATAACTGATTTCAATAAAACATTTTACGTGCTTAAAAAAGGAAAATGTAACGTTTATAGTCTGGAACTATGTACATAAAATCCCGACTTCACAATTTACCCCCTGATCACTGGGTTATAAGTCTGCCATTAACATTCGGCGCCCAAGGCAGCCATGACATAATAGCTTATTTCCCTCATAGGTTCCCATTTATACACCTTTGGTGGAGAGGAGCAAACGTGGGATGCATTTTTTGCTTAGAAAAAAATCTGATAATCCGAACCGGGGACCCTCCGATCCCAAGTCTAACGTCCTATCACTGGACCACCACTCCCAATGTTTTGATATATACAATGCACACATGATTTGGTTATTGCTATTACACGAATCTGTTATTAAAACGTCCTTACCCCCAATAAATGTGACCTAGGCAATCAGAATAAACCCATGTCCGAAGATCAGGGTCTACACTTTTTGCTACAAAAAATCAACAACCTATATTTCTTTGCAAATGTAACGTGTTTAACTTCTAAAGTACACGAGTAAATGGGTTACTGTTGAATCGATCAAACTATTGACTGAAAGTCCAACAGCTTTGATCCTGGTCCCGATGTTAAAAACGTTTTGCTTGAGTCTGAGATCATTCTCAAGCATCTGATTGGTCAGATTCTGAGCTTGCTCAGAATCTGACCAATCAGATACTTGAGAATGATCTCAGACTCGGACTCAGAAGTTCTATAACCTTGGGCCCAGATTAGACTCCGAGCCTTTTGTTTATGTGAGTTGACAGCGGAACAACGGTTAAACTAAAAGCTTGCATTCGAGCTTCAAACCCCTTCCTTCATACAAACGCATTTCTACGCATTTGCAAACAGAACAGACCCAGATCATAGGCTCCTGTAGGAGTTTCTATCAATACCGGAAATATTGTGCATATTTGCTACTTTGCTACTTTGCTACTTTGAACATTCATCTCCTAAGTGGGTTAATCCTTCCAATATAGGAAAGCAATCATATCACGAGTTGTTCCAACGTAATAATTTTCTAATAACGCCAAACATGTTTTATCACGTGCAATGTAGACAGATAATTGAGTGGTTACTAGACCTTTAACCTGACGAATATTCATGTTACCAATAATGACGTCTTTACTAGTTTTGTGAGCGCAATTGATACAATGGTACAGTAAAACCTCTCTAAACCGGAATTCTAGTAGAGAGGAATTTAGATACTTGTAGACATGTGGCTGCTTAATACAGGGTGAAAGTCATACAGAAAGCTACTTTCTGCATGACTTTCAGACTGCATTAAGCTGCCACCTGTCTCCAAGACCGATATTTATACCAAAGTTAACGTCCGATTTAGAGGGGTTTTAATGTATATGAACACAAGATGTTTTGAAAATGGCATAAAATGTAGAATCAGATTATATCATTCCATACACCAACTACTGGAGTCGCCTGATATGGATCTTCTTTGTTTACTACGGCATTCCTATCAGGTTAAGAGTGAACCATTTACTGCATAAATATGACATTATACACATTTGCAAACAGAGTAGACCCAAATCCTTTAGGAGCCGTCTGATGAGGGTCTGCTCTTTTTGCTTATGATATAATATAGATATGTTCATACAGTTTCTGTCACTGGCCAACACTACCCGTGTCCACGTGCAAGTAGTATATAGATGCCCATGATACTAATAGATACTCATAACGTCATTATCTCTTACATGGCTGTTCATGGAGTAAAGGGTTAAAATACTGCAGCATTGAATAGACCATTTAGCATTGGTTACGGTGTAATTAACTACTGAGACTGTGCGAAAACCAACCTGTAGACTTTGCAAAATAATATACAGTGCTCCCTCTCTACAACGACACCCTTTGGGATACGAAGATTGTATGTGTTGTTCAGAGGGAGTTGTTATAGGGAGGGAAAATCAAACATAATTAGCTTGTTTGCAGATCCCTAGATAAGGTGTATTTCGAGAACAAAAACCGTTATGCCTCAATCAAATCCTATGTTGTGACCACTCTTTAGAATCGTCACTTTGTGACGATTCTAAAGAGTGGTCACAACATAGGGTTTGATGGAGGCATAAAGAAAATATGATGGAAAAAGGTTGTTTCTGGAGCCTTGTTGTTTCGGAAACAGTGGCATGCGTTGTTGTAAGGAGGGAATCGTTATTGAGAGGGCCGTTGTAGGGAGGGAGCACTGTAGAACCTGATAAGTCGCCAAATTTAAAATGAAAAAGAATGATCGAGTTGTGTACACTAATTGCCAGCCATGATAATTGTTTTTCATTGACCCGTCTGACAAAGACTTGCATAGTCTTAAGTTTGGTTTTCGATGCAGAGAGCTCCTATGGGAGCATTCTGTATTACTTCTGTCCTGTATTAACAGCCACCTGCTTTTTAAGATTCCTATGTTCAATAAATGTATGACCGCTTAAAACAGGTATTTTTGTATGTGTTGCTGATAGAAATGCAAGTATTCAAAACATAGGTGCCAGGCGCGTGACAATTTCATAAATACTACTAATGAACATCTTCAAATACGTTTATTTATTTGCTTACGTCTCAAAAAGACAACACAAATCGGCATGGGCAAAGATCCTGAAGAGATATATGTCTTTCAGAAAAGATTTATTGAAGAAGGTGAAATGTGTGTTAGTAAAGTATGCCTCTATATGTTCCATCCCACGCTGTAACTATTTCAATAAAGATTCAGACATAAACATTACAATGGTAATCGTAAGGAAAGAAATCTGTTTTGGTACAATGATGACCGTACAAACAAACTTCCCTTAACCCATTACCTCATAGGCTATTTTTAGATACAACCTCTTTGAATAAATCTACCGAAAAGGAGCATGAACTAGAGAAAAGGAAAACTTTAGAATTTTGTAGTTTGAAACCATTGTGATAAATAGAGCATTTGCTCCTATAGGAACAAATGCTCTATTTATCACAATGATTTCACTAAGTGACCATAACAGAGTCGTCAAAAGTCGTCAATATCAGGGAATGGGTTAACGAGGTTTAACTGCATATGTAATATAAAATATTGAAATTAAGGTTTGGTTTGGAATAAAGGCCAAACCTATACAAAAGCTAAATGCAATATAATGTGACAAATGCAAGCTGGCTGGTCATATTTTTGTTAGCCATGATTTCCCCAGTGCCTGCAATGATTTGATTTGTATGGTCGGCAAGGTTTTTTCAGACTAGACTGATTGTGTAACTTTGACACCTATTTTTTTTTTAAAGAAAATGGATCAGTTTTCCAAGAAACTTGGAAGATGTCCCTCTCAGAATTTTATTTCACATACAATAATGTTCACTTGTATCTCTCTGAGCTGTGTTTTCATGGTTTACAAGAACATGTGTACTAATCCCTTACATTGGCAGAGGTCCAGATAAGATGCGTAAATTATAACATTTTCGAGAATAACTCCTTTATTTCTCCACTAGACCTTATGTTGTAACCACTGTTCAGAATCGTCTCGAAGAGGCGATTCTGAACAGTGGTTACAACATAGGGTGGATAAATGACGATTTTAGTATATGAGTATGCACATTCATCTGTTGCTCTGTATTCCTGAACATGTCAGTGTTCAGTTATATCAGTTAGCGTCTGTGTATTGCGTTGTAGTGTCAATGCAGTAGAACCTCGCTAGTAACTGATATTTGGGAACTATGAATCGATAACAATTTAGGCATGTGGCTGCTTAATACAGGGAGAAAGTCGCACAGAAAACTCCCCTGATAACTTTCTGCATAACTTTCATCCTGCATTAAAGCTAACAATACTTATTTATTGTTCGAATAAATAAGTTTTTTGCTGTGAATGTTTGACGTTCCTATGTAATGATGCATGTCATCAGTTTTTATACAGTAGAACCTATCTTAAGCGGCCATAAGAAAGAGGTCTAATTATGGGTCTGTAAGGCAGATGGTAGCTTAATGCAAGTCAAAGGATAATGCAGAAATATCCTAAATGAGCTTTCTGCATTACCTTTGCTCTGAATCAAGCAACCACCTGCTTTTTAAGAAGCCTATGTTCAATCAATGTAACCGCTTAGGACAGGTTCTGTTGTAGCTAAGTTTGGCTGTACAAGATGTACATCGACCTGTAATAAATCTGGCAGCACTCACAGAGGTCAGACGTCACACATGTCCAATAATTGTCACATTATCTCCCATGTATCCCCTTACTTCACGAATATTCATGTAAAAAATACATGTTATGAATATTAATTAGATGACTTTTTATAGTAGCGTATGAACATAGGCAGTTTTGGCCAGGACAGAAACTCAAGAATCAGTTCCACATTACAGTTGAACTTCGATAACTCGAACTTCAAGGGACCATACAAATTAATTCGAGATAACAGAAGTTCGAGTCATCCGATATCTAATCTGAAAAATTTCTCAAGGCCATTGCTTTATACAGGTCTAAAGTAATGCTGAAAGCTCCTGTAGGAGCTTTCAGCATTACGTAAGACCTGTATTAAGCTGTCACATGTGTTTCTAGATATCTGTAGAGACACATTTTAGAGCAATTCTGCATTGTAAGTTTTGAAAGGATTGAACGTTTTGTTCGAGTTATCCGAGTTCGAGATATCGAAGTTCAACTGTAGTTCATACGCAAACGAGCTAAGAATGTTCAAATAACTCCCACAGGAACCTGGGAGTTGGTCTACTCTATTCGCAGATGCGTTAACCCTTTCCCTGTTCTGTGTTTATTCAAAAGTCCAATACCTATTGAATAATCATAGACAAAATAGTTATAATTAAAAGTGGAAAGTAGAACAATGTGACCATTTTAGAAACTAAAGGAACATAACCATCAATTACATTAGCAAACAGAGTAGATCCTGATTAGACGGCTCCTATAGAAGACGTCTGATCTTGGTATACTCTGTTCGCAAATGCGTGAAAAGGCGTTTATATGAGAGAATGCGTTGAAAGGCGTATTCGGCCGGGGGTAAACCCGTTAAAAGGCGTATCGGATGTAATCATACACGATTACATAAAGAAATTACATGTAATTAACACAATCTAGTGGCCGTTATAGAGAGGTTTTACTATACTACATAAAGAAATTAGATTTATTTTTATGTTGAATGTTTAGATACAAATGACAAGGTTTATGAATTTACTTCATTGAACTAAAATGTAATTGTGTTGTAATGCATCACATGTGATCAGCTCATGAACTAAAATGTAATTGTGATACATTACATTTGTGAAATAATACATTATATTTGTGAAATGAGGTAATTTATCTGGATCCTAACTGTTTGTAATATGATCATATATTCTGCTATTTCAGTGATAAGTTAACGATTGCGTATAAAAAGTGAAATCGCAGACGCTCTTCGGGACTGTTCGAATTTAACCTTTTCAACGCTGTTTTGTTTCAGAATGGAATAGATAGCCCATCAGTGTTAAACCATAGTGTCCTCTAAGCATGAAGGGTTTTACCGTTACCCTGTTCTATATTTATTTCAAATTTCAGTACCTACTTCATATTCATAGACCAAATAGTTATAATGAAGTATGGAAGGTGGAACATTGTAGCCAATTTAGAAAGTAAAGAAACATATTTATCTAGTTCCATTAGCAAACAGAGCAGACCCTATAGGAGCCGTTTGATCTGGGTCTACTCTGTTTGCAAATGCGTGAAAACACGTTTATATGAAGGAAAGCGTTAAACTACTAGAGTTTTTTTAAAATGACAAATAAAACAGACCCTGAAATAATAACAAGTGCTTTAATTTACCGCATTTAACCCCTCTAGGAGCCTTCTGATCTGGGTCTACATTGTTTGCAAATGTCAGTGCATGCATGTACCGCATGCAAAGGGTAAAAAGCTGATTTGGGAATACCTGCTTGGCCAAACGGCCTCGTTTGTAACAGTAATATGATTTGTACGAGAAGCCGGATTTAATTAATACAAAAACTATGTGTTTATGTGAACTGTTTAACCAATAGAGACTTTTCCCTGCCTCTGCAGACCATGCTAACCCTTTCCTTCATGCAAACGTATTTTCACCCATTTGCAAACAGAGTAGACCCAAATCCGACGACTCCTATAGGGGCCGTCTGATCAGGGTCTGCTCTGTTTGCTTTTGACAAAATCCTTGAAAAGTTTACACTATAAAAACCAGATAATATATGTTCATGGTGTCCTTATTTTTATGTGAATAATGAACAGGGAAAGGGTTATTAACCACAATTAGTCTAAATTTGAAACCAATACTAAAAAACTGCTAACTTAAAGATTGTTTTAATTTCATCAGGTTTAAAAATATTAGTCTAAACAGAGTAACACTCAAGTATTAAAATTGCCATTTCTCCACCAAACCATATGTTGTGACCACTCTTTAGAATCGTTTCTTCGAGACGATTCCAGAGAGCAATCACACCACAGAGTTTGATGGAGAAATAAATAAGTTATTTATGAAATTTTAGGAATCTCAGTTAAAGATTGCTCTACATGCTTACTTGCAAAACAAATGGTTTTATTTTCACAGTTGAGAAAAGTATTTGTTTTAAAAATTGACGAAATTAAAACAATAAAATAAGATTTGCTTTTGAGTTTGGGTCTCAAGTTCAGACTGAAAATATCCGCGAATAAATTAACCCATTCATTTGCTTATGCAGTTCTACAGTTTCTGACATGGACAAAAATTCTGGTTTTCATAGATTATTAGATATCGGATATATTAAATTATTCATCAATTATACCATCAGTATTTATTACATGAATATTTTTCAGATATCTGATTACCTGTTTCGATTCTCTTTTAGGAGCCATCTTATCAGGATCTGCTCTGATTGCTCATTAAATGATATAGATCTGATTCTTCCATTGCCAATATTTAATGTGTTCATAATGTCATTGTAAAACAAGTAATCCAATTAACATTTATGATGTCACGGGTAAGTGTTTTACATGAAAATACACGGAGTAAAGCAGAGGTCCAGATAAAATATTTTCAAGAATAACTCTCTTATTTCTCCATCAAACCCTATGTAGTGGCCACTCTTTAGAATCGTCTCTTCGAGACGATTCTAAAGATTGGTCACATTGTAGGGTTTGTTGGAGAAATGACGATTTTATGACGCATTCATTCGTTGCTCTGGACTAAGGGGTTAAATGGATGCTTGGCTCCTGTGTGTTAACACTTTCCTCCATAAATGCGCCTTTCTACGCTCTGTAAAAGTCACGTTATGAAACCAATGTGATAAATAACGCATCTGCTTGATAGGAGCAAAAAATTAATGCTCTATTTATCACAATGGTTTCAATACTACACAATTCTAACAGTTTTTCTTTTCTGCAGTAAATGCTCCTTTTCAGTAGGTTTATTCAAAGAGGTTGGGTCTAAAATAGCCTATGAGGGAATGGATTAAGCTAGATGCTCAGGAACACATGCTATTAGTATTGATCGTGATCTGTATAGTCACTGTCATATACAATAGTTATTGTCATTAAGTCATAAATATTTATTAGCTGAACTTTTATAATGGCATATATACACACGATGTTTTGGTATTGGTAGAAACTGTAGAATTATAACTATATATTTCCATTAGCAAACAGAGCAGACCCTGATCAGACGGATCTTATAAGGATCATCTGATATTGGTCTGCTCGGTTTGCAAATGCGCGAAAAAACGTTTTACATGAAACAAAATTATTGATGTTATCGTTACAGTCAACCCTTTCCCTGATGAATATTCATGTAGGAAAGAATGACGTCATGAATATTAATAAGATTATATTTTATAATGGCATATGAACACAGGACATATTTGCTCAGGCAAGAAGCTGTAGAATTAGATCTAAGCAAACAGAGCAGACCCTGATCAGGAGGCTCCAATAGGAAGTGGCAAACAATATCGATCTTGAAAAGACGCCGAGTGCATTGGCGTCTTGTCTGGATCCGGACTGTTTCAAAATGCCACTTAGTCAAGCAAAGGGCAAGTTTTCTTAGAAGTACTATGTTCTATTAATGGCTACATTGTGGTAATAATACAGTAAAACCCCGCTAATACGACCACCTAAAAGAGGTATAAGTATGGGTGCTAGATGCAGGTGGTAGCTTAATGCAGGGCAAAAGTATTGCAGAAAGCCCCTTTGTCCTGCATTAAGCAACCACCTGCTTATAATGACACTCATGTTTATTCATTAAGTGGTCACATTAGAGGGGTTCTACTGTATAATGTACATCAAACCCTGTCTTATCCATTTCCTTGATACGAACGCCTTTCTATTTGTTTTCAAACAGAGTAGACCAAGATCAGACGGCTCCTGTAGGAACAGTCTGAGCAGGGTCTGCTATGTTAGCATATGAAAAAATACACTTTCTGCCAAGGCCAAATATACCTGTGTCAATAGGCCATTACAAAACATAATCTAATTAATATTCTGTCCGTTTATGACATACTCTAGACTTGATTCTACAGTTTCTGCAATAGCCAACTATTCCTTGAGCAAAGGGTCAATCGACCATTAAAGACGACCAATTTTGAGTCTTTACCTGATATAAAGGCATTTAACCTTTAGCCTGCTATGGGTGGATGAGTAAATACTTATGCAAACATTTTGAATCCAGATGTGACGTCGTGTAACTCGGTGCCTGAATTTATTTTGGTTAACAAATTGATTATAGCTTGAATATTGAAGTAGTAGGTGAAAAATTCTGTAAAAATAATTTTCGCAGCAGGCTAAAGGTTAATATCTGCAAATACTAAACACATATTAGAAACCGTCTTAACCATTCGCTTGCTATTCACGTCAATATACCTACCTGTAAATAGTGAAGACCCAGATGAGACAGCTCCTGCAGGAGCTGTCTCATCAGGGTCTGCACTATTTACAAGTTGATTGTGCAACCAGTGCACTACACAGCAATGATTGCACATAGAAATACTTGTACACAGTGAAGATATATGTAATTATACAACAGGGCATGGGTAAAGAAGGAGATATGTATTTTAAAATTCAGCAAGAGAATGGTTAATAATCTTGGTCTGCTCTGCTTGCAATGGTGTGAAAAAAGCGTCTGTAAGAGGTAAAGTGTTAACCCTTTACTCTATGAATATTCATGTTAGAAATAATGACACCATGAATAATAATTAGATTATTTTTTATGAAAGGAAATGGACACAGGGACATTTGGTCATTGCAGAAACTCCATAACCGTATATATATTATATCATACGCAAACAGTGAAGATCCTGATCAGACGTCTACTACAGGAGATAACGTGTTTTGCATATGCCACAGTTATTGGTTTCCATAGTAAATTATACGTTGTTACATGTATAACTTCCAAATACTCTTGATGTGTCACTTATTTGAATCATTCTGGTCACATGAAAGACGCATATAAATTGTTCGGATATAAGCTTCGAAATCGGATATGTAAATTGTACCTAAGAAATGATTACAAAATGTTTCTTTTTTAACTGCCTTTATCCCCTGCAGTGCCATGAAGAGGGGTCTGTAATATCGCATGCACACAGTTTCATCCAGATAAGGCATAGTGTAACTCTGCGTCTCATCTGGATCTGCACTGGTTGACACTCGGTTAAACCTATTCCCTCATAGGCTATTTTTAAACCAAACCTCATTGAATAAATATACCCAAAAGGAGCATTTACTAGAGAAATGGAAAATGTTAGAATTGTGTAGTATTGAAACCATTGTGATGAATAGAGCATTTGCTCCTATTGAGCAAATGCTCTATTTATCACAATGATTTCAAGAAGTGACTATTACAGAGGCGTAGAAAGGCGTATTTATGGAGGAAAGGGTAAAATCATTTTATAAAGAATTTGAACACGCCCCACTCTAAACCCCGAAGCAAACGAAAATGTGTATAGCAGACGACAATGCTGGCACTGAAAGGGTTACTATTTTATGAGAATTCATTACTGTTTCACGCAGATACTAGACAGGATACTGCACGCATCTTCCGTTAACTCTTTTCTTGATGTAGACGCATTTCGACAACTTCGCAAGAAGGGTAGATCCAGATGAGAGGGTTCTAGTAGGAACCGTTTGATCAGGGTCTGCTTAACTCTTTCGGCGCCAATGTCGCATGTTGGCACCATTGAAAACAGTGCAGTAAAGTAAAGACAACCCGTCTCCAGTGACGACTCATTAAAGTCTACGTTAATGTCATACAGACAGGGGAACCTTAATGCAAGACAAAACCGATGCATGAAGCTCCAACAGAAGCTCCCTTGTATTAAGCAACCGCCTGGTTTTATACAGGCGCGAGAAAGTACTTCCGTAATTTTTTTGAAAGATTTTAAACACTTATCAATGTTGTTTTTTGCACAAAAACAGAAATCGCCATGTTTAAAATAATATAAACAAATGATTGTATAACGATGCTTAATGCTTAACCCATTACCTCGTTGACTATTGTTAGACACTAGGTACCGTTGTGAAGGAATCTACTGAAAACTATCATTCACTAGCAAAAAAGGAAAACTTAGAATTGTGTTTATGTAGTTCCTCCTGTGGGGCAAATGCTATATTAATAACAATGGTTTCAAAACACGACTTTTACGGAGACGTCAACAGGTGTCACTATGGAGAATAGGTTAATAAAGCCTATAGATATATAGTGAACGGGTATATAATTATGAATCCATCCTCGTAAGTTTGTCGTCCTAGTCCAAATACATCGGCGGTTTCAGCTGGAAACCGTGTAGTTACGAGTGTGTGTCTTTCTGGTAATACAAACAGTTGGCATAAGAATGTCGTCGAATAATCATGTTATACCATGTTGGTCAAGTTTGCAGTCAGTTCTATACCGTATAAAGTAAGTGTATATGATATGATGTTGGGAGAGAAACACATTAGCAATCTTGCTTTCGCGTTTACATCCGTTTCGTTTGTGTAATGAATACAAACTTCATGAAAATATTTACAAATGAAGTATGTTTAACACTTGACGTCGTTTGGCGTCGCTTGCCGCCTCTTTAAGTCATGTTTTAAAACATTGTGATAAATAGAGCATTTTGCTCTATAGAAGCAAATGCTCCATTTATCACAACGGTTTAAAAACTACAATTTTCAGAAAAATCCGTTTTCTCTCGTAAATGCTACTTTTCAGTAGATTTGTTGAAGAGGGTTGGTAATGAGTTGAACCAATAAAATATCGCAAAATCGGATGAGAGTCAAATAGTATAGACCTTTATTAAATTCACATTTATCTATTATATATAACTTAAATTTTTGTGTTACCTGTTTTAATCGATCACTTCTGCGTCGTCTGTCCATCCGTTCACCGGTCCGTCCCTCCGTATGTATGTCCGTCCGTCCGTTCGTCCGTCTGTGTGTCACGCTTATTGCATCACGCATTTTGTCACACTTCTGCCACCAGGTGAGATACGTGTTCCATCGAAACACTCTTGTATGATTAAAGCTTCAATATTCCAAACATGGAAACAACATTTTAAATCTCGTATAGCAATTCTCTATTGTCAAAAACAATCAAAATAAAATTCAAATTCTTAGTTTGCCTGTCTGAATGTATCAGCCTTCAGAAATAATAATGTCTCGTTCTGTCACAGCAATGTCTAAGTAAATCAGTTCACGCTCTCGTTGATAGTCTTATAAGGTGTTTGATGGCAATAAACCCTTATATTTTTGACAAAATCACAATAAATGAGAGAATCGTTATTATAAGTCCTTATTCTGCGAGATCTGACTGGCATTTGCAAATTGTTTGGATTCAGATGAGACGCCGTGTAACTTGGTGTCTCATCCGGATCCAACCTGATTGGTACTTGTTCAGTAGTTTGTGAACAATTTGTTTGAATCAGTGCGTAAGCATTGCTCCAGAACATAGTTTTGGCTAAGATAGGCCCTGGTTAGCAATAATGGTTACATAGACACTGGTTCCTGGTAAGCAATAAGGGTTACATAGACACTGGTTCCTGGTAAGCCATAAGGGTTACATAGACACTGGTTCCTGGTAAGCAATAAGGGTTACATAGACAATGGTTCCTGGTAAGCAATAATGGTTAGATAGAGGCTGGTTCCTGGTAACCAAAGGTTACATAGACACTGATTCCTGGTAAGCAATAATGGTTAACAGAGGCTGGTTCCTGGTAAGCAATAAGGCTTACATAGACACTGATTCCTGGTAAGCAATAATGGTTAATAGAGGCTGGTTCCTGGTTAGCAATAAGGGATAGATGGACGCTGGTTCCTTGTAAGTAAGGTAGCCGCTGGTTCATGGTAAACAATAAGGGTTAGGTAGGCACTGGTTCCTAGTGAGCAATATGAGTTAGGTAGGCTCTTTGTTCCACAAAACATGATCACAGTATCATACTAATTTGATGGTGATGAGACGATTTATCTGAATCGAAACTCTTTCTAAAGGTTATCATACGTTTATTGTGTATATAAAGCGAATTTCAGACGCTCTTCGAGACTGTTCCAGTTTAACCCTACAAACTCTGAAATTTCAGAGTGGAATAGCCCATCAGTGTTTAACCCTTTCCCTGTTCTATGTCTATTACAAATTTCAATACCTACTGAATATTCATTAAGAAAGTAGTCATAAAGAAATATGGAAAGTGTAACAATGAAGACATTTTAGAAAGCAAAGAAATAGATATATCAAATTCTATCAGCAAACAGAGCAGACCCTGATCAGAAGGCTCCTCTAGGAGCCGTCTGATCTTGGTCTACTCTGTTTGCAAATGCGTGAAAACACGTTTATATAAGGGAAAGGGTTAACTATAAAATCTGCCAAGAATGAAATGTTTAAACTTGCTAGAGGATTTTTAGTGATAAACCGTGCAGACCTAGCTCAGAGGGGCTCTTAGACGAGCCCTCTGATCTGGGTCTACTCTGTTTGTTAATGATAGTACATGTCTGCCACACATACAAGAGCTAAAAGCTGATTTGGGAATACTTTCTTGGTCAAGCCGCCTCGCGGCAACTGTAATATGATTTGTACGAAAAACCAGACTCGTTCCTGGTATGCAATACCAATTAGTTTACTTACCCGTTATCGTGTTGTGAAAATTTCTTTTTTGACTTACTTCCTATTGCTTCAAACGTTTGAGAATTTATTGATCAATGGTCAAACATCTTGGTTGCTGATCGGACACCGATTAATTGGGTAGCAGATCTGGAATCAAAGCAAATGTCAGTCCTCTTGAATAGAATAGAATAGAATAGAATAAGAGCTGAAAATACATTCTTGGGCTTTCAAATACAACATGTTCTCAGTTCGCTTCAATGTTTCTTTATTCTCTGTTTCACAATGGCCAAATTAGATGAATTGCAAAGGAAATATCTACTGTTAGATCTCATTACTGTATCATTCGTCAGATTTTCAGTTTGTTACATTCATTTCCATAGCTACCCAAATCATGTTTT
This sequence comes from Azorinus chamasolen, assembly GCA_963576725.1. Classification (NCBI taxonomy): domain Eukaryota; kingdom Metazoa; phylum Mollusca; class Bivalvia; order Cardiida; family Solecurtidae; genus Azorinus; species Azorinus chamasolen. The sequence continues at coordinate 42,262,413 of OY755249.1, forward strand.
CTTATTCTTTAATCCAGTTTATTTCACAATCTCACAAAACTAGTTATATCCAGTTGCAAACTATGTGTGTATAGTTAAGACCTTAAGTTAGTAGGAGATGCATCAGAATCGAAACTGTATGACATGCTAATTGGGTCATTCAACATGAAGAAACTGACTGCTACTAATACAACTACATGTACTACTGCAACAACTACCATTGCTTCTTTTCCTACCATTTCAAATCTACTTCAAATTCCCTTACTACTACATGTACCTCTACTGCTGCCATCATTGCTACTATTGTCACGTAATACTGCTACCTCCACTACTACTACCAAGTTACTATTACTACAACTACTACTACCATTGCTACTACCACCACTACTACTACTACTACTACTACTACTACTACTACCACTACTACTACTACTACAACTACTACTACTACTACTACAACTACTACTACTTCTACTACTACTACTTCTACTACTACTACTACTACTACTAGTAGTAGTAGTAGTACTAGTACTACTTCCTTTTATTGCATTTTCTACATGTATCTCCATTAAAAAGTAAAATGATTAATGTTTCTTTGCCGCAATTCTAAAATGCATGCTGCTCAATAGAGAGCCAAGCGTTTACCTGACAGAGGCGCTTTTTAATCTATTTATTTCCGTATCATTAAAGGAAATCCGTCCAGATCGTACTTTGGACATCTCCAATAATCACATGAAGGGAGCATAGCCAACGAATATTTGCTGGATAAAGCCATTGCCATTGACGGACTGAGCAAACAGTGCTGACCCAGATCAGAGGGGTTCTCGGAAGCCCTCTGATCTGTGTCAACACAATTTGCATATGTCCCTTTTAAGGGACACTGGACACTAATTGGTTAATATCTTTGCAAACAGAATTGACCCATATCTAACAGCTCATACAGGGACCGTTTGATCAGGGTCTGGTCTGTTTACTTATGGGATAATGCATATCTGGTTCTACAGTTTTTGCTGTGATCAATGTTTCCTGTGTTCATATGCCTTTACAAACATTAACCCATTTGCTCCCAGTGGATTCTTCCATGTTTATATATTGGATTAGTCCATTTTGGATCTAAGGGATGTCTGGTTTAAATTTTCATTTTTGTTTTGTTTTATATTGAATTTCCTATCAGCAAACAGTGTAGACTCTGATCAGACGCCGCATTATGCGGCGTCTGATCAGAGTCTACACTGTGTGCCTACGTCCCATATATGGGATCGTGGGAACAAATGGGTTAAGCTAATATACATTTATGATGTCATTATTCCTTACATGAATATTTAACAGGTAAAGGATTGAAATTTTGGATCCAGATGAAACTAGGTGCTTAGTCAAGATTTGGAAGAATTTCAAACATAGCGCGGGACAGTTCCACATCAATAGAGCGAATCGGTGTCAGGTGTCTATATCTCTACGAAATTAATCTTTAATAGCAAAGTAAATAGATACAATATTTACACTCGGGAGTATTCAAGTGTAATGAATAATTATAAACATCAAACACTGACACAGAAATAAAAAACAACATGATTCGTATTATTGAATTATTCTATTATAACAACTTTAATCATTGCCTGATAGACAGAGACACCGTTTGGCGCCTTTGCAATCAAGTAGACCCACATCAGACGGAATCTGTAGGAACTGTATGATCAGGGTCTGCTCTGTTTGCTTATGACCAGATATAGATATGATTCTACAGTTTGTGTATTGGCAAAAACATCCCCTGTTTACATACCATTGTACAAGTTCAGCCCATAATTATTATTTCTCGGTATTGCCCTTATTTCTTTCACTACTATATATGGAAGTATTGAATTGTAGTAAATATTCAAAAACTTCAAACACTCAAACAGAAATGAATTATAAATATTCTTTTAATTATTTTGTTCTATTATAACATGATTCGTAGTTTCTTAACCTTTTACTGGATAGACACGGACTTTGGTGCCCTTACAAAAAAGGGTATACCCAGATCAGACAGATTCTGTAGGGATCGTCTGATCAGGGTCTGCTCTGTGTGCCTATGACTTGATATACATATGACTCATGTATAGTAAAACCTCTCTAAAACGGCCACTAGATTACATCAAGTATTTTGTGTTAAAGGCAGGTGGCTACTAAAAGCAAAGTGAAAGCAAAACAGAACGCTCCTATAGGAGCGTTCTGTATTACTTTCACCTTGCTTTAAGCAGCCACCTGCCCTAAATAACAACTAATTAACACAACTTAGAGGCCGTTATAGAGAGGTTGTATCACTGTAGATATGACTCATACTGGTGTCGCCATAGCAAAAACAACCCATGGCGTGTTCACATACCATTATAAAATCAGCTGATTTATAGTCTTGATATCATTATTTCTTATATGAATATTTATGGAAGTATTGAAATGTAATAAATAATCAAAGGTTTCAAACACTTAAACACAAATAAAATTCACGATTCTTATCATTTAGTTATTCTATTATGCTACAGAAGTTATTCGATATTTTTCGCTTGGCAGATTTTGGTAAATATCAGTAATCTTTTTTTCTAATTAATTTACCATTAATATTTGATATGTATTCCCAATATAAGACTTATCTACTTTAGATCTCAATTTAGAGACACGAAAATGTGTTTTCGCTTATTTCAATCCCGCTTGACCTATTGAACTGCAGAGCCTGATGGTCCGAACAAGGTAATGACCCGTCCAGTTTCGACATAAACATAGCTGACCTATTCCACTCTGAAATTTCAGCATTGAAAGGGTTAACCGTTCACTTCATATTTAAACGCATTTTCACGCATATACAACAGAGTAGGCCCAGATCAGACTGCTCTTTTAGGAGCCGTCAGTTCAGTGTCTGCTCTGTTTGATTTTGAAATGACTTTGTCACGGCAAAAGAAATCCTCGAAAAGTTTATATTACAAAACTTCAGCTTAGAACTATACATGGGGTAATAATTTATTACGAGAATAGTGAACAGGGATAGGGTTTAGCAATCACCCATCTTTTAATAAGTCTACGTTTAACCCATTACCTCATATGCTATTTTTAGATCTAACCACTTTGAATAAATCTACCGAAAAGGAGCATTAACTAGAGAAAAGGAAATTTTTAGAATTTTGTAGTTTGAAACCAATGTGATAAATAGAGCATTTGCTCCTATAGGAGCAAATGCTCTATTTATCACAATGGTTTCACAAAGAGACTTTTACAGAGTCGTCAAAAGTCGTCAATATGAGGGAAAGGATTAAGCATTAAGCGGACGTTTTAAACAGATATTATGTTATACGTTGATAGATGTTACTGTACCTTACACAAACGTAAACATGCAATGCTATTAGTGCAGTGGTAGATAGTCCATGCTGATATCAAAATTTAGCCTGCTGAGAAAATTATTTTTGCAATTGTTTTCACCTACTACATTTTCAAAATTCAAGCTATAATCAATGTGTCTACTAAACTATAATCAAGGTGTCAAATAGTTTGGATCCTGATGAGACGAGTTACTCGGTGTCTCATATTGATCCAAACTGTTTGCATTTGTATTCACTCATCCGCCTATAGCAGGCTAAAGGTTAAAATTGGAAAGAATCAGGCAAGAAAATGTATAAATTTAGCTGCCATCACCGTGGAATTCGTTATCTTTATGTAATGGAGATTTTTATTGTCAAGTAAAGCGAACAGATATAAGGAAGACGAGCTTTACATAACATAACATAATATGCATACTAAACACAAACTTCAAATCAGATGACTCATATGGTAGCCATCCGATAATGGTCTGCTCTGTTTGCTTATATGTAATAAATTAATCATGTAAATCTGATTCTACAGTTGCTGTCATGGCAAAACTCCCCTGTGTTCATTTGCCATTATAAACATTGATCTAATTAATCCTTCTCTTGCTGAATTTTAAAATACATTTCTCCTTCTTTACCCATGCCCTGTTATATCTTCACTGTGTACACATATTCCGCTGTGCAATCACTGCTGTGGAGTGCACTGGTTGCACAATTAACTTGTAAATAGTGAAGACCAAGATGAGACAGCTCCTGCAGGAGCTGTCTCATCAGGGTCTTCACTATTTACAGGTAGGTATATTGACGTGAATAGCAAGCAAAGGGTTAATATAAATGGTGCCATTATTTCTTACATGAACAGTCATGAAGTAAAGAGTTAAACAAATACACTGTCAGGGTATATCCCTAAAGGTATTCGCCCTTGTTTCACGTCCGTGGTTTAATAGCAGAATCCTAACCCTTTTCCCGCCATCCGTTACCTGGCTTGCATCCATATGCAAACAGCTTGGATCCAGATGAGACGCCGTTAGCTCAGTGTCTCATCCCGATACAATAATGCTTGAACGCCGATAGTTTCTTAAAAGTTTGATCGATCGGAAGTGGTCAAAATTACACAAGATCCAATTTGAGCAGGCATTGATTGTTTAACCTTTAGCCTGCTGAGATTATTATTTTTACAGAAGTTTCCATCTACTACATTTCACAATTTAAGCTAAAAATAATTTGTCTGCCAAAATGCAATCAGGGTGTCAAACAGTTTGGATCCTGATGAAACACTAAGTTACTCGGCGTCTCATCTGGATCTATACTGCTCTGTTTGCTTTTGACATGACTTTTTCTAGGCAAAAGAAATCCTCGAAACGTTTATATTACAAAACGTCAGCTTAGAAATATACATGAGGTAATAATTTATTACGGGAATGTTGAATATGGAAAGGGTTAAGCAACCACCTACCTTTTCTTCTATGTTTAAGCATTAAGTTGTGGTTTTTAACCCTTTCTTTATATAAGCGCATTTTGACGCATCTGTAAACAGAGTAGACCAAGATTAGACGGCGCCTATATGAGACGTCTGATCAGGCTCTGCTCTGTTTGCTTATGGTGTAATATAGATCTGATTCTACAACTTCTGCCTGGGCCAAAATGGCATGTGTTCATATGCCATTTAAAAAAACAATCTTATTAATATTCATGACGTTATTATTTCTTACATGGATATTCATCAGGGAAAGGGTTAAACAGATTTTACGTTATGCGTTGATCGATGTTACTGTACCTTACACAAAAGTAAACACACACATGATATTAGTGCAGTGGTAGATAGTCCATGTTGATATTAGTGCAGTAGTACATATAGACCATGCTGATATTAGTGCAGTAGTACATTAGTCCATACTGATATTAGTGCAGTGGTACATAGTCCATGCTGATATTAGTGCAGTGGTAGATATTGACCATGCTGATATTAGTGCAGTGATAGATATTGGTGCAGTAGTACATATAGACCATGCTGATATTAGTGCATTGGTAGATAGACCATGCTGATATTAGTGCAGTGGTAGATAGTCCATACTGATATTAGGGCAGTAGTAGATAGTCCATGCTGATATTAGTGCAGTAGTACATATAGTCCATGCTGATATTAGTGCATTGGTAGATAGTCCATGCTGATATTAGTACAGTGGTAGATAGTCCATACTGATATTAGTGCAGTAGTAGATAGTCCATGTTGATATTAGTGCAGTAGTAGATAGTCCATGTTGATATTAGTGCAGTGGTAGATAGACCATACTGATATTAGTGCGCAGGTAGATAGTCCATGGTGATATTAGTGCATTGGTAGATAGTCCATTATGATATTAGTGCATTGGTAGATAGACCATGCTGATATTAGTACATTGATAGATAGTCCATGCTGATATTAGTGCAGGGGTAGATAATCCATGCTGATATTAGTGCAATGGTAGATAGTCCATGCTGAAATTAGTGCACTGGTAGATAGTCCATGCTAATATAAGTGCAGTAGTAGATAGTCCATGTTGATATTAGTGCACTGGTAGATAGTCCATGCTGATATTAGTGCAGGGGTAGATAGTCCATGCTGATATTAGTGCAGTGGTAGATAGTCCATGCTGATATTAGTGCAGTGGTAGATAGTTCATGCTGATATTAGTGCAGTGGTAGATAGTCCATGCTGATATTAGTGCAGTGGTAGATAGTCCCTGCTGATATTAGTGCTGTGGTAGATAGTCCATGCTGATATTAGTGCATTGGTAGAAAGTCCATGCTGATATTAGTGCATTGGTAGAAAGTCCATGCTGATATTAATGCTGTGGTAGATAGTCCATGCTGATATTAGTGCATTGGTAGATAGTCCATGCTGATATTAGTGCAGGGGTAGATAGTCCAAGCTGATATTAGTGCATTTGTAGATAGTCCATGCTGATATCAAAATTGGAAAGACAAGAAAATATGTAAATTTAGCTGCCGTCATGGTGGAATTAGTTGTTTTTATGTAATGGAGATTTTAATTATCAAGTAGCGCGGAAAAAGGATAAGATGAGCCTTAGATAACATAATATGCATACAGTAAAACCTCTCTATAACGGCCACTCAATTGTGTTAATTAATTGGTATTTAGGGCAGGTGACTGCTTAAAGCAAGGTGAAAGTAAAACAGAAAGCGTTCTGTTTTACTTTCATCTTGCTTTAAGCAGCCACCTGCATTTAACACAAAATGCTTGATACAATTTAGGAGCCGTTATAGAGAGGTTTTACTGTATACCAAACATAAACTTCAAATCTGACGACTCATGTAGTAGCCACCTGATAAGGGTCTGCTATGTTTGCTTTAATATGTAATAATATAAATTTGATTCTACAGTTTCTGCAATGGCCAAACTTCCCTTTGTTCATGTGCCATTGTAAACATTGTTCTAACTAATGTTCATGGTGTCGTTATTTCTTACACCAATATTTATGAAATAAAGGGTTTACCCATTCCCCGTTCTTTATTCATGTCAGATATAATGACGTCATGAATATTGATAAGATTATTTTTATAATGGCATATGAATACATGACATTCTGGCTGGGGCCGAGCTGTAGAATCAGATCTATATTACACAATAAGCAAACAGAGCAGATCCTGATCAGACGACTCCTATAGGAGCCGTCTGATCTGGGTCTACTCTGTTTGCAGATGCACGAAAATGCGCTTACATAAATGGTTAATTAAATACAGGGTATATCCCTAAAGGGTTTAATATTCAGCAGACTCCTAACCCTTTACCCGCCATAAACAGCTTGGGTCCAGATGAGAGAGACCGTCTGATCTGGGTCTACTCTGTTTGCATAAATATAGATAGGCGTATTAATGTGAGTAAATGGTTAAAATATAGTTCGAAGACAAAAACGTTTATAGATAGCGGTCATAGTTCGACGAGAGAGAGCAGTGCACATGACAATTAATAACGCTGCTTACACAGGTATATAAAAATGAACTTAAACTAATTTTTTATTCACTGTTTTCATTAATATAACCGTTTTACTCTATGTGTCAAGTGATGGATCGACATACCACTGTAATTTCACTGCAAAAGGTCATAAATTGACGAAAGCATGGAATCAGAGTAGAGTATTGTTTTTAAGTTACACAGGCTGCAGGGTGCTTTGCTTTCTTAAAGGGTAACAACGTTGGTCGCTAAAAAGTAGGTGAACAAGGGAGGATAGATATTCGGGTGTTTCTTTGTGAATAATTTTGTATAAGAGAATAAGCTTGTGTTTCCGTCTCCTGCATTCGAAACATTCCCATCCTACTTGTTTTTCAAGAATCGAAATTAGTATAGTTTCGTCCGTATCAATTCGTGTTGCCTGGTATTGAAAGTAAGTACTTATTATCTGTACAATTGTCGCATACAACATCTTAATATTCCAGTTGTCGTCTATTAGAATTAAATATATTGTTTCGAGCAATTTTCTGTCAAAAAACGTATTTCCGTTTTCGCGTGATATGAATCCTTTCCGCAGGCTTTAGATTTAACCCTTTCCCTCATATTGACGACTTTTGACGACTCTGTAAAAGTAACTTTGTGAAACCATTGTGATAAATAGAGTATTTGCTCCTATAGGAGCAAATGCTCTATTTATCACAATGGTTTCAAAGTACAAAATTCTAAAAGTTTCCTTTTCTCTAGTTAATGCTCCTTTTCGGTAATTTTATTCAAAGAGGTTGTATCTAAAAATAGCCTATGAGGTAATGGGTTACTGTAGTCAGTGTATGTAATGTACAGTAGAACATGTTAACCCTTTCCATGTTCTATGTTTATTACAAATTTCATTACCTACTGAATATTCATGGACAAGACAGTTATAATGAAATATAGAAGGAGATACATTGCAGCCATTTTAGAAAGCAAATAAACAGATATTTCAAATTCTATTAGCAAACAGAGCAGACCCAGATCAGACGGCTCCTCTAGGAGCCGTCTGATCTGGGTCTACTCTGTTTGCAAATGCGTGAAAACACGTTTATATGAGGGAAAGGGTTAAGCGGCCATCAAGCAAAGACCTGTGATAAGTGGATGCCGAGATGTCTATATGAGCCATCCTCAGTACTCTCTTTGTTTAACCCTTTACCTCATATAAACGCCTGTTCACTACTCTGCAAACAGAGTAGACCCAGATTAGTTGGTTCCAGACTGCTCTGTTTGCTTATCAAGCATTCCTTTGTTCATATGCCACTATTCAGAATCAGCTAATGAATATTCACGGTGTCATTATCTCTTATTTATATCACTGTTCAAACTATCAGTATGTTCTACAATAGAAGTCATCCAATCTGGATCTAGTTTGTTTGTTAATACATAGTTTTTTCAAAGGCCATGTCAGCAAAGTAAGAGCTGCAGATGCATTCTTTCAAATTATTCTTAGTTAACTAGCCCATTTCCCTCACAGGCTATTTTAGACTCCACATATTTGAATAAACTTACTGAAAAGGAGCATTTACAAGAAACAAGGAATGTTATAGAATTGTGTAGCTTTGAAACCATTGTGGTAAATATAGCATTTGCTCCTATGGACTACAAATGCGTCAATAGACATAAATACGTTAGAATGGGTTAATACCTTTTGGCAAGATCATAAATGGGTTATACTGTTCCAGTCAAATTCTGATTGTAATTGGTGTTTTTTATTCAAACATCATCGGGTTCCTGTTAGAATCTGTCAATGTCTATAATGAAATGGTTATTTCCTGCTAGAAGTTGTTAATGTCAGCACTGAAATAGACAATACATGTACTTGTATATACAAGCACTGGTATTTAATGTGTTTTACGAATTGATTTTAACAAACAAATTCACGACAATCACCCCAATAGCAAAACTAATAAAACTATCTTCCGTGCAATTGAGTCTTAGCATTAATATGAGGTTTATATTATAAAATGTTGAGTACAAGACTCAACAAAGTAAAACGACTTCTTTGTTTTATACCACCGCTTGATATTCAAAGCTTTGGCCAATATTTGCCTGAAGGGAGGTACTTTGTTTAGATCGTGAGAAGTTAGATTTTAATGCATTGTATGCATTACTTTGCCAATATTTTTATTTATGACATAAACTATTGAAATAAAAATTAAGAAAATAAAATCTGTTTAATTTTCAATTTTAAAATTATATATTCATGTATTAAATACAACTCTATAGGACCCGTCTGATCTCGGGTTACTTTGTTTGCAAATGCGTGAAAAGTGTTAAATTCCATTCAAAAATTTAATCAAAATGTCAAACATTTTGGAAACTAATGAAACAGTGACTCGGGTCTAATTACGATCCAGACTGTTCACGAAGATTATGACGGATAAGCTTGATATGGCGAATCTATATCATGCTAACCGCGATATGACTAATTTGCAAACAGCTGTATATCGTCCTCTCTTCTGGGGCCAGGCTGTTTGACACTCCGTCAACACTTTTTCAATGCATGTATGAATCAGAAGTAAGTATAACATGCAAAAGATCAGAGTTTTGGCAGACAATGTTTTTCAGTACAATAAGGGTTAATAGCGGTTAGCCCTTTCCTCCATAAATACGCCTTTCTACGCATCTGTTTAAATAACCACTTCTTGAAACCATTGTGATAAATAGAGCATTTGCTCCTATAGGAGCAAATGCTCTATTTATCACAATGGTTTCTATGCTACAAAATTCTAAAATTTTACTTTTCTCTAGTAAATACTCATTTTGGGTATATTCATTCGAAGAGGTTATGTCTTAAAATAGCCTATGGAGGAATGGGTTAACATCGTTATCTTTACCCTGCTGTAATAATATGTCTGCTCAAAGTTTAATATTTTGCACCCATGTCTGTTTACAATTCGATGAAGCTATGGAAAAGCTATTGACAGAGTGTCAAACAGCTTGAATCATTTTGAGACGTTGAACTCCTCTTCGTCTCATCTGGACACAAGCTGTTTGTAAATGCGAGTCAGATCCAGGTTAGAGTGATTGTTTACTGGTTCAATATTCGTGTAAGAAACAATGGCGGCATCATGAACATTAATTGGCTCAATTTTATACTGTAAACTTTTCAATGAGTTTTTTGCTTTGATAAAAACTGTAAAATCATATCTACATCATGTGAAAAGCAAACAGAACAGACCCTGATCAGAAGGTTCGTATAGGAGCCGTCTGATCTGGGTCTACTCTGTTTGCAAATGCATGAAAAGTCGTTTATATGAAGTAAAACACGTTACCTTAGTAATTGTCCGTTGCAGTGTTTACTGTCGGATTCATATAGGAGCCGTTTGGTCTTCGTCTAGTCTGTTTGCAAATGTGTGAAATGTGTTTATATGAGGGAAAGGATTAAAAGTGTAACGAATGAATGGCACATTAATACCCACCAAAAGTAACTTCCGACATGCATTTCTCTTACATCTGTCTGAAAGATGCATACCAGTTTGAAAGTTTTATTAATTGCTTTGCTGAAAGGAAGACTTTGTTTAACTTAATACTAAATATGTGGGTAGATAAAGTACTTTGCTTATACAGTAAAACCTCTCTATAACGGCCACTAAACTGTGTTAATTAGTTGGTATTTAGGGCAGGTGGCTGCTTAAAGCAATGTGAAAGTAAAAACAGAACGCTCCAATAGGGGCGTTTTCTTATACTTTTACATTGCTTTAAGCAGCCACTTGCCTTAAGCACAAACTACTTGGTGTAATTCAATGATCGTTATAGAGAGGTTTTACTGTATTGCACTGTATGCTTTCGGGACTTCCATGTGTTTGATTGTATGATAAAAATAGTGACAACTGAACATGTACATGTATCTAATTCTGAGTCTGTAAAACTGTGGACATCTTAGGCCTTCTCCCGATAGAGACATTTTCACGCATTTGCAAACAGAGTCGACCTAGATCAGAGGGCTCCTGTTTGCTTCTGGATTTACAATAGATATGACGCTGCTGTTTCTGCTAATACCAAACACTCCTGTGTCGATATGCCATTAACTGTCTACTGTATAAGCCCATATAACTTAATGAGACATATTTTCCCGCCCCTGGTGGCCATGTTAGTTAACTAATCAAAATGACTTGAACACGTTAGATTGAGCGTCACCTAAGGATCATTCATGCATAATGTTATTGAAATTTTCGCCGCAGTGGTTTAATTTCCACTATAGCAATATCAGGATATTTATCCGCGGCATTGGCGGCCATTGCTTTTAAGTTAAACGAATCAAAATGGTTTGAGTGATTTTTGGTAGAGGATAACCTGAAGATCATTCCAACCAAATTTCATTGAAATCGGTTGCTCTGCGGTTCCGGACAAGAAGATTGTTAAACTGTTCTCTTTCGGTTGCTATGACAACCAGGTTTCTCAATAAAATATACATATAATTCTTTGTGATGAAGAAAATATTCCAAAATAGGGAATTGATATAATACATAAATACTTGAATTTCTCTGATCTAATATTTCATAAAATCAAAGAGAATAATCACCCCAATGTCGCAAAAATGCACCACGACAAATTGTGCAGTCCCAGATCAGACGCGGCGTCTGATCAGGGACTTCACTTGTTGTCTCAATTTTATATTTATATCTCTTTTTTATACCTTTGAAATTTGCATTTATTAGTCTCGTTTCCTTATTTTACTGAATGATTTAACAAAATTAGATTGCAGACAACAATAAGAAATTTGGCACCGAAAGGGTTAAGCAATCACGCTCTGCCATACATCATCGTGTGTTTTCACCAAGTTGCCGCTTTAGAAATGATTTACTGTACTTGTATGATATTTTAATTACAAATAAAAAAAATGCGAACACGTCATTAATGGTACCTATTTGCTAAATTATAAATTGCATCTGTCGGTGCACTAGCCAAGTGGGAGTTAATCCTTTGATAAAAAATACATAAATTTTCCTAGTGCACTTAGTATCTCTTTCAACGCCAAGGAACATTAGTCTACAAATATAGGCGTAAGCTGAAACTCTAAGAGTTTATTTTGTTCAATTTCTGTGTCTGAGTGAATCTTAGTGTATGAATATAAAATAATCGCTTGGCGCATTATTTAGGCTAAACTGTGTCGTGGGGCTGAAACTTGGAAGGTTAATATTTGTGCTCCATTAGCTTCATGAAATGAGTTATGACTATATTGTTTTCTAACAATGCTGTCATCTTCGTTTGTCAATTCAGAAGTTTATTACAGTTTGTTTTGAAATTCACGACCCGTGTATCAGTTAAGTTGCACCCTGATGCCAAATTACTTAATACAATCTATTTGCAAAATAAAGCACGTGTTTGCAAGGACAATATTAACCTTCTGCACTCTGAGCAGTTGTCGTCTGCAAATATTGTCGTCTGCTTAAATTAAAAAAAAAATGGTTTTTTTTCTATATCTTTTTAAAAAACGATTGTTAGAAGACAAACAGTTTGGATCCTGGTGAGACGCCGATCTGGATCCCAACTGTTTTCAAATGTTATCATCAAGTCGCCGGTAGAGTGCTGAAGATTAAAGGTTGACATGTTTATTTCTGCCATTAATATCGGTATCTGCTTAGTCGCTGGTCTAATTGTTTTTCCCTATTTTCCCCTGTTCAGTGTTTATTCCCAAATTGTAATACCTACTGAATATTCATGGATACAATAATTATAATGAAACAGGCAGGTAGAACATTGTAGAAAGGTTAGAAGTCCATTAGCAAACAGAGCAGACCCTATCAGACGGCTCCTATAGGATCCGTCTGATCTGGGTCTACTCTTGTTTGCAAATGCATGAAAACACATATATATGAGTTAGACGGTTAAGAAATCTTTTAACCCTTTCACCGCCAAGGTCGCATAAATGCACCACGACAAATAGTGCAGTCCCAGATCAGACGCCGCCTTGAAAAGGCAGCGTCTGGTCAGGGACTTCACTATTTGTCTCAATCTCTTTTTCTATATATGTACTTTATTCCTTTGAATGTGCATTTATTTATCTCATTTCCTTATTTTACTGAATGATTTAACAAACTTGAATTGCAGACGACAATTAGAAATTTGGCACCGAAAGGGTTAACAAAAACAGGGACCTAGGTGTTTACTCCAATCAAATGAGACTAATCAGATTCTAGTGGTGTTAAATAAACACTGTTTGCAAATGTGTTAAAAGGTTAATCAAACGTTTGATAAACAGCTGATCGCATGACAAACAATTTGGATCCTGATGAAACGACACATTACTTGGCATTTCAATGCCTCGAGATTGTCTGCAAATTACCGTTAGGTCGCAAGAAGCGTGTTAAAGATTAATGTGCTTCTATGTCTATTCAATAATTCTCGAAAAGTTTTATGACTTTAATCGCAAATAAGTTTGCTAATGTAACTAATGGCCAATGCATAGATGCTATGTCACGTGTGCTTTTGTAGCAGAACACACCATAATAGGAGTGTTTCTTTTGAATGATGGACACCGTTAATTATTGAAATATCTGTAATGGCTTTCCAGATAAATTTATTACTCCCTTTGTGCATTTATCTCTAAAAGTAATATGATGTTTTTTTTCAAACCAACAATATTTAACCAGGTGTGTGTAACAGAATTGTCTGCCTGCATTAACCCTTTCCTCCATAAATACGCCTTTCTACGCCTCTGTAAAAATGTTCTATTTATCACAATGGTTTCAAAACTACACAATTTTATTTTTTTCCTTTTCTCTAGTAAATGTTCCTTTTCGTTAGATTTATTCTAAGAGGTTGGGTCTAAAAAAAGTATATAGAGGAATGGTTAACAATTATCCCGCTTTTTGAGACCTTGTTTTGTAAACAGTTTGGATCCTGATGGGATACCGAGTAATTCGGCGTCTCATCAGGGTCCAAACTGTTGGATAATTTCTAAAACGCTTTAACAAATCACAAGAAAGTATCAATTGTAGGAGATTAGAGCCTGAGCAGGCATAATTCTCCCAGGAGGAGGCTAAGGTTCAACTATAAGCACATTAATTGTCTGAATGTAAGATATAATTTAAGTGCTTTAAATGTAAAACAACCGAACATTCAATGAAGTCATTGTCAGTCTGAAACCATTCCATCATATTGACGTTTTTTGACGCCTCAGTCAAAGTCACTTTTAAAAGCCATTATGATAAACCAAGCAGTTGTCCAAAGGAGCTTTATTCAAATGCTCTATTTATCACAAGTGTTTCAAAACTACACAATTCTAAACGTTCTTCTTGTTTCTAGAAATGCTTCGTTTCAGCGGATTTATTCAAGGATACTAGGTCTAAAAATAACCTACGAGGAACAGGGGTAACAGGTGGCAACCTAATTCTTTGCTCGCTAGCGGCAAAACTGTCATTACTTCTGCAAAGTTTGGATCAAGATGAGACGCAGACAATGTTGCGTCTAAATAGGAACAAAACCTTTTGACATTGTGACCATTTTGTTGAAGAAATAATAAAAAAATATTTTAACCCCTCGCTTGCTGAATTTTAAAATACATTTCTTCTTCTTTGCGCATACCCTGTTGTATAATTACATATATCTTCACTGTGCACAAGTATTTCGCTGTGCAATCACTGCTGTAGAGTGCAATCAAGTTGTAAATAGTGCAGACCCTGATGAGACAGCTCCTGCAGGAGCTGTCTCATCTGGGTCTTCACTATTTACTGGTAGGTATATTGATGCGCTTAGCAAGCGAAGAGTTAAGGATTGGCGCAGATGATATTTGTTGCATACGGAATATTACTTAGCGTGAATAAGGACTAACTCTTTCGCTGCCAATGTCACATCTGTGATTACTTATGCAAACAGTTTGGATCCAGTTTGGAATAACTCGACGTCTCATCAAGATCCAAACCGTTTGTTACACTGGCTGTTTTTGAAACAACACTGACGATAAATGAAAACAAATGAAAAGTGTAACAAATAAAAAGGTTTGCAGACGACAAAATTTGGCAGGGAAAGAGTTTACCCATTCCCACTTAGGCTATTTTAGACCTAACCTCCTTAAATCTACCAAAAAGGAGCATTAACTAGAGAAAAGGACATTTTCAGAATTGCGTAGTTTTGAAACCATTGTGATAAATAGAGCATTTGCTCCAGTGGATCAACTGCTCTATTTATCACAATGGTTTCATAAAGTGACTTTTACAGAAGCGTCAAAAGGCGTCAATATACGGGAATGGGTTAATGCAGGGTTAACGTTTTCAATATGATTTGCAACGCCGTATTAACCCTTTACACTATAAATAAGCATTTTCTACGCCTTTGCAAACAGAGTATACTAAGATAAAAGGCTCCTGCAGGAGCCGTCCGATCAGGGTCATCTCTGTTTGCTTAAGGAATAATACTGACCTGATTCTACAGTTTCTGCCATAGCCAAAATGTTCTTGTGTTCATTTGCCATTTTGAAAAATAATCTAATTGATGTCCATGGTGTCCCTAATTCTTACATATAAATATTTATGGAGAAATTGGTTAAGCAGTTACCTTTCTAAGATATGCATACTTTGTTTATATTATTTTTTTGAGATTTAGATTACATTGCTGTCACATATACAATTCCTTATACAATTAACCCTTCTCTTGCTGAATTTTAAAATACGTTTCTCCTTCTTTACCCATGTCCTGTTGTATATTTACATATATCTTCACTGTGTACAAGTATTTCTCGGTGCAATCACTGCTGCGGGGTGCACTGGTTGCACAATCAACTTGTAAATAGTGCAGACCCTGATGAGACAGCTCCTACAGGAGCTGTCTCATCTGGGTCTTCACTATTTACAGGTATGTATATTGACGTGAATAGCGAGCGAAGGGTTAATTGTATCATGTAACAAGAAACATGTCAACGTCTACGTTACTAATAAAGTGTTTTGAATCTTGGATCTAAGATGGTCTCAATTCTTCTTCACTATATGTCTGGATTAGCGACGTTTCAATGTACTTAGTTGTCTTTGCTTAACTCTTTCCCTGATATATGTTTATTCCAGATTTCAATTTCTACAGAATATTCATGGAGAAAATAGTGTTAATGACGTATGGAAGTTAAAACATTGTAGTCATTTTAGAAAGTAAGGAAACAGATCTTTCAAATTCCATCAGCAAATAGAACAGACCCTGATCAGACGCCTCATATTGAAGCCGTCTAATCTAATCTTGGTCTACTATGTTTGCAGATGCGTGAAAACACGTTTATATGAATATAAAGGGTTAACCCATTTGTGCCTAGTGTCCGTTTTTATCCCATTCCCTCATATTGACGACTTTTGTCCCATTCCCTCATATTGACGACTTTTGACGACTCTGTAAAAATCACTTTGTGAAACCATTGTGATAAATAGAGCATTTGCTCCTATAGGAGCAAATGCTCTATTTATCTCAATGGTTTCAAACTACAAAATTCTAAAAAAAATCCTTTTCTCTAGTTAAAGCTCATTTTCGGTAGATTTATTCAAAGAGGTTGGGTCTAAAATAGCCCATGAGGTAATGGGTTAAAAGGACATAGGCAAACAAAACATATCCTAATCAGAGGACTCTTGGCACAAATGGGTGAATGTTAGTGAATAACTTATGTTTTCCAGGAATATGGACCTGTAACATGTTGGGGATGGAAGGGAACGGACATGAAATTGTGCAGTGACGGAGTCGGGGGAACATTTGCACTTAAGCAGGTACATTGGCAGTAAATTGTTCCATTCCATGACATCATATTACATGCAAACCTTTTCAATGAGCGATATTTGTTAACCCTTTCCCTTATATAAACGTGTTTTTACGCATTTGCAAACAGAGTAGACCCAGATCAGACAGCTACTATGGGAGATTTCTGATCAGGGTCTGCTCTGTTTGCTAATGGAATTTAAAAGATCGGTTTCTTTACTTTCTAAAATGGCTACACTATTCCACCTTTCATATTTCATTATAACTATTTTGTCCATGAATATTCAGTAGGTATTGAAAATTGAAATAAACACAGCACAGGGAAAGGGTTATTAATACATTTCGAGGGCTTGGTGCAAAACTATTCTAACTCCTTCACTAAAGTGAAGGAGTTAGAATAGTTTTCCACCAAGCCCTCGATTTGTGATCCGTGTATATCCCGATTAGACTGTCGATAAAGACACCCATAAAGAAACCCTCTAATTAGGGTCTGCCATGTAAGTAGCTATAGCAATAATGGCATCAACAATATTATTTAGATTAAATTTTGTGATAGGACATGAACACAGGAATGTTGGCCATGGAAGATACTGTAGAATCATATCTATATCAGTCCACAAGCAAACGGAACAGACCCTGGTCAGACGGTTCCTACAGGAGATGTCTGATCTGGATCTACTGTATTTGAAAAGGTATGGGAAGGCGTACTTATGGAATAAAGGGTTAACCAGTGTATTGAACAAATGACTAAACCCAAATTGTCAGTCTGGCGAGTAGTGTGTCTGTTCTCTGAGGCTTTGTGGACACAATAAAGAACCAACTGAAACACACTCAATCATCAAACCTTGCATGCTCGTTCCGTATTAAAAGAGACGTTTATTCCTTATGCTTTTACGATGTCACAGGGTCATGTTATGAAAATGCATTGTAAAAACGATATAGAAACAAACAATAGCACACAGGAGTATCAAAACGAGTATGTGCATTCCGCATTAACAGACGTTTTACCCTTATGCTTTTCGAAGTCATAGGTCAAAGGTCAAGGTCGCTGGAGGTATGTCAGGAAAATGCATTGTGCATACGGTACAGAACAACCTATGGCACATAGACACATAGAGTCACCAAAACAAATGATTTGATTATTCACCCTATTGAATTTCAACCTATGTCAGATTCAAAGGTTAAGAGATAATATA
This sequence comes from Azorinus chamasolen, assembly GCA_963576725.1. Lineage (NCBI taxonomy): Eukaryota > Metazoa > Mollusca > Bivalvia > Cardiida > Solecurtidae > Azorinus > Azorinus chamasolen. The sequence continues at coordinate 42,280,574 of OY755249.1, forward strand.
AAATAACAAGTTTCGTGCTTTGAAAATAAATCTCATGCACTAATTTCATTAGCCCAAAATTTGATATAGGCCTATAGACCTGCCTCGTTTTATGTGATACAATATTGCACCCTGTTAATGTCCAATGCCATATGTCTACGGTCAATGTCACAGGAGGCAGGCACTGGAGAAAAAACCAACACCTGTGAACACGATACCAGACCAACCGTGGCACACACAATCATCAAACATTGCATGTTTTGACTGTTTGTTCCTCATGATGGGATGTAGGATAGAAAGTGTCATAGTTCAGCGGCTTTCATGCGATGCCGCTGCGGAGGTCGTACGATGCCTTTTTTAACCACGTTTTTATGGTATGCGGTTACGATGTTTGAAAATATGTATAACTTTGTTTATGAAAAATCGTAGCGCGCTTGAATCCGTACGAAAAGATTACGGCGACGGCCCACCTCCGTACGGAAACCGCACGGAAATGCGCATACGACGAGTCTACGGGCGCCGTAAACTTATCGAAATGCAAATGTAAACTAGGCATTATGCATTTGAGATTTCTGATGGGTGCATATTTATTTGACATTTCCTGTATGAATAGTTTGTCTAGCTATAGAAGATGGAACAACACTGCTGGTCTCCGTATGGAACCAGCACAGGCTCTGTACGGGCTCCGCAAGGCTCCGTACGATTGCCTTATCAAAGCGGAGACAGCGTGGTGACTGCATGGCAAGATCTCTGTACGGTCGCCGCTCAGTCATTGTACGGATAAGCCCCGATCAGTATACACACATAATATTTTGTTCTGTTTTTTGGAACAAAAGTACAATAGTCCGTTTATTCACTTAACACACAGACAGTCAGTATTCATGTTAATACCTACAAATTAACATATAAATTCGAGAGAACTGAACGTTTAAAAGTTTATTTGTTGCTGTAGAAGAAGTATGTTATCAGACGTATAGCTCGAACAATTTGACCTGGACCCTAACCTACTGAGTTTGCATAAATAATAACTCGTAACATTTCTATTCAAGTTATACAAATATACAACGTTCAAATACAAAAGCAGTAGAGTATACATCATAGTATTGGCTAGATCAATAGCGACATTCTAGGTAAGAACTATGTAGCATGTAAGGATTATATATTATAATGTTGTCGTGATAATTTTGCTTGGTTGAGAAATTTATAAAAAACTGCTAATGTTTTTTCTTTTGTACCTTCATAGAATGATTTGAGTATATTTATATATGCACGTCGTATTTTGACTACGTGTTCGAAATTGTTTTGTTGTGACTTACACCAATTTTGAAGAAAATACCATTAATCCGTTTCCAGAGTGTTCGGTGTATGTACATTTTTTGATTTTTCATGTAAATAAGTTTTCATTTGATGGGGTACTCCTGTGTATAAGTTTCTACTTAATTTGTTTGATTTTATTATCAGCGATAACTTTATTGATTATTTAGTAGACCGAGTTCCAATCAATCTTTTTAACCGGGTTTTCCACGGAAAATCCGGTTATTGAAAGGGTGATGCACGGCAGGCGGGCGGACGGTCGGTAGCCAATATTGTAAGCGCAACTCCTCTGAAGCTGCTCAACAGATTTTCATTAAACCTTGCATGTAGTAAGGACACAATATGTACATGTGCATATTGTTAGTGATTTTTCATTCTTTTATTTTTCTGGGAGTTATGACCCTTTGAACTTAGAAATCACTAGGTCTTTTGACCCTACCCTTTTAAGCGAAACTCATCTCAAACTGTTCAACATAATTTCATAAAACCTTGTATGTTGCAAGAACACAGCTAGAGGTTTTTGTCACAAAAACGGATGTCTCCCCTCTAATAAAAACAATAATAGCTAATAACTCCAAAAATACTGATACCAGATTTATGGCTCTTGTGCATGACACTTACTTTCATCATGCTCTTTCCAAAAATAAAATGTCATTCCAATAGCATCAGTCGAACAGGAGTTATTAATCAGCCAAAAAATGTAACAAAGGGCAATAACTCCAAAAGTATTGAAGCCAGAATTATGGCCCTTGTTCATGACACTTTCTCTCATCATGCTCTTTCCATGTATGAAGTTTCAATACGATGGCAAGAGCCATGTAGGAGTTATCGTCCGGACAAGAAAGAATTAAACAAATGTACAAGGGGCAATAACTCTAAATTTATTGAAGCTCGAGTTAAGGATCTTATGCATGACACTTTCTCTTATCATGATCGTTCCATGTATGAAGTTTCACTCCAATGGCATGTGTCACATAGGAGTAATACATAGGAGTAAATGATTTTTTTTTTACAAAGGACAATAACTCCAATATTAGTGAAGCGAGAGTTATGGACTTTGTGCATGACACTTCCTCTTGATATGATCTTTCCATATATGAAGTTTCAATCAAATGGCATGAACCATATAGAAGTTATCGTCCGGACAAAAAAGTGTGATTTTTTTACAAAGGGCAATAACTCCTATATTAGTGAAGCCAGAGTTATGTACCTTCTGCATGACACTTCCTCTCATTATGCTCTTTCCATATATGAAGTTTCAATCAACTGGCATCAGGCATATTAAAGTTATTGTCCGGACAAAAAATTATGATATTTTTTACAAAGGGCAATAACTCCAATATTAGTGAAGCCAGAGTTATGTACCTTGTGCATGACACTTCCTCTCGTCATGATCTTTCCATATATGAAGTTTCAATCCAATGGCATGAGCCATATAGGAGTTATCGTCCGGACAAAAAAAGTGTGATTTTTTTTTACAAAGGGCAATAACTCCAATATTAGTGAAGCCAGAGTTATGGACCTTGTGCATGACACTTCCTCTCATTACACTCTTTCCATATATGAAGTTTCAATAAACTGGCATCAGGCATATTGAAGTTATCGTCCGGACAAAAAGTGTGACGGACAGACAGACAGACGGACAGACGGACAGACAGACAGACAGACAGACAACTCTCACGAAAACAATATGTCTCCCCCATATAAATATGGGGGGGGGGGGGGGAGACATAATAAATTATGTAGATGTGCATGTTGTCGGGGATTTTTCCATCTGCATTTTTTTTCTGTTAGTTATGCCGCTTTGAACTTAGAAGTCACTAGGCCTTTTCTCGTAAGCACATGGGCATATTGTCGAGGATTTTTCTTTCTGTGTTTTTCTGGTAGTTATGCTTAGAACTTAGATATCACTAGGTCTTTGTAAGCGCAACTCCTCTCCAACTGCTCAACAGATTTTCACAAAACCTTACATGTACATGTAGCAAGTACACAATATGTAGATAAGCATATTGTCGGGGAGTTTACCTTCTGCAATTTTTGGGGGTTATGCCCATTTGAATCTAGAAATCACTAGTTAATAGTGAAGGAAAACCCGGTTTCGGTGTTGTGACGACATTTCTTGTTAATAATGTTTCCCAATACCGGTATTTATGAGTGTATGGAGTTTCAAAACATTTTTCCAATGTACAATTTTCGCATATCTCTAGATGATAGTTTGTGCAGGTCATATTTTTCACAAGTGAAAACATCGCTTTATATCTTCATACTTGATTTGATTGAAGCTCCTGTTAGAGAATGATCTTCCAAGCGGCAGGTATAGCTGTTAGAATTTTGATGAAGCTCGGCTAACCAGTTCCTTTTATTAATGAGTCTCTCGTGAATGTTGTATTCATTTAACCAGCCATTCGTTAAAAGGTCATCAGTATGAACGACATCAGACTTTATCCAATTAGTTAAAAAATACATTTTCCTTTTAATTCTATAAATCGGTTTCCACGGATTGCTTGTTTTCTTATGTAGTAAAATGTTTGTGGGGGCGTTGTTCTCTGGGTACAGTGCTGCCTCCCTACAACGGCCCTCTCGATAACGATTCCCTCCTTACAATACCGCACGTCACTGTTTCCGAAACAACAAGGCTCCAGAAACAACCTTTTTCCATCGTATTTTCTTTATGCCTCCATCAAACCATATGTCGTGACCACTCTTTAGAATCGTCACTGTGTGACGATTCTAAAGAGTGGACACAACATAGGGTTTGATTGAAACATAACGGTTTTAGTTCTCGGAATACACCTTATCTGGGGATCTGCAAACAAGCTAGTAATGTTTGATTTTCCCTCCCTATAACAACTCCCTCTGTTCAACGAACACAATATTCGTATCCCAAAGGGTGTAGTTGTAGAGAGGGAGCACTGGTATTGTTTAGTTCAACGAATGCAGCGATGACGTTTTTTTTATAAATAGGCGGAGGTTCATGTTTTACTTTCGGAAGAGATCGTATTGAATCTAAATTCTTTTTAAATAATAACAGGTCATTACCATATTGATGAAATACAAGTTTATGTAGAAGTTTCCAATTGGCAGTTTCGTTATTCTGGAGAGATTCTATCAATTTCATTTTACATTAAATGTCCGCATCAATCATTTCAATGCCCCTTTTGAGATTCTCTCCTATAAGAGGGTTTCGTTTAAAAAAAATTCTCTTTTGTTTGACTACAGGAATGTATAGATTATACGGTTTAGTTTGTGAATAAATCTTTGGGTGTAAATATTGTTTGCATTAAATGCGATAATTTTGTTAGAATCAGATTTTTAATAGTAGTCGTTTTGCCATAAAAGGTTAATTTTTGTCCCCTTCCATTTATTTATTATGCAGTCACATGAAATTTATTTTTCCAGTTCTGAGCCCAACACTCCTTGTGATTATTACTAAAATAAACCCCTAGTGCTTTTACATACGATGTAAATATTATGAAAAATAAGTTTGTATCTGTTTGATTACCTTTCATAGAACCTACCCAAAGATCATTTGTTTTATCTTCATTCAATTTCAAACCAGATAATGTTCCGATTTCATCAATAACTTCTAATATTTTGGGAATTACATTTTCATTTTTAACGAACAAAGTTGTTATCGTCTGATAAATGGGTTGTTTTTGGTGTATATTTGCCTTGTCGATTTGGGTACAAATGCCATTTAATTGGTTACAATTTCTAATTCTTGTCGCTAGTATTTCTGCTACAATGATGAATACCGGTATGATAACTGATAAAGGATGACCCTATCTGATCACCCGTGATCCCACGTGAAATACTGAAGCGGTCTGAGATCCAGCCATTGTTATATTAATTTTGTGTAAAGAACTTTTAGCCCTCTGATGAGGGTCTGTACTATTGGCTGAGGCCATCAATGTCAATGACGTATACCAGCAAATAGTTTGTTGAGTCCCCTCAAAATGGAACATGGATGGGTTTCACAATATGATATAGGCGGGTTTTCTTTAAATCATATGTGAATACATGAGTTAATCTAGCACTTGTCTGAATCGTTTCCGAGTTTAATATTCGAGTAAAGAATAATGTGACCATAAATATTTATTAGCTGATTTATTATGATGTCATTTGTACACAGGATACTTTGGCTCATGCAGAATCAGATCTATATTACACCATAAGCAAACAGAGTAGACCCTGATCAGACGGCTCATATAAGAGCCGTCTGATCTGGATCTTCTCTGTGTGCAGCTGCGTGAAAATGCGTAATGTGATTTGGTTATAGACCCACAATTATACTTGTTTTCAGAGGTTATTTTATAGAGAGATTTTACTGGTATTTTGTTGTTAATAATGCATTTGACTTTTACAGGATGGTCAAGAGTCTAGAGGCCTGTCGCATTCGCCTGTGTATATCCTCCCTGAATATCCATCCGTTGATGCAGAAACCGATCGACGCCAGGAACTAGTTGATACCAATCTAAGGCGAAACCTCCCGAGACCGAATCACCACCCAAGGCTACAAAGTGCACTGAATAAGAACGGAAGGTTGCCGTACATAATGAAAAGACCGTTTGACTCGATAACGTATAATCACGATCTGGCTGGGTTCAAATGATCAGTGATGCTTAGTTTATGACGCGCCCTTGGTGCCGTTATTATGATGATTTGATAGGAAAACCCACCAGAGTTGTAACCCTTTCAGTGCGGGTAAACGAGTCACTAATATTATTTGCAAACATTGTAGACCCAGCTGAGAGGGTTCCTAAAGGAACCCTCTCATCAGGGTCTGCATTGTTTGTCACGTTACACTGTTCTTTAAAGATAGTCACTGAATAATCACGATAAACTTGACATTGCTTAATTTTGAATAGTCAATTTGAAAATCTAGCACTGAAAGGGTTAAAGTATTTTATATAAATACGTCATAAAGTAATAATTTCTTGAGCGCACTGCAATTAGAAAGCACGACATTTTGCCTAGTTTCTGTCTTCTGTGTTTGTGTGTGTTTGAATGATTGTGTTTATTACTGAAAGGTGACTGTTATCACTTCATATAAATAATTAAATATGAAACACATTGACTATTTGGTTGCAAATAGCTGATGTCATGGGGAAATGAGGGGCCCTGGTATTGACCCTATATCAGCCGCCGTCTTCCGCTGCGATGTCTACAGGATCTATATTATTTTGAATGTAGTGAATACAGCACCGCAGAATCCGTGGTATGGCAAACCGTGTACAGTAAAACCCCTCTAAACCGGACGTTAGATTTAACCCATTCCCTCATATTGGCGAACTTTGACGACTCTGTAAAAGTCACTTTGTGAAACTATTGTGATAAATAGAGCATTTGCTCCAACAAAATTCTAAAAGTTTCCTTTTCTCTAGGTAATGCTCCTTTTCAGTAGTGTTTCAAAGAGGTTGTATCTAAAATAGCCTATGAGGTAATGGGTTAATATAAATATCGGTCTTGTAGACAGCTGGCAGCTTAATGCAGGTTGAAAGTCATACAGAAAGCTCCAGTAGAGGCATTCTGCATTACTTTCACACTGCATTAAGCAACCATCTGCCTAAATGTATTAAACGCCTTCTCCACTATAATTTCTGTTTAGATGGGTTTTACTGTAGACTTACATCAAGCGCAGTTGTAAAAGATAGTCTGTGTCTTTATACTTTTGCAGCACGAACACATAAGTGAAAACACGTGACAATAAACATACATATTATAAACATTTTAAGTGTAGACCAATAACTACCAGGCATTTGCATCACGTGATATTCCAATATAAATCCATATTGCACGACTAAAGGCCATAGTATACTCGCCATTTGCATATAAATTTTGTAAGAATGTATTTATTTAATGCAGGGATATAAACTTCAAAATTAAACAAGAGCACCGCAAGCGGGTGCAAACGCTCATCTGTCGTCATTGTCAAAAAATATAAAGGGCCATAACTCCTTCCCCTCAATGAGATATACTAACCTATGAAGTTTCATGCTGATACCTCTTATACTTTTCGAGTTATGGTAAATGTTAAGATTTCGGACGACGACGACAACGACGACAACGACGACGACAACGACGACGACAACGACGACGCGGACAATAGCCCGTGATTTCTTCGAAACAGACCAGCTAAAAATGAACATGTTTTATAAACTTAAATACATACAATGTTTATTCATACCACTTATATAAAAAAAATATTTAAAAAAAGTGGCAAACTAGGACTAAACAAGTTGTCTCTGGCATTATCTGTATCGTGCTAAGCACGACCTGACTCACATTGCAAACAACTTGGATCAAGATGAGACGCCGAGTAACTAACAGATTCTCAAAAAGTTGTTTGAAATAAAAGTAAGTAAACCATGCAACAGATCAGAGTTTTGCAAGACATGATTAATTCATCAAGACAGGATTAACATGACGAAATTTAACATGGTAAATGTTAAAGGCATACAGCCATTTGTGAACGATATTCCTTTACTACAGGCAAAGTAAACCCAAATTACAGAGCCAAACAACAAACACATGTGCTACAGAACGACAAACAAATGTGTTACAGAACGGCAAAAACAGGTAATACAGAACGTCAAACAAAAGTGTCAAAAGCATGAAGGAATCGAAACAAACAAAACATTAGTTTTATACAGAGGGATAAGGGTTTTTACGAAAGTCATTTTACGAGTGTCTAACATTTTTACATGATGATGCAATTACACCATATATTAGAGCTAGTTAACCATTCGCTTGCTATTCGCGTCAATATACCTACCTGTAAATAGTGAAGACCCAGATGAGACAGCTCCTGCAGGAGCTGTCTCATCAGGGTCTACACTATTTATAAGTTGATTATGCAACCAGTGGACTCCACAGCAGTGATTACACAGCGAAACACTTGTACACAGTGAAGATATATGTAATTATAAAACAGGGCATGGGTAAAGAAGGAGAAATGTATTTTAAAATTCAGCAAGAGAAGGGTTAAAACGTTTTCGTTTAGCAATACACGTGACCATCGTGTTAGAAGAAACTGTATAAACAAAAAACCAAAACAAAGAAACTATATGTAACAAACACAAACAAAGAAACACTATGTACCAAACACAAAGAAACTATATGTACCAAACACAAAGAAAGAAACTATATGTACCAAACACAAAGAAAGAAACTATATCTACCAAACAAAAGGAAATATTTTTTATCTACCAAAAACAAAAGAATACTACAGTTTGACTTCGATATCTGGAACTCGGTTAATTCGAACCTCGAGAACTAAAAGCCCGGTTCTTTCAAACTTTCCAATACAGAATTGTTCTAAAATGTATCACTACGAATATCTAGAAACACATGTGACAGTTTAATTCAGGTCTAAAGTAATGCTGAAAGCTCCTGCAGGACTTGAGAAAAACAGAAAGAAACTATATCTATCAAGCAGAAAGAACGAAACTATATCTACCCAAAAAAGGAGAAAGAAACTATATCTACCAAACAAAATGAAAGAAACTATATCTAGTTTCTACCAAACAAAAGGAAAGAAACTATATATACCAAACAAAAAGAAAGACATTATTAGAGAGGAATCCAAACAAAAAGAAAGAAACTATATCTTCCAAACAAAAAGAAAGAAACTATATGTAGTTATTTACCAAATAAAAAGAAGTAAACTATATCTACCAAACAAAAGGAAATAAACTATATGTATATCTACCGAACAAAAAGAGAGAAACTATATCTATCAAACAAAATGAAAGAAACTACATGTATATGTATTTATCTACCAAACACAAAGAAAGAAACTACATGTTTCTACCAAGCAAAATGAAAGAAATTATATCTGCCAAGCAAAATGAAAGAAACTATATCTACCAAATTAAAAGAAAGAAATTACATGTATCTACCAAAGGAAAAGAAAGAAGCTATATCTACCAGACAAAAAGAAAGAGACTATATCTACCAAACAAAAAGAAAGAGACTATATTTACGAAACGAAAAGAAAGAAGCCAACTCTACCAATTAATCAAAAAGATACAAGCTGTATCCAGCAAAGACAAAGAAAGAAGCTTCAGTAAAACTTCGATTATCCGAACACTAAAATACGTATTATTATCGATCTTTAAGACAGGTGGCGGCTTAATGCATGGTGAAAGTCATGCAGAAAGCTCCTCTAGGAGCTTTCTGCATGACTTTCACCATGCATTAAGCAGCCACCTGCCTAAAAGGGTCTAAATTCTTCTATACCGAAAATTCGAATAATCGAGGTTTTACTGTATTTCAATCAAACATAACTAAAGAAAATGTAACTACGAAACTGAATCTACCGAACACAAAGAAAGTTAACAAACAGGTCGACTGCTTGCATATTTTCACAGATTATAATCGGGTAGTCCGGAAGGATTTCTACCCACAGTTATCTTCTGTGTGTTTGTAGGATCGAATAGCTGAGTTCTCGATGTTGTGTCCGCGTGGTAGTAGGGCTTACAGACGGGGAACGGTTGAACAGTTCAGCACTTTAATTATTGGTCTAGCTAATGCATAATGTTCGACCTGCATTAAGCTAACACATACATCTAAAGCCTTGGTCAAAGAACAAAAACGTTCTGGCGAAGGAACATACATTTGACCTTGGGGTCAAAGGTCAAAATCACAGAAGGCCAGTATGGTAATTGACATTTCGTCTTACGATGATACATCCACATGCCAATTATCTATGCTCTTTGTCACAAGACTAAAAGGTTCTGACACGGCCAGTAGTTTCCTATTCAAGATATAGACATTGGACCTCTCGGTCGCAGGTCAAGGTCACATGAATGTCCCCATTGGTACCAGGCACTTTGACTCATGATGATACATACTCATGTCAAATGTCTAAGCCCTTGGTCAAAAAAGAAAGTTATGGCACAGACAATAGTTTCCTTTTTAAAGTAATAAGTTTGACATCAATGTCAAGTGGATGTCATCATGGTATGAGACAATGGGCCTCATTATGATGCATGCATATATCAATAATTTACATTAAAACAATATGTTTCCCTTCTGAGAATTTGAGATATTACTAGAACACCGATGCCAAAACCATGGTGAGCAAATACATTCTGCTATTATCAGTATCCATGCTTATAAAACTTTTAGTTGAGTCTGAGTTCGTTCTCAAGTTTTTGATTGGTCAGATTTGAGCCTTTGGCTCAAATCTGACCAATCAAAAGCTTGTGAACTTAAATCTGACCAATCAAAAGCTTGAGAACGAACTCAGACTCAACTAAAAAAGCGTTATAAGCATGGATCCTGATGTTACAGTATGTTTACTTTTACTCGGTTACTTCAGTATGACCGCGTGTCAAACATTTCCTATCAGCAAACAGTGTAGACTCTGATCAGACGCCGCAAAATGTGGCTTCTGATCAGAGTCTACACTGTTTGCCTACGTCCCATATATTGGATCGTGGGATCAAAATCTTATATTATTATACAAATACATCTAATTCATATGCATGATGTCTTTACTTCTTACATGAATATTCATGGCATAAATGGTTACGAATATAGACCGTAATGGATGAATCGATGAAAATCATCGTTAACCTCATTCATGTAAGGTAATTTTAATGGCGACAGAAAACTATTGCCAGTCATGAAAACTGTTGAGTACTTAAGATAGCTCTCCGTACATATGCACTTCCAATTCCAGATGGGTAGACACACCTACGTGTGTACAGTAGAACCTGTCTTCAGCAGCCATCAAAATGACGTCTAACTATGGGTCTGTAAGGCAAGTTGTAGCTTAATGCAGGTTAAAAGTAATACAGAAAACTCCTATAGGAGTTTTCTGCATTATTGTTTCCATGCATTAAACAACAACCTGCGTTTTAAGACACATGCGTTCAATAAATTAATGACCGCTTGGAACAGGATCTGCTGTAAGATATTACAGGACAAAACATAAATGCGACTTTGTCATTAATGGTACCTATTTGCTAAGTACTAAAATGCTCCCTGGATGGGCATTAGGCAAGCGAGGGTCCATTCTTTGACAAACAACAATCATCAATTATCCTAGATCACTTAGCATGTATGCAATTTAACCCTTTCAACGCTCAGTAACTTTACACACAAACGAATCAGTGTCTGAATGTAAACGATTACTCGTTGTATCATCTGGCGTCAAACTGTTTGCAAAACAAATTCGTGATAAATGAAGTCGTAGTGTTGTGGGGTTTATTAGCTCTGTTGGCCTTGGGAACGGAGGCTCTTTTTATAATGTAGTTATCTTCATTTGTCAAAATAGAGGTTTTCTACGGTTCTTTTGAAATCCAAGACCAGTTTGCACCCTGATGCAACTTGATACAATCTACATTGTTTGTAGCATATTAAAGGTTGATATTTATTCTGCTATAAATATGGATGTCTACTCAGACTCCGATCAGAGGTCCAAATAAAATGCGTTTGTTAAAACATTCAAAGAAAGATTCTTTATTTTCCCCCCACAGAAACCTATGTTATGACCACTCTTTAGAATCTTCTCGAAGAGACTGTACTTACGAGTGGTCACAACATAAGGTTTGGTTAAGACATGACGATGCTAGTACTTGAGTACACATGATCATCTGTTGCGCTGCCTACTGGTCATGTCAACAAGCTTGTACCCTGATGAGACGCCGAGTTACTCGGCATGTCAGTTCAATAGAGAATGTTTGTAAATTACCGCTTGGTCACAATAAGTGTGTACAATTATAATAATAATAGCTATTCTAGAGTAAAACATGTCCTAAGCGGTCATTCATTTATTAAACATAAGGGTCTTAAAAAGCAGATGATTGCTTACTAAAGGGCAAAAGTAATGCAGAAAGTTCATTTATGAGTTGTCTGCGTTATCATTGACCTGCTTTAAGCTGCCACCTGACTTACATATCCATAATTAGATATAGTTTTGATGGCCGCTTATGACAGGTTCTATTGTATATTTATTGTTTTCGTCGCAAACAGAATTGCAAAGTGTAACTAATGGCCAATGCATAGATGTTAAGCCATGTGTTCACTATTAGCACAACACCTTCGTTAAAGAAGATGCTGTTGATTGCAATACAGTAAAATATATATAATGTTACAATTTATGAAACATATCGTCTCGCCCTGCCCTGAATAACCATCATATAGAGCAAATGCTTAGCCCTTCGCTTGCTATTCACGTCAATATACCTACCTGTAAATAGTGAATACCCAGATGAGACAGCTCCTGCAGGAGCTGTCTCATCAGGGTCTGCACTATTTACAAATTGGTTGTGCAACCAGTGAACTACACAGCAGTGATTGCAGAGCCATACACTTGTACACAGTGAAGATATATGTAATTATACAACAGGGCATGGGTAAAGAAGGAGAAATGTATTTTAAAATTCAGCAAGCGAAGGGTTAATCTATCACAATGGTTTCAAAACAATACTTTTACAGAGACATCAAAATGCGTCAAGAGGAAATAGGTTAAACCCATATCAGCCACCGTTTTCTGAATAGGCGCAACGATCTGCATTTCTGTGACCGTAGTGAATATATTCCATATATACCATATATTCTGAGGTATAATAAACAGTGCAGACCATAATATCATGTACAAATGTATGATATGATATGATATGGGTCTGTCAGAGCTAAAGATAAAGGTACGTATCCAAACACTAAAATCGGTAGTTCTGTTGTGACCACTCTTTAGAATCGTCTAGAAGAAACTTCATCATGCAAATTTATAAGTTGAACTTTTATGATAGTATATATCCACACGTAATTTTGGTATTGCAGAAACTGTAGAGTCAGGTCTATTATAATTTCACAAGCAGACAGAATATGCCCTAAAGGAACCTTCTGATCTGGGTCTATTCTATTTGCACGAGAAATAAGCGTTTGTATTAGGGAAAAGATTATTTTACGTCTCATCTGAATCAATATTGTTCGCTAAAGTAATCACGAATTCGTTTATAACGAGTGAAGGTTAATATACAGTAAACCCCTCTAAACCGGAATTCTGGTGGAGAAGAATTTTAGATACCTTTAGGCAGGTGCCTGCTTAATGCAGTGTGAAGGCCATGTAGATCTGATTCTGCAGATTTCGCCTTGTGCAAATAACCATATTCATTTACCCGTATTAAAATAATGAAATTAAATAATCCATGTCTAATGAATTGAATTCCTTTTGAGTGGTCGCCTAAGAGAGGATTTAACCCTAACAATGCTGAATTTTCAAATGGACTATTCCAAAATTCAAACACGTCAAGCATTTGGTGAATATTTAGGGTGTTTTTAATGAAACGTGTAACATGACAAACAGTGCTGACCCAGATAACATGAGTGACTGGTGTCCCGCACTGTAAGGGTTAACCCCTCCCTTCATATACAATGTATACACCTTTTCACACCTTTGCAAATAGAGTAGCCCTAGATCAGACGGTCCCTGTAATAGCCGTCTGTTGTTTGCTTATGAAATAATATACATGTAGATCAGGGTCCATGCTTATAAAGCTTTTATTTGAGTCTGAGTTTCGTTCTCAAGCCTTTGATTGGTCAGATTTGAGTTCTCAAGCTTTTGATTGGTCAGATTTGAGCCAAAGGCTCAAATCTGACCAATCAAAAACTTGAGAACGAACTCAGTCTCAACTAAACGTTTTATAAGCGTTTTATAGACCCTGAATCTACAGTTTCTGTCTCGCTAAAACGTCCCGTGTTAATGTACTATTGTAAAATTTAGTCTAATATATAGTCATAACACCATTAATTTTGCATGAATATTCAATAGGGAAAGGATTTATTACTTCGTGCAACTGATTGCTCGTTAATTTAGATTCAGTATTGACCACATCAAAGTATCATAACATCTAACAAATTTATGTTCAGACGCATCTTCCTAAATATGTAAAATAGTTTTGCCTATTTTGTTCTTTTAACCCTTCTCTTGCTGAATTTCAAATACATTTCTCCTTCTTTACCCATGTCCTGTTGTATAATAACATATATCTTCACTGTGTACAAGTATTTCGCTGTGCAATCACTGCTGTGGAGTGCACTGGTTGCACAATCAACTTGTAAATAGTGCAGACCCTGATGAGACAGCTCCTGCAGGAGCTGTCTCATCTGGATCTTCACTATTTACAGGTAGGTATATTGACGTGAATAGCAAGCGAATAGTTAAAAAGTATACTAGGATTGAAAAATTAGAGTTTGAGTTATATACAATAAACCCTCGATTATTCGAACACTCAAATACGTATCATTATCGACCATGGAGTAAGGCGGTAGTTTTATGTAGGGTGTAAAGTAATTCAGAAATGTCCTTTGGGAGCTTTCTGTATGACTTCCGTCCTACACTAAGCAGTCAACTACATAAAAGGATTCTTTGACAGTAAATTTTCGAGTTATACAGATTTTATTGTATTTAAAATATTCCTTTCCAACACGAACGATTCAAAGTGTGCGCTGCCGTATTACTTACAGTAAAACCCCTCTAAACCGGACATTAAATATAGTATAAATATCGGTCTAGGAGCTTTCTGCATGACGTTCATCCTGCATTGAGCAGCCACTTGCCTGAACGTATCTAAATTTTCCTCTACTAGAATTCAGGTTTAGTTTTTTTTACTGTATTTCTTTCAATAAAACGAGAGAAGTTTTAAAGTATCTATTCGCTTCATCATATTCCAGCCTTGTCAACAACGGGTTTCTGTTTACCCCTTTCACTGATAAATATTCATAAGAGAAATAAATACACTATGAATATTAATAAGATGAAACTAAAACGGCACACAAACAAGGCACCATGACAGACACTGTATAATTAAGTCTTATCTTATTTTTAACCCTTTACTTCGTATAAAAGCATTTTCACGCATTTGCAAACAGTAGACCCATATTAGACGGCTTCTATAGGAACCGTCTGATCAGGGTCTGCTGTTTGCTAATGGAAATTAATAAATCTGTTTCATTAGTTTCTAAAATGGCTACAATGTTCCACCTTCCATATTTCACTGTAACAATTTCGTCCATAAATATTCAGTAGGTATTGAAACTTGGACTAAATATACAACAGGGAAAACGTTAAGCAAATAGAGCATACTACAGGAGCCGTTTGATCTGGGTCTACTCTGTTTTCAAATATGTGAACAGCGCTCCAGATAAGATGCGTAAATTAAAACATTTTCAAGAATATATTTTTTATTTCTCCACCAAACCCTATACTGTGACCACTCTTTAGAATCGTCTCGAAGAGACGATTCTAAAGAGTGGTCATAGTATAGGATTTGGTGGAGAAATAACGATTTTAGAATTTTGGTACGCACTTTTATCCGTGGCTCTGTGTGAAAAGGTGTCTCCATCAGGTAAAGGATTAAACTCGATTCAGCTACAACTTTGAACTACGTCAGATTCGTTCAAACGTTTGACAATACTATTGACAATGGGCAAATAGATTGGACCCTGATGAGATATCGAGCGACGTAGCGTAACGTGGCACAGTGCCTCATCTTGATCCATACCGTTGGTTAATACCAGTTAGGTCTTCATTATGCCTGGCGTCCACTACAGCACCAAAGCCTTGCAGAATAAATTTTGCTCTATTCGGGAACCATTCGGGATCAGCTTTGTATTCCGGGTCATTCGGCATGCATTCCGCAAGTATTCGGGAAGTGGCTTACGAAGCGTTGCGGAACAGACGCCGAAGTGATGTAGAATCATGCCAAAACCTTGAGAATTACCTCCCGAATGCTTCCCGAAGGGTTTCCGATCGTGCGGAAAGGTTGCGGAAAGGTTGCGTAAATATTGCAGAACATGCCGAAGGGTTGCAGTCGTTGCAGAAATAAGGTAGAAGGGTTGCCGAATTGAGAGTCTGGGTATATAACGATGTCGCATTTTTGTGTTTTGAAGTGGAAAAGATGTCTCGTTGGAGTGGAAAAGATGCTTCCCCCTATATCTAGACTAGATTCATTCGGATGGAGCGGGGTTAACTCCGGCTCCCAACACCTAATAGGTAGTGGGTCGGAGTACATGTAATAAATAATGACAGTTCCTTTACGTCCGGATGAGCCGTCTTATGCTTGCTTTATATTAATACCCTTTTTTTAAACTGTATGTATTACCTTATCCTCCTCTCCATGCATGTTGTATATTTCAATATATGTGACTAGGGATTGCTTAAAAACATCTCATACTTAAATGAGAAAGAATCATTTTCAATGTCAGTTCTTAATGACTATTACTCATGTATGTCTTATTTTCATTTCATATCTTAATGTACATCTAAAGATAGTTCTTAGGCTTCTATAGTACACGTTTAGATCCACTTACACATATCCATACTATATGCACACAGCTTTATACTACAAAATAAGTAAGTGTGTACATGAGAATTAATGTCAATAAATATTGACATATATCTATTATAGCTATAGATGTGTTGCAAAATAACAAACTCTAAGGACCCTGTATGGGTGGGTCAAACACGAACCCCTTTTTCAGAATATCCAAAGTTTGCAAAAGTCAAGTACGCACTTTACTAGTATACTACTTGTAAAGGATACACACACATTTATATATTAATAATAATACAAACTCTGTAGACCCTATTTTGGGTGGGGTTCAAATGCACTCTTAGCAAGTACTTGGGAAGAGCACACACACACATCCGTACGCACACACAAACATCTACATATAAATGCTTCCCTCTCATGTGTTTTATTTCGTTGTCGTTAAAAAAACAATTACGAGTATAAGGGATTTATTATATACATGCTATTTTAAGGTTCTTTATACATGCAGTTTATCAATAGGTAGTTAGTAATGGAACGTATTTTGTTAAGAAGCTATTGTTTTAGTCGGTAAATAACTTCTAGCTCATGTTAAATAAGATATTTTGTAACATCCGACTATAAGTAAAGTTTCTTGTATATTGTATTTTATATCCCGAAATCCTTTCGGCAATCCGATGACCGTTCTTTTTTCAGATATACATGTATATAAGTTTTGCTGACATCAGCGTCTTCTGAGGCTTTTCAGGGTCCATGCTTATAAAGTTTTTAGTTGAGTCTGAGAACGTTCTCAAGCATTTGATTGGTCAGATTTGAGCCTTTGGCTCAAATCTGACCAATCAAAAGCTTGAGAACTCAAATCTGACCCAGGTCCCAGTTTCACGAACATTCTTGAGTACATGTAATAACTTAGCCAAGTGTGTTACTTGAAAATATACCAGAACATAAATTTTCATAAATTATTGTTTATTTTGTAGAAGCAAATTGTAACACGTTTGCTCAATTGTCATTTTAAGAAAACATATTGTATTTGATAATATTTGAGGGTGATCTTAATCAAAAACAATATTTAAGAATTTGTAACAAACTTAAGAATTTTACCAAATTCATTTTGGGTTTTATTAGATATTTCAGGCACAAACTGTTATTTTCTGTTTAAGAACTATAACAGAATGTCTGTAAGTATTCTGCTTAGATAAAACTTATCTTCTCTATATGTAAGCGTAATACCCCTAATAAGTTAAGCCTGATATTAGGTATATGAATCGTTCATAATACAAAAGGCATGTCTTCCGCGTGGATTCGGGAACCCTTCCACGTCTTCGGGAAGCCTTCGAGAAACCATCGGGAAGCATTCCGCATCGATTCGGCTTCATTCTGGAACCGCTTGCGGTGGATAGGAGACCCCGAAGCCTTGCAAGATGATCCCGAATCTACCCCCGAAGCCATCGCGAAGGGTTCCCAAACGTCCCGAAGGGTTGCAGAAGGGTTCGAGAAGGTACCGAAGCCATCCTGAATCAAATATTCGGCGTCCGAATTTTAAAACTTTTAAAACTTGGATGCCGAATCTTTTTCGATCCCGATCAGTCCCCGAATCACCCAGAAGGGTTTCCGAAGGGTTCAAGAATGACGCGGAAGGGTTCCCGAACATCCCGAAGGCATACCAAATCATCCAGAATTTGCGATATCCACATTCAGGAACCCTTCGGGAACCATTCGGCGTCGGGAACCATTCGACGCCAGGTCTTAGCGGGATAGGGTCAACAATAGAGCTACAGATAAAGGTTCGTATCCAAATACAGTAAAACCTCTCCATAACGGCCACTATATTGTCTCAATAAGTTGGTATTTAGGGTAGGTGAATGCTGAAAGCACGGTGAAAGTAAAACAGAACGCCCCTATAGGAGCGTTATGTTTTACTTTCACCTTGCTTTAAGCAGACACCTGCATTTAACACAAAATACTTATTGTACTTTAGTGGCAGTTATAGAGAGTGTTTACTACCAAAATAGTCGTTTCTCCACCAAACCCTATACTGTGGCCAATCTTTAGAATTGTCGATTCTAAAGAGTGGTTGGACAATAGGATTTAGTGGAGAAATAAAGGAGCTCTTCTTGAAATGTTTAAATTTTATCTTATCTTGACCTCTTGTCGACATATTCAACAAGTTGTATGCACTATTTGATTGTATTTTAATCATTCGGGGTTGGAGTCGTTTTGTTTTGTTCTTGTATTTGTTTGGTTTTGTTTGTTTGTTTGTTTTTGTTTTGTTTGTTGTTTTTTGTGTGTGTGGGTTTTTTTTGTTGTTTTTTTTGTTTGTTTTTTGTGTGTGTGTGTGTTTGTTTGTTGTTGTTTTTTTGTTGTTGTTGTGTTGTTGTTGTTTTTTTTGGGGGGGGGGGCATTGGAGAGGGGTTTTATTTATTTGTTTGTTGTTTTTGTTTGGTTGATTTGGGGTTTATTATTATTTTATTCATGTTGCTAATGTACTCAACGATGAAAGCCTATTCTTACAAAACTCATGTGCATTTTGTTTTCAACCCACTAGGAGTTTTTGGCCGAAGCCTTGATAAAAAGGGAGAATCATAAGTCAAAGCTCGCATTTTTCGGAGTTATCAGAAGGAAACATTGGTTTTTGATAGGCATTTCAAGGGTCAAACCCGAAGAAAACGCGAAAATGCACCGTTGCATTCTCGCGTTTTTCCCAAGGCATTGGCCAAAACTTCGATTAAAACAAAACGTGACAAATCACAAGTCAAATTTTAAATAAAGAATTATCAGATTTTGTTGGCCCTTCAAGGATAAACAAACAGCGGAACCATTGCATTCAGGTTTTGTTTTAGACAAAAAGCGGTGCGATAGAAGATTGAGATTACCCTAATGAGATTCCGTACATTTGTGGGATACAGTAAAACCTCTCTTTAACGGCCACTAAATTACATTAAGTATTTTTGTTAAATGCAGGTGGCTGCTTAAAGCAAGGTGAAAGTAAAACAACACTCCTATAGGAACGTTCTGTTTTACTTTCACATTGCTTTAAGCATTCACCTGCCCTAAATACAGACTAATTAAAACAATTTAGTGGCCGTTATAGAAAGGTTTTACTGTTTGTCCCGATGCATTTAGAATTTTAAACTCATTTCTTTAATCAAGGGATAATTGGTTAAACTTGCATAAGAGGTATAATTGCCTTAACACTTTCCCTGTTCTATGTTTATTACAAATTTCAATACCTAATGGATATTCATTGACAAAATAGTTATGATGGAATATGGAAGGTAGAACATTGTAGCCATTTTAAGAAGTAAAGAAACAGATCTATCTAATTCCATTAGCAAACATAGCAGACCCTGATCAGACGGCTCCTATATGAGCCGTCTAATCTGGGTCTACTCTGTTTGCAAACGCGTGAAAACACGTTTATATGAGGGAAAGGGCAACCCCTTATCAGGCTAAACTTGACAGCATTTGTATTTGCAAACAAGCTGGGTCCAGATGAGACCTCAAGTAACACAACGTCTCATCAGGATCCAAACCAGTTGACACTCGGTCTGTAGTTCCTCAAAATCATGAACGAATCAGAAGAGGACAACATCAATATTGAATCATATTATTTACTGTGTAGACAATAAGTTTTGCAGAGGGCTAAAGAACGGCAATGACGTTCGAATGAGCATAGCCTGAGGCAGTTGTCATATTATTTATTCTGTTATTGCAAGGATCGGAACAAACGTAAATGAATAAACAGATGTATTAAAAGCATTCACGATACTGACAATAGTTACCAAAACTGAAACATTTGAATGATGAACTGTCATGAAATTGGAATAACCCACATGTGTTAAAATATAGAATCTAATCAGCATGTCAGGAAAGTATTGAATGGCCAACCCTGATCAGAGGAATCTTAGGATATACTGTATGCAAATGCTATTTACAATCGTTTACAGAGGGTTGAGAGAAAAAGTGGTAGCTTCTGTCATGGGGAATAAAGTACAATAAAACCTTATAAACCGGACGTTAAATCTAGTAAAAATATCGGTCTTGGAGATAGTGACAGCTTATGCAGCCTGCATTTAGCAGCCAACTGCCTAAAAGTATATTAACCCTTCGCTTGCTAATCGCGTCAATATACCTACTTGTAAATAGTGAAGACACAGATGAGACAGCTCCTGCAGGAGCTGTCTCATCAGGGTCTGCACTATTTACAAGTTGATTGTGCAACCAGTGCACTTCACAGCAGTGATTGCGCAGCGAAATACTTGTACACAGTGA
The DNA here is from genome assembly GCA_963576725.1 of Azorinus chamasolen. Classification (NCBI taxonomy): domain Eukaryota; kingdom Metazoa; phylum Mollusca; class Bivalvia; order Cardiida; family Solecurtidae; genus Azorinus; species Azorinus chamasolen. The sequence continues at coordinate 42,301,423 of OY755249.1, forward strand.
GGATATATGTTATTATACAACAGGACATGGGTAAAGAAGGAGAAATGTATTTTAAATTTCAGCAAGCGAAGGGTTAAGTATTTTCTACTAGAATTCCGGTTTAGAGGGGTTCTAGTGTATACCATGTGTAACCTACTTTCACATTATATCTGCTAATCTCTACTCTAGTGTACACCATGTGTAGCCTACTTTCACATTATATCTGCTAATCTCTACTCTAGTGTACACCATGTGTAACCTACTTTCACATTATATCTGCTAATCTCTACTTTAGTGTACACCATGTGTAACCTACTTTCACATTATATCTGCTAATCTCTACTCTAGTGTACACCATGTGTAACCTACTTTCACATTATATCTGCTAATCTCTACTCTAGTGTACACCATGTGTAACCTACTTTCACATTATATCTGCTAATCTCTACTCTAGTGTACACCATTTGTAACCTACTTTCACATTATATCTGCTAATCTCTACTCTAGTGTACACTATGTGTAACCTACTTTCACATTATGTCTGCTAATCTCTACTCTAGTGTACACCATGTGTAACCTACTTTCACATTATATCTGCTAATCTCTACTCTAGTGTACACCATGTGTAACCTACTTTCACATTATATCTGATCATCTCTACTCTAGTGTACATTTCACATTATATCTGCCAATCTCTACTCTAGTGTGCACCATGTGTAACCTACTTTCACATTATATCTGCTAATCTCTACTTTAGTGTACACCATGTGTAACCTACTTTCACATTATATCTGATCATCTCTACTCTAGTGTACACCATGTGTAACCTACTTTCACATTATATCTGATCATCTCTACTCTAGTGTACATTTCACATTATATCTGCTAATCTCTACTCTAGTGTGCACCATGTGTAACCTACTTTCACATTATATCTGCTAATCTCTACTCTAGTGTACACCATGTGTAACCTACTTTCACATTATATCTGCTAATCTCTACTTTAGTGTACACCATGTGTAACCTACTTTCACATTATATCTGCTAATCTCTACTCTAGTGTACACCATTTGTAACCTACTTTCACATTATATCTGCTAATCTCTACTCTAGTGTACACTATGTGTAACCTACTTTCACATTATGTCTGCTAATCTCTACTCTAGTGTACACCATGTGTAACCTACTTTCACATTATATCTGCTAATCTCTACTCTAGTGTACACCATGTGTAACCTACTTTCACATTATATCTGCTAATCTCTACTCTGCTACCACTTCTGATTCGCTCAGGGGTTTATTTGTGAGAAACTAGTGACCGGGTGTCAAACAACTTGGATCATGAAGAGATGTTACGTTACTCTGCGTCTGACCTAGATCCAAATTATTTGTAAACGTCGATTAGGTCGTCCATAGCATGGAAAAGGTTAACATATTTTCATTTCTTAAATTACTTACGTACAGAAATGTAATTATATGCGGAACGAACTATTTCTTTACATCATATGTCTCCAAACTAAGTAATCCCCAAAATAAACTAATTTATATGCAATCAGGAGTATAATCCGAAAGCCTAATTTTAAAAGTGGTATATATTTATATATACACTACATGCTGCGATTTAAATTGAATTAACTTCAAACAGGTGACAGGAGACAGCGACTAGTAGAGATTAATACAAGTAGAATGACATTATACGATACACAGTAAAACCTCTCCAAAACAAAACTGGTATTGTAACACAGATGGTAGCTTAGTGCAGGGCGACAGTTATGCAGAAAGCTCCTCTGGGAGTTTTCTGTATTACTTTGGTCCTGCAGTAAGCGACCACCTGCTCTTATAGACCCCCTTTATTTTCACCAAGTGATCGTTATAGGATGATTCTACTGTATAACCAGTGTATAATCTACCAGTAATCACGTTCAATCTACCATTATCAAGTCAGGACGTTGCAGTAAAACCTCTCTATAACGGCCACTAAATTTACATCAAATATTTTGTGTGAAAGGCAGGTGGCTGCTTAAAGCAAAGTGAACGTAAAACAGAACGCTCCTATAGGAGCGTTCTGTCTTACTTTCACATTGCTTTGAGTAGCCACCTGCCCTAAATACCAACAACTTAACACGATTTAGTCCGTTATGGACAGGTTTTACTGTATATCAATTTGTGAGATTGCTTGTACACGCAACACTTACCCAATTCAGTATGACCTGACTTGCAACAGGTTGGGTCCGGATGAAAACGTCGCTTTATTGGACGTCTCCTCAGCATCCAGGCTGTTTTATTTGTTTGTTTTGTATCGGTTTTTACGTAACTTTAACCCTTCGCTTGCTATTCACGTCAATATACTTACCTGTAAATAGTGAAGACCCAGATGAGACAGCTCAGAGAAATACTTGTACACAGTGAAGATATATGTAATTATACAACAGGACATGGGTAAAGAAGGAGAAATGTATTTTAAAATTCAGCAAGAGAAGGGTTAACACCATTTCAGTCACATCGCGACGTCCAGCTAATTACAGGTGGAGGAAACGCCTTGAGAATTTGTACGAAACGAATTGCATCTGACAGTCGATGAATAGTTACTCAAGCTGAATTCTACATGTACACGCGAGCTTTAACAAATTATCGGACCTCGATTTACAACCATAAACGCCCTTTACTCCTTGAATATTTTTGTAAGAAATAGTGCTATCATGAATATTTATTAGATTAATTTATACAATGACATATACACATACGGGACATTTTGGCCCTGGCAGAAATTATTTATTCAGATCTATATACTTCCATTAGAAAACAGAGTATATGCTGATCATATGACTGGAAGGTGAACCATCGGATCTAGGTCTACTTTGTTTGCAAATGCGTGAAAATGCGTCTATATGGGATAAAGGCTTTTACAAAGACGCCATATAGTTACTGCAAAACTTACATCAAAAACAGTGTACATGCTTAAGATAAATTACGTTGTTCATCTATAACATAGTCTTAAGTACCCCATTTGATTCTCAATAAATTAGATAGGACAGTTTACATGTATTTTCCATTCGATATGTGTTTTCAAAAGCAAAGTAATTTATAGCATGGTAAACCATGTTTACCTTGATCAGATGGCTCCTGTATCTGGATCTGCACTATTACTGATTGTAACGAACTTACTAAAGCACATAACAGACTAGAACGGTTAATTAAATGTAATTCTAATGCAACATTTTTGTAACACTTATTCTGATTGGTCCACGTGACAAAATTTGAAGCATATAAACCACCGATATACTGTCGGAAAAATGAATATACTGTCGGAAACCGAATCACTAGAAAATTTACTACGAAATATTCATACGCGCATTAATAGTAAAATTGAATGAATGGGTCTGAATGAACGAAGACACTGGATGAATGAAATGTCAAATGTTTTCATTTTGCTTGTTGTTTTTTTAACACATTTTATGGTTGTAGTCAATGTGAGTCTGGCGATTCTATTCAAATATCTATCGCAAATTCCCACAAGTTGATCCTGAGTCCATTTATTTCACATGTTGATCTAATTCACTGTCATTGAACAAACGTTTCTCTTCCTCTATTCTGTTTTGAGGTGTTTGTGGCACTTGCACCCTGTAAATATAAGATTTCAAGGCATATAACCATGTAGCTGTGAGCTTTATATCCATGCTGAAACTATTTAAGAAGGACCTGACAACACTTAAACATTACCAACCGATCACAGACAATGATCTGAAAACACTAATAAACTCAGGTTTCCTCTCTGTCATAAATCACAAATCTTTCCAAAGAAAAGTGGTTTGACATAACCTTGAATTTCGCTCTTCGTGGTATACATATAATAGAAAACCTAAGATCTCTGACAAAAGTACAATTTATGAGTCATGCAGGAAACATGTCATGTAAATCTCTGAAAACATACCTGATAAAACTGCTCCCGTGATCGAACCATTTCATTCAGTAACCCAAACGTTCAGTCGATTATGAAGAATCATATACACATCCAGGCCTGTTGGTGAGCGTGTGCTGAACGAAATGATGAAAACAATTTCTGCTGAGGCTTGTTTCGTCAAAAGTTTTAAAACACAAGTCACTGTGTCCGAGAGACCGCAATCATGCACTAGCTGTTGGCCTATGCTGGTGTCAAAACCAGGGAAATAATGAATAAGTCCGGTCATCAGAATGAAGCCAGTGTCCGAAGCTATAATGCGGACTCGTCCTACAATCAGAAGCGGCAGTATTCTTCAATTCTTCAATGACAGTCCCATAATGAGAATTCGCCCCACCCACCCAAGACCACTCGAGGGCTCTTTGCAAATTCCAAACATGCCTGTAGAGTGTCGCTCCTGATAATTTCCATTTGCACGTCCACTTGGCCTATCATCATTCTCATCAAATACACCAATCAGCCAAAGTATCTTGAATATGCAACCAGTTCCACATTGCAAACAATTTAAAAATAAATACATTGTAATTCCGTTGTCAATGTGCACAATTATTGTGGAATTTCGAGCAATGTCGAGGTCAAATTTCTTTCGTAGTTTTGAAAGGGACCTACCGTCAGAAATTCAACGGACTATGACTTAACGGTTTTCATTTGTGAAAATCAAAGTATCAAGTGAAAACACCAGTTCTTGGTATATTGAATATAAGCATAATTGCTAGGTTCCGGGAGAACTATTTTCTATATGCGTAATGCGGAGATATGCGGTGTTTCATGACGTCATGCTATGACGACATAGAGAAAATATCAAAGGACTTAAAGTATTGTTTGTTTTTTACCATCTGGATCTATGGTTTCATTAGAATAGGGATAACCGTTGCGTATTTGAAGATTTTCAGCAGTATATCGGTGGTTTATATGTCGCAAATAATCGTTTTACATGCTCCGCTAACGCGTCGCATGTAAAACTAAATTTGCGACATATAAACCACCGATATACTGCTGTAAATCTTCAAATACGCAACGGTTATCCCCTAAGTAGTGTGCATCTTATTATGTGAGACTACAAATCAATGGTGAATACAGTTTGGATTATGACTTAAAGCGTTAATTAAAAGGGAGATAATTGCAGATGTTTTATATCTTTGAATTAATGAATGAATCATGATTTACGGCCCATCTACACTGATGGTCATTTGGAGCCGAATAAATGATGTAAATAAAACTGTAACATGATATCAAATAGAGACAATCTCACTAGAACTTTTAAAAGTTTACATCTGTGATTTTGTATATGTATTTGATCATTTGCAAACTACTTGTTCATGTAGTAAAGACATTTTGGGTTTTTGCCCTGGAACAAAAACATTTCATTTTCCTTAAGTGGAAATGACTGCATTTATTTTAATTATTTTTAATTTGTCAATTATCTCCCTTTTTAGTGTAGTAGATCAAGAACTTGTAGCTATAAAAATGTTCTTAAACGTTTAGCAATTCCAGTTATTTTAAGAAATCTGAGCAAAACTGGTGCACTATTTCCCGCCTCATCACTCATTTAATCTAGCATTTAAACTAGCTTCAACAATTAGGCATTTATCGTGTTAAGATTGCCCTCGGCGTCGCCATTAAAATAATTTGCGACTGTTAAAAACCTCATATACTGTCGCAAATTTCAAATTACAGTAGGATTAACCCTGTAATATGTTAGATATTTACTTAAAATATAATGACATCATGAGTATATATTAGCTGGTATTTGTACATAAGATTGTTTGGTATTGGTAGAAGCTCAACAGTAAACTTTTTAAGTCTACTATCATTTAATAAGAAACAGAGCATACCCTGATCAGACGGCTCCTATAGTTTATGAGGAGGGGGGATAAACTCTGATTTGCCGCTTTTGCTTTCGTACGATTCATTCAAACTTTTGAAAAAAAGCATTAACCCAGTGTCTAATAATATAATGACATAATATAGAACCGAGTTTTCGAGTTGAACTTTTTCCAAGAAATAGAATAATGTCCACGCTAATAAAATCAAACTGTATTTGGATGAAATTAAATACATAAAACATATGTCCTGTCCATACTAAAGGTTCTGGTTGATGGAAAAATAAATTTTGTATTCGATTAAGGAAAACCTTTCAGAACATTTATAGAGAATAATAGGTTAGTGCCGTAGATGGGACGCTTTATCCGACGAGGGGAGAAAACGTTGAGGCGAGGCTTGCCGAGCCTCAACTGTTTTCTCTCCGAGTCGGATAAAGGCGTCCCATCTACGGCACTAACCTATTATTCGATTTATCCAGTCAATATAGTTAAATGTCTTTTTTATAGACTCATAACACTCTTGAAATAATTTACATTGAAAATGCAGTTTTTCGATCAACGGATCCCTCCCTTTTCACTTCCATTTAGACGTAAATAGATCTAATGAGCTACCGCAGAGGAATATAGTTTCGATACTTGTATTACTAGAAGGGAAACGTGGTTGAATTTGAAAAATAAGATGATTTGAATCGAGGGTCGATAAGTTATTTCAAACAGACATGATCTATATTCTTTGGTCAAATTCGAGTTACGTAGTCTCGGTTTCTATTTTTAGATTCTACCTAACGTCACTCAGAAATCGATGGAACTGAACAGGCTATATTTAGGTTTATGACTATCACCGCCCCTGTAAGAATTTATCAATCAAATAATCATGAGAGTGAAAAGGAAACATTTACTATTTATCTGTCAATCTTTGCTTCCAGGTTTGATTTTATCAAAAACGGGTTTTGCCAGCGGTGGATTAAATTAATAAAAGTGATAAATCAGCGTCATTTTGTATGTGGCCTCAGTGGCGTAATCGGTAAGGGCGACGTCTCTAGAGAGATTAGAATTAGTTTTTGTAAGATCAGGCGCGGGTTCGAATCCAGCTGTAGCCAATTATTTTTATTTTTTCTCATTTGAATAATTCTTCTGGTGACCAAATAGATCTGTTAGATCTATTCCATCAACATGTTTATGAATATTTACAAAAAACTGAAATAGTTCCATGGTTATAGAATCATTACGCCTATCTACTAACCTAATAAACCTTCCACTACCGGAAGTAACCTAATAAACTTAAGTTTATTTGCACCCCCTTTATTATGTCACTAGAGAAGCCTGGTGACTGGATAAAAACCATTTAATCCCACATCAATCAAAGAAAACTCGTCCCGATTATTCTGGAACCCATTCATTTTTTATGCTGAGGGTCACAGTCAATAAATGTTTCACTGTTTGCAGAAGTTGACTTTAAGGATACTGGGCATTAATGGGTTAAACTACTGATGGTATCTTGGACAGGTGACCTTGAGTGGCAAATGAATCACAGAGAACATAAAACTCCCTTGAGAGTTTACTGTACTAAATATGTGTTGCGTCCATCTGTAACAAAGAATGAGTGGCCGCTTCAGAGAGTCGCCATTGTAAAACCAACTTTGTGTAACAATAAACTATTTATTTGTCATCCAATCCGCCATTGTATTTAATATCAACGTCGGTCATTCAATAACGAGGACGATCACCTTGATAAACTTTACACATTGTTGTATTAATGAGTAACCGTTGGCACAGTACAGTGAGAGTACACGTGACCTTGGAAGAAAGTGTCCATAGAAATGAATGCAGTACACCCGCTCTTTAATAGCGGTCATTAATAACTCCAGGTGCGGATTGAGAAGGGGCGGAGCCGGCGTAGCCCCCCCCCCTTTCCCCTTAAAATAGATCTATATACAGTAAATCCTGCCAGTAACAATATGACGTCATATAAGAACATTACAAATTGGAGCCAAACTGGCATTGCTTTGATTTTATGTCCATTGTCACATTAGACACGTTCTCGTAAATTATAGTTAGGCAGAATGAAATAGACAACTCATATCTGCGAGGGATACAAGGGGGTATATTATCAACCTATTCCATATGTGCTACCTTTTTACCCATTCCCTCATATTGACGTTTTCTGGCGCCTCTTTAAAACACTGTTTTGAAACCATTGTGATAAATAGAGCATTTTCTCCACAGGAGCAAAATTAATACTCTTTTTATTAAAATGATTTCAAAACTACACAATTCTAACATTTTCCTTTCCTCCAGTAAATGTTCCGTTTCGATAGATTTAGATTTATCCAAAGAAGTTGGATCTAAAAATAGCCTATGAGGGAATAAGTTAGTCCAACACTTTTACCTTCGTCTCGATTGTTTTATGAAGATCAGGTTGATAATATCCTCTTGTAGCCCTGCAGAGATGTGATATTTGCAAACTATTAAATTGAACAAATATACACGGAACATATGAACAGCCTGTCAAACGAAACAATTAATCATAGATATGTAATATTTGTAATCTTGTGAGGATTATTCCGTTCTAAATTTCAAGATATTGTATATATCACAACGTATCACAACGTCCATTTTAGAAGATTATGATGTTTAAATGTTCAATAGTTGTATATAAATCACTGGGTTCTCACTTTTGATATGTCACTTTGTGATGATTATGACGCTTAATGTTCAAGAACTTATATATAACATACTGTGGTATTACTTTTAAAGTGTCATTTAAAATGCCATGGCGTTTAAAAGATGCAGTACATAACATACTGTGATACCACTCTCGATATGTCATCGAGTGAAGAGTGTTACGTTTAAAAGTTCAAGATATTATATGTTACACCATTAGTTATCATTATTGATATAGCAATGTGTGAGTATTATGGTACTGAAAGAAAAAAGAAATGAAATATAATGTTTCAACACACTGTAACAGAGTGAATTTACTAATATTGGCGAGACATGGTCCATAGGTGAACAATGAAATTTGCTTAAAATAAGGAAATCCAATTGCTCTGAACATATCGGGTATTGTCATAGGATTAAATGTATTAACAATTATATACATTTTTTATGTTCAGTGCTTAGTATATACATGTTTTTATTTTCACTAGCAGCTACCTGTCATCCCTTTGGTTCTTAAGTCGTCTAAATTTATAATTCTAATCCCTTCAGTTTTAACCTTCATTGCTAATCCACTAGTGTCAGGCGCGTGACCATTTCATGGCTAACCCACAGGTGCCAGGTGCGTGACCATTTCATGGCTAACCCACAGTGTCAGGCGCGTGGCCATTTCATAAATCCTACTGACAAGCATCTTCAAATACGTTTAAACATCATACTTTGACAGAAAAAAAATCATCAATCGTAAAAATGTACATGTATGTGTCGGTAGCGACTCGGTCGATAACATGGTTTAAATATTTGCATAAATATAAGCAATGTTGTAAACCAAGAAGCATCTGCACATGACAGTAAAGCAACATTAATTCATTCCGCTTTTGTGTCTTACATCTACAATGCATTCGGCGGGATGATTCGAGTTCGCCTCGGTTTCGCTCGTGTGATTGAAATCTGGATTACCATATTTCTTACGTAGAAGAATGACTAAACGATGGTGATCAAAGGTAGCTTTCAAAAGCAATTGTTAGTATGCTTTCAAAAGCCATTGTAGATAATATGCAGTTATTCTGTTTGCAAGTCTGAACTATCATACCAAAGGTATTATCTTTCCTAATTAGAAGAATACATTATAAATTACCTTACATTGGTTGACTTCTTTAAGAAAACCTGATTTTCAAATGTGCTTGTATGTCATCTTCATTTGGAAATTTAAAAGATCAATCATCACGTATAAACATGGTCGAGGTATTGTTGCACCCATCACCCCTTTGAAAACAGTGTAGATCCAGATCAAACGTCCCCTGTAGGAGTCTTCTGATCTAGGATTGTTCTGTTTGCTTATGAAATAAAATAGATATGAGTCAACGGTTTCTGTCATGGTAAATAACTTCCCTTGTTCATGGTGTCATTACCAAATGGTGCACTAATGTAAACTCATGGTGTCATTACCAAATGGTGCACTAATGTCAACTCATGGTGTCATTACCAAATGGTGCACTCATGTCAACTCATGATGCCATTACCTAATGGTGCACTCATGTCAACTCATGATGTCCTTACCAAACGGTCCACTCATGTAAACTCATGATGTCATTACCAAGTGGTGCACTAATGTCAACTCATGGTGTCATTACCAAATGGTGCACTCATGTCAACTCATGATGCAATTACCAAATGGTGCACTCATGTCAACTCATGATGTCATTACCAAATGGTGCACTCATGTCAACTTATGATGTCATTATCAAATGGTGCACTCATGTCAACTCATGATGTCATTACCAAATGGTGCACTAATGTCAACTTTTGGTGTCATTACCAAACGGTGCACTCATGTCAACTCATGATGTCATTATCAAACGGTGCACTCATGTCAACTCATGATGTCATTATCAACCGGTGCACTCATGTCAACTCATGATGTCATTACCAAATTGTGCACTCATGTCAACTCATGGTGTCATTACCAATGGTGCACTCATGTCAACTCATTAAGTCCATTATTTATTCATTGTGTACAGAGAACGAAAGCAACACAATGGACTCTCTTAGTTCTATGCATAACATAATAGTTTCAAACAGCATCTGCATGATATGAAATTGGCCGGTTTAACCCTTTCACCGGATGTGATTAACTATGCAAACAGTTTGGATCCAAATGAGACGCCGAGTAATTCGGTGTCTTATCAGGATCCAAACTGTTTGTTACTGTAACTATGTTTTTGAAACAAAAATGAAGAAAATCAAAAAAAAAATGAAAATTTGTAGCAGACGACAATGTTAGCAGACGACAGAGTTTGGCAGCGAAAGGGTTAAAAGATTTTAATATGCTGGTTTGATAGAGGCATTTGTTTAAGTTCATGTCATGGACCTGAAGTTAAATTGTGATAGTAATATTTAATTCTAGTGTCGAGGTTTTCTCCATTAGAAATATATTATTATGACTTATAACTTTGATAATAAACTTTCCACTTTCAATGGAGTTAATACAGTCCCATCACAAATAAGATTTTCTAATTTATTTTAACTTTAATGCATTTCATGACCGTAAACCTTTTAAGATGGTCCTTGGTAAACTGCTATCAAATATGCTTTGTTTATAATATCCTCTGCTTCAGACTAAAACTGAGAGGGTTTTGTTCAATTTCGTTCCATTTAATTATCTAATGCTACACACAGATTAAGCCTGATCAAACATTCAGTTACAAAGATTCGCCTAATATGGCAACATATATTAGTTTAGCCTTTTCCCTCATGTTGACGACTTTTGACGCCTCTGCAAAGATCACCTGTTGAAACCATTGTGATAAATAGAGCATTTGCTCCTATAGGAGCAAATGCTCTATTTAACACAATTGTTTCAAACTACAACATTCTAAAATTTTCCTTTTCTATAGTTAATGCTCCTTTGCGGTAGATTTGTCCAAAGAGGTTGAGTCTGAAAATAGCCTATGAGGGAATGGGTTAAATAAGGTCAGTGCATTGTTCTGGTTTTAAGACACAAACCAGACTGTGCCTTTATCTCCGGGCAATGCAAGGCAACACCGAAGCTGTGGTTCTTTCTTTGTTAAGCTTTTAAATGAGTCCATTATGACGTATAAAGATCATCAGTAATTCCAGTTTGTTGTTACGTGTACATACTGATCGATATGAAGTATTGAATCTTTTGATCAAACAAGGATGACGAAGTTCACATCGCTTTTGGCAATAGAAGGTATTCAACGCTCAAAACTGTTTTGCAAGCATTTAATGAATGTAGTGTCACACTTTAACCCATTTCCTTTGAGACTATGTTAAGACCTAACCTCTTTGAATAAATTTACTGAAAAGCAGCATTTACTAGAAAAGGGTAACTTTTAGAATTGTGCAGTTCTGAAACAATTGTAATGAATAGATCATTTGCTCCTGTGTTTATCAGAATGGTTTCAAAAACTGACATTTACAGAAGCGGCAAATCGCGTCAATATGAGAGAATATGTAACCCGTTGAGTGTAGGAAAGGAATGAACTGGCATTAGCAAATACGAGCAAACACTCGAATATAGTGTTGAGCAGACCAGGATGCCCCTGATCAGGGTATGTACAGTTTTCCATCCAAATGTCCCAAGAACATTTAAGCTTTTCATATTGAATGGACTCTAAAATAAGGTATTGATGGACCATTCCTCTTTGAATATTTAAAGAGTTAGAGAAACTATCGAAAACTTGCTCTGGTGCATCTCGTATGTATAATCATATGACCAATACAATAGAACATGTCTTAAGCGGCCATCAAACGAACTCTAATTATGATTCTGTAAGGCAGGTGGTAGCTTAATGCAAGTCATAAGATATGCAGAAGGGTCTTTTATGAGCTTTCTGCATTACATTTGCACTGCATTAACACACCTATGTGGATCATGCATACCTTATGTTGTTACATTTCTGGAACGTTTCCCAGCAATTTCATCAAAATTACGTACATACATTTCACTAAATAAACACAGATAGACAGTATTGTAAACTGATATAAGGCCTACCGGTATCATGTATACCTTCTGACATCTTATTTTGGATTTATAAACGCGTCCAGTTTTATATAAATCTTAGAAACTAACCAAAAAACGACCAGTTTAACAAATATACTCTTATAGTGTATTTGAACTAACTTTTTTAACACTGTCGTTATATACTGTACTCACTCACTCACTATGAATAATGATAAACAATAGTGGCCCTGGTGCAAGCCACCTTGTTTCAACGCGACAGTAGATCTTGGTCTACACAGCTCGAACATTTGCCATGGTTATATCTCTTGATTCGAGTATTAAACACCACACAGTAAATGCTCTAATATTGTTCTGTAACGGATTCTTCGAGACAAAACTAAAACAGCACGCAAAGTCCAAGTATCACCTTTAACAATCCTCCAGTTCACAGCAATACAGTACCACAATTATAACAACTCACTACTAACTTTCTCAAAGAGGTCTTATATAGGACCAGTGAATCCGCCAGTTCCGTCTGCTCAAGTAGCTCCGTCTGCTCCGCCAACTCCTGTAACTCGTGCAGGAGTTCGTGCAGCAGCTCGTGCAGCTCGAAATACAAATGGTAGCACCTCTTGACAAAAGGTTTAAGACTGTCATAATAATGACGGAGTCATACCCAATTCACCACAGGAGCTGTATTAAGCTCTAAATGAGCACAAATACTACAGTTCATTATATAATCATGGAGACGGTTGATTCATTTTAATGGCATTGCTTCGTCGTATCATTTGCTTGCTTTTTACTTCTATCATTGACCTTTTTTAAAAACCTTTACTCCAAATGAGTATTCATGTAAGAAGTAATAACGTCGTTGATATTTTCCCATGTATTGTCATATTGTTTAAGGATTATTTTTATATGGACGTGATTCTACAGTTTCTACTATAGCCAAAACTTCCCGTGCCCATGTGCAATTATGAAACTTAATCTAATAAATATATTTATGATGTCAATATTTCTTACATGAATATTCATGGAATAAAGGGATAAGCATTTGACAATGGCGGTTTGACAAACAGTGCAGACCCTGATCAGAGGGCTTCTTCAAGAGCTCTCTGATCTTGGTCTACACTGTGTGCCTGTGTCATTTTTATGGGACACGGGTCACTAATGGGTTAGGTAGCAGTTGATTTTTATAATGTCATATTTATATTTTTATAAACACAGAATCCAATCAATAACATTTAATATTCAAACAGACAGTCCATAATCAGACGTATTCTACAGGAGTCCTGATCTTACATACTATGTTTGCAACTGCGTAAAATGCAAATGCATGGAGTAAATGGTTGAGTATTTGCCAGATGACAAATCTGTAATTGAATCATTACAGAGCTCAGTGTCAGGCTATATATCCCAACTAAAACTTTAATCAAGCTTTACGCCTTTACACACCTTTATTCCACTGTAATCAGTGATGCGTGTTTAACCCTTTACTCCATGAATATTCATGCAAGAAAACATTTCATCATGAATATTAATTAGTTTAACCCATTACCTCACAGGCTATTTTTTAGATACAACCTCTTTGAATAAATCTACCGAAAAGGAGCATTACCTAGAGAAAAGGAAAAGTTTAGAATTTTATAGTTTGAAACCATTGTATATACCATCCTATAGGAGCAAATGCTCTATTTATCACAATAGTTTCACAAAGTGACTTTTACAGAGTCGTCAAAAGTCGTCAATATGAGGGAAAGGGTTAATTATATATAAACACATGAACACATAAATGTTTGGATACAGCTGAAACTGTAGGGGCCGTCTGATCGGGGTCTACTCTGTTTACTGAGGCGTTAAAAGCGTTTGTATGAAGGAAAGGAATAAACTCTGCAAAAATCGCTCAAGCTCTTGAAAATATATTGACCAATGCGCTAATCGTTTACATACTGATTTACTCGGTGTCAGAACTGGGTCCAACCTGTTTACATTGCCAGTCAGATCGTAATGTCCAGAATATACGCTAATTCCTATACCAATTACTTGTGAACGTTGATTATTGTTTGACCTTTAGGCTTGTCGGCTCATTTCAGTACCATGCAAGGCCATATTGTTAGATTGTATTGAAATGTATCATATATGAAGAAGAATAAACACCGGCTTTATATCCAAATCGTACCATGTTAACCCTATGAATGCGGGAAACCAGTTGGCTATGATTTGCAAACAGTATAAGCTCAGATCAGAGAACTCCTACATGTGTCCTCTGGTCAGGGTATGCAGTGTTTGTCATTCAGATTCCTCTCACAAATTAAACCTTTCATACTGAATGAACTACACATTTAATTAACCCTTTACCTCATAGGCTATTTTTAGATCCAACCTCTTTGAATAAATCTACCGAAAAGGAGCATTAACTAGAGAAAAGGAAACTTTTAGAATTTTGTAGTTTGAAACCATTGTGATAAATAGAGCATTTGCTCCTATAGGAGCAAATGCTCTATTTATCACAATGGTTTCATAAAGTGACTTTTACAGAGTCGTCAAACGTCGTCAATATGAGGGAATGAGACAAAAGTCGTCAATATGAGGGAATGGGACAAAAGTCGTCAATATGAAGGAAAGGGTTAACAGTGATGGGTTATTCCACTTCGAAAGTTCAGAATTGACAGAGTGGACTATTTGATTTGTTATTTGACGACCAGTTCCATGAAAAAATAATAATAGTGCAGACAATCTGGATCAGTTGTTTTAACATTTATCCAATCTAGCGAGACTTGATCAATATATGCACGCAACTGATCATGATGAAATTATTTCAAGTATGTCGGTGTCTAATCACAGAAAAGGGTTACGTGGAGAAATAAAGAAGCTATTCTTGAAGCTGTTTAAATGTACGCATCTTATCTGAACCTCTGAGATGAAATTTCAATTATTTCGACGTCTAATCACCTGTTTGACACTCGTTTTATTGTTTCTCAAGTGGTTGAACGAATCGTAAGTAAGAGAATGAACATTTACAGAATTAGATTGAAGCAGAATTCAAGCAGTTTCATCTGATCAGATATTCCAGAGCTTATAAATACCTGTCTCCTGGGGCGAATAATTTCGTTTCATGAACATTGGCGTTCCATCTTGGATTATTGTGATGAAAATTGGCACCCTGTAATCAAAAATAATAGGTGCTTCAAACATTATAGTTCAATGTTTAATTAGTTTAAAGTTGACTGACGGGGTAATTTTAACAACTTACGGTTATGAATTGCCAACACTAGAACATACTGGCAACTATTAATCCCTTCCCTCATATTTGTAAAATTCACTTTGTGAAACCATTGTGATAAATAGAGCATTTGCTCCTATTGGAGCAAATGCTCTATTTATCACAACGGTTTCAAACTAAAACATTCTATTTTTTCCTTTTCTCTAGGTAATGCTCCTTTTCGGTAGATATATTCAAAGAGGTTGGATCTAAAAATAGCCTATGAAGTAATGGGTTAAAGTGGTGACACTTAGTGAATGCTGAAGAAAAATTGAAAGCGTCGTGAAAATTGTCACATTCAATAACCATATGTTTTCCTTCATATAACCGCCTTTTCACGCATCTGCAAACAGAGTAGACCTAGATCAGACGGCTCCTATTGGAGCCGTCTGATCAGGGTCTGCTCTGTTTGCTAATGGAATTTGATAGATCTGTTTCTTTAGTTTCTAAACTGGCTACAATGTTCCACCTTCCAGATTTTATTATAACTATTTTGTCCATGAATATTCAGTAGGTAACATGAAAATAGACAACCCTTTCAGTGCCAACATTGTAGTCTGCTGCATACAATTTTGTTTGCCTCGAGTACTAGATTGATTAACAGTAGGGACACTGATGAGACGATGTGACGTCATTTACCTGAAAGAGATACATGTTAACGTCTTTACAAACATTCAGCTAATTGATATCTAAACAATCACTATTTTGACATTAGTATCCGGTAAGTTTACTCAATGAATAAGTACGAAAGTAATGATGACGTCATGAATATTGATCAGATTAATTTAGATAAAGACACATTGACACGGAGGATTTGTCTTGTAGTGAAAACTGCAGAATAATATCTAAAATTATTTCATAAGCAAACAGAGCAGACCCTGATCAGACGGCTACTATAGGAACCGTCTGAGCTGGGTCTACTCTGTTTATGCCATAATATATAGTTCTGCCATGATCAAACATTCCTTTGTCCATGTGCTATTATAACACATAAATCTAATTAATATCCATGACGTCAGTATTTCTTACATGAATATTCATAGAGGAAAGAGTTAATTATGAAAACCTTATTCCGTCGACGACGGAAGAAATATTGTAGGTCACAGTGTCACTATTGTTTGATCTTAATCAAGACATGTCAATAGTTATAATCACTGTTTAACTGGCAGACTTCGAATCAGGCAGTTGCTAAATTAAGGACGAATGTAACACGGAAATTTAAGACAGCTTACTGCATTGCGTTAAATAAGAAATATATAGTAAAAACTCTTTTAAGTGACCACCGAAAATGGGTCTAAGTTTGCGTCTTAAAGGCAGATGGAAGCTTAATGCAGGTCGAACATTTTGCAGAGAGCTCCTGTATGAGCTTTTTGCATTACTTTCGCCCTGCATTATTTGAGCAAACATAAACTTTTACAGATACCTGCATTTATTCATAAAGTGATCGCTTTAGAGAGGTTTACTGTAACAATAAAACTCTAGAATAATGTACATTAAACCCCCTCTAATGCGACCACCAAACAGATATCTAATCCTGGGTTTTGAGACAGGTGGTTAAATTGCTTAATGCAGGACGAACGTAATGCAGACAGCTCGTTTCGTCATGCATTAAGCAACCACCTGCTTTTGAAAACGTCTGTGTGTAATTATAAAGTTACTGTATATTGCAATTTATAAACTAAGCGTATCGAATTTACTGATAACGTATCGTGGCATGCATATGCTACTGCTGCTACGGCCAACATAAACTCTCCCGGTTTTCATACAAATACAGTTTTCCAAACCGAGAAGCATCTGCACGGGACAGTTAACCAGAACAAAACTATTCCTCCTTTGTGTCTTACAATGACAACGTATACGACTTGATCAAAAGATGAATTCTGTCACCGATTTCGCATCGACTTCGCTCCGATTTTCTTTTGATAGAAATTTGGATTGACATATTCCCTCAGTACGGAGAAGGACAAAGGGTGACTTTCAAAAGATGCTTTCAATATCAATTGTTAGATCACATGTAGCAATTCTGTTTGCATGTCTGAACTATCAGGACAAAAGTGGTGTCTATTCTAATCAGAAATACATGTATGACAAGTAAAACATAGCTGTACATGCACATCAAAGCGAGTAAGTGCAGCGCCAAAACAAAGCGTACCATCATGTAAACCTAATCATTTGCTTAATAAGTATTAAATGATATTTTGAGTGAAGTGTATAGTGTTTATTACTTGAGAATTGAAAGCAAAGTAGTTCTAAACAATATAGACACTGGTAAAATACCTTTTTATTTCAATTATACTAGTATACGAAAGGCTAGTCTTCTTATGCTGATATGCATTTATTATGCTAGAAGATAATACGCAGAGCAAAAATCGGGTATAGAAGAAGCATCTAAAATATACGGCAGAAAAGGACCTTTTGGTATTGATAGCATAATTAAAACTACTAAGTAAATGGCAATGAGGGACATTACTTAGTTGTTTGCTCTTGATAAAAGTAGAAGCTTTTTAATAAAAATCATGGCTCCTTTTATTTGAAAACCATTGTTTTGTCCTTGATACTCTTATCGACCAAGTAAAAGTTTACATTGGTTTAATGAATAAATTATAAGGATGAACTTAAATTTGTGAAAAGAAATAAGGATATATCCTTCTTTGAAGAGTAGCAAAGGGATATAAACAACTAATGTTCCTCATTACAGCATGCACAGAATCAAGAATTATTAACCTTTTCTCCGTTTATCTATATAGAGAAGTTTATTTTTGGTGAATATTTTACTGAATAGATATTTGGAAAAATAAAAACAAAACTAATTTTCACTGACATTACATGTAGTAGTCTTAACTGAGATGTACAGTATATTAATATAATTATCTTTAAATGTAGCAGACGAAAATGAAACAGCTTCTTTAGGATCTTTCATATCTGAGTTTAAAAATAAACATTCGAAACAATCTAATATACACAAAGAAAGTGCAGGTAACTATGTTTTTATGAAGCCGTGTTAACAAAAGAACAGTGAAATATACAAGACTTTGTAACGCACGTTAACAAATAAAATCCAATGCAGATATAATTGGCATCAAAATATAAATTATTTTACATGTATGGCCTACTTTTTGGCAATGGTGTAACATGTTTACCTTCTGCCTGGAGGAGCTTATTTGTTATGAACGATTTAGGTCCCAATCCGTTTCAGGCCTGTTCGTTTCGGTCCCATTATAAAATATAGCCCCTTTTACGCAAAATTTGGTCCACCCGATTTGCATTCAAAGGTATATAATTGGCAATTGTGATCTGATTGAACGAAAAGTAACAGCATATGCAGAATCAAATTCAATAGGTATATGTTTTTGATTAGATGATATATAAGCTTTCAATAACAGTATATGTTGTTTTATGATAGTCAAATATGGGGAATGGTGTAAGTAAATATCCCTGTTTAATTTGAAATTGCGGAAATTGTAAGCCAATGCAAGGACTAAAAAAGACATCGGTTCATTTTGAGTTTGGAATTTTATTGTGACATTCAGCTAATTAATAC
This sequence comes from Azorinus chamasolen, assembly GCA_963576725.1. Lineage (NCBI taxonomy): Eukaryota > Metazoa > Mollusca > Bivalvia > Cardiida > Solecurtidae > Azorinus > Azorinus chamasolen. The sequence continues at coordinate 42,320,611 of OY755249.1, forward strand.
CCATAAATTAATTATTTCTAATATGAATATTTATCATGTAAATTGTTGATATAAAACTAATGCAGTTGATGCAAAACTAATCCCTTAGCTTTTTGTATTGCATTCGATCTACATAAACGAGTAGCAGCTCTGGTCGAGGGTGGTCGGTTTGAAAAGGTAGTCACAGTTGTTGATTTAATGTCATAGAATCAAATAGAAAATATGATTGAAAATATTTCTCACAACGTCAAGGTTTTCCCCTTAGATATTTATTATTATTACCTATTACTTTTATTATGACACTTTCGATGAAATCACCACAACTTCCTCGGAACTGATATGTTATCATTTATTTAATTAAGGAAAATGATATTAATGACAAACAGTGTAGATCCTGATCACAGGGATTACACTGCTAGTATATGCCATATAATCGATTCCCCCGATTTAAAGGCTATAGACTGGATGTTTGTTTTCATTCAATTTCTATCACAACTTAATTAGAGTGACAAATAGGTTTAATCCAAGCGAGACACCGAGTAACTAAGCATCTCACCTCGGTCTAACGTGTTTGCAACTTAATCACTGTATCGCCTGTAGCGGAGAAAATATACAGTTCTAAATAACGTCAGCGCATTGCCCTGGTTCTAAAACAAACATTAAGTGGTACGATAAACCTTGGTTATCAGAACACTCAAGTAAGAAGTAACTTCACCCTTCCCTTCATTTAAACGCGTTTTCACGCATCTGCAAACAGAGGAGACCCAGATCAGACGGCTCCCAAAGGAGCCGTCTTGATCAGGGTCTGCTCTGTTTGCTAATTGAATTTGATAGATTGGTTTCTTTACTAAATTTAAAATGACTTCAATGTTACACCTTCCATATTTCAGTTTAACTAGTTTGTCCATGAGTATTCAGTAGGTATTGAAATTTGTAATAAACATAGAACATGGAAAAGGTTAAGCTTAATGCGAACGTCATGCAGAAAGCACCTATCACCCTGCATTAAACAGCCACTACTTTTAAAGGGGATGTTTTCTCTATACAAACATATCGAATTATGAAGGATGTACAATATTGTACTGTTATGTTTATACGCCAAGAAACGAGTTATGCACGGCAGCACTCACGCCGCGATTCTCTGTTTGATAATGCTTAAAACATTGTCATTATGGAGTATCAAGAAGGAAATTATGAATTCTGATCTGCTGTAACGTGTAAATACTGCTTAACCCATTACCTCATATGCTATTTTTTAGATAAACCTATATGAATAAATCTTTCAAAAAGGAGCATTAACAAGAGAAAAGGAAACTTTTATAATTTTGTAGTTTAAAACCAATGTGATAAATAGAGAATTTGCTCCTATAGGAGCAAATGCTTTATTTATCACAATGGTTTCATAAAGCTACTTTTACAGAGTCGTCGAAAGTCGTCAATATGAGGGAATGGGTTTATGAAAGTACAAAAATGAGTCATGCAGGAAACACCACATACAGAACAAACAGTCGCCCGAACAGCAACACAAAGAAACAGCAAATGTACATAACTATAAAAACATCCAGAGACGCACAAAGACAAAACAAACATACAATAGGAGGAAGATGGAAGTACCGCCTCGGAACGGTTAGTGACAAAAGTCACTGGGGGGTGTTAAACCGGTTTATGGGCGCCCAACCTCACATTTATTCCATCCCCACCCTAAAAGACAAACAGTGTAAATAAACGTATCCCCTCTCCGACTAAACTACAACAACCGCGATGGCAAATACTGGGGTAAAGTGCATGTATAACGAAAACATTTAAGTGAACAAACTATCCACCTATTCACATTGCTCTAGCAATGGAAGCATGCATATGTAACGTTCATAAATGTTTCCTAAGCATTATGTCAATTACGATATCAGCCTTTATTGGACGCGGTGTCACATCTAAAATCTAGGGATGTTGGAAAGGATTGTATTGACATTTGCAAATAGTGTAGACTCATATCAACTGGCTCCCAGAGAAACCCTCTGTTCAGGATATACACTGTTCGTTATTCAACATCGCCTAGAAAAGTTACTATAAGGACGAACGATATAGTTAACGTTCTGCACTCTGAAAAATTGTCGTCTGCAAATATTGTCGTCTGTTTTAATTTTAAAAGTACATGTACATGGTTTTATTCCATTTCTTTTCATAAATCCGTGTCAGAGTGAGAAACGTTTTGGATCCCGATGAGACGCCGGATTACTCAGCGTCTCATCTGGATCAAGACTGTTTGAAAAGTGCATCACAAAGTGGCTAGTTGAATGATGAAGATTAACCCATTACCTCATAGGCTATTTTAGATCCAAGCTCTTTGAATAAATCTACCGAAAAGGAGCATTAACTAGAGAAAATGAATTTCTTAGAATTTTTTAGCTTGAAACCATTGTGATAAATTTATATTTGTTATATATTTATCACAATTCTAAAATTCTCCTTTTCTATAGTTAATATTCCTTTTCGGTAGATTTATATAGAGAGGTTGGGTTTAAAATAGCCTAGGAGGGAATGGATTAATTGTTATCATGGTATGTGAACACAGAACATTTAGGCGATGACAGAAACTGTACATTCAGGTCTATATTAGTTTACAAAGGAGCAGACCCTGGACAGCGGACAGATCTGGTTCATGCAAATCCATTAAAAGGCATATATATGGAGCAAAGAGTTAACCCATTTACAATAATTACTTGAATGATGAAATCCATAATTAGATAATTACAGAACTCTACGTCAGGCTATATATCTCATCTAGATTAAGCTTTATGTCTTTATAAAATATGGAGCATTGTCCAACTGTAAAATGGTGTATGCTCAATTCTGACATGATGAATTTTTGATACACTTCAAATTTATTCAAGCTCGATAGAAACTATTGACCAACGGCCAAACAGCTCAGGTTCTGAAGTACTCCATGTCACATCGTGATCAGTCGTATTGCAAATGCAAGTTAGTTAATTATTAGCAGGGTTAATTGCTAATACAATAATTGATTTGGTTATTGATTGAATTTTCAGACTTGTTGGATAATTTCAGCACCAATGATATATTGCCATACTATATTAACCCGTTACTCCATAACTACGCCTTTTTCAGCCTTTGCAAGCGGAGAAGATCCAGATCAGACGGCTCCTGTAGGAGCCGTCTGATCTGGGTCTGCTCTGTTTGCTTATGACATGATATAGATATGATTTTACAGATTCTGTCATGGCCAAACATTCTTATGTAAATATGACATTATAAAATTAATCTTAATTAGTATGCATGGTATCATTATTTCTAACACGAATATTCATGTAGTAAAGGGTTAATCTTTTCAACACTGAATTTCCAGAGTGGAATATTCCATCAAATCTTGGATGTCTGTCGAGATCCGAGAGAGATTATTAGTTGTGTGTTCGTCTGGGGGACCGCATGTGGCTTGTTATAAATTTATCGGTGGGAATGCGTGTGACTTGTTGTGCGTTTATCTGTGGATACGCATGTAGATTGTTTTGCGTTCATCAGCGGGCACGCATGTGGCTTGCTGTGCATTCATCAGTGAGTACGCACGTGGCTTGTTGTGCGTTCATCAGTGGGTACTCATATGGCTTGATGTGCGTTCATCTGTTGATACGCATGTGGTCGATGTGCGTTCATTTGTGGGTACGTAGGTGGCTTATTATGTGATTATCTGTGGGTACGCATGTGGCTTATTGTGCGTTCATGTGTGGGTAAACATGTGCGTTCATCTGTGGGTACGCATGTGACTTGTTGTGCGTTCATTTGTGGGAATGCATGCGGCGTGTTGTGCGTTCATATGTGGGTACGCAGCATGTGGCTTCGGAGTCCAAAGTCTGAAACACATATGCGATTACAGGAAGGACATTGAACATCAACGCATATAAAAGTAAAGATTTAAAAAGAATGAAATTTGAACAGAAGTCGTTTTAGGAGTAGGATTAGCCGACTTGACCTGTAATTCAAAGCAACAGATAAATGGACGTACTTAAATACTAAAATCGTCAATTCGCCACCAAAACCTATGTTATGACCATTCTTTAGAAACGTCTCGAAGAGACGATTCTAAGGAATAATTCCTAACATAGGTTTTGGTGGAGAAATAAAGAAATTATTATTGAAAATGTTTTAATTTAGTCATCTTATCTGGACCTCTTTGCACATGCATGTACAAACAACTTACTGATACAGATGGCACCCAATGCGCTCGGTGTCTCATCTAGATTCGAAGCTTTTTAACGCTCAGTCAATAACTTCTCAAAAGATTGAACGAATCGAAAGGCATTTGTTTTCTCAACAGAGTGAAGTTTTTGTAGTGGGATAAGAACGCTTCGTCTGGCCAGATTCGACACTTGATGACTTTTATCAGTATCTGTTACAATAGTATTGTATTCTCCAAACTAAAAGGGAAAAATGTGTAGAACAAAGTTAGAGACCATGCCACTAACATAAAGACGTGTGTGGGTAGTCATTATTTGCTAAAACATGCTCTTCTCATGGGACGTATAGGTTCATTTCTTGAAAACAATAATGACATTCCCTGCTTGATTATTTTGGTTAAATTTGGCACCCTTTAACCAATTCTCTCTTGAATGTGCTTGTAAGAAAACTTGAATATTTATCAACTTATGTTTTATAATGGTGAAAGAATGCGCGATCTTTTTGGCTCCCTCGGAAAGTGTAGAATAAGATCGATATAATTCAATAGGCAAACAGAGCAGACTCTGATCAGACGGCTCCTACAGGAGCCGTCTGATCTGGGTCTACTCTGTTTGCAAAGGAAAGGATTAACTTATAGTAATAGGTCCTTCACACTTTATGGTTCGATGTTTAATCGGTTTCATGTAACAACAACAACATTTTTTCAAATAAACTTGGAAAGCAATATTAACCCATTCCTTCATATTGTCGCATTTGACGCCTCTTTAAACGTCAATCTTTGAAACCATTCTGATAAATAGTGAAGTCATAGAAGCTAATGCTCTATTTACTACAATGGTTAAAAAAATTACATATTTTTTAATTATTACCTTTTTCTAGTAAATGATCCTCTTCAATAGAGTTCAAAGAGGTTGGGTCTAAAATAGTCCATGGGGTAATGGATTGAAATAGCCTGTGAGGAATGGGTTGATTTGTGGTGACACAGGTAAATGTTGAGACAGGACTCGACCCTTGGTAGAGATTGCCGGTCCCTGTTATTCCGGTAACGCCAGTCAACTATACAGGTTTAACCCTGATCCTCCCATAACAACAACTTATGGATTATCCGTTTTCTAATATGGACAATGTCTCAGGTTCACAGCTTAATGCGGGTCTAAAGTAGTGCTGAAAGCTCATGTAGGAGCATCCAGCATTGCTTTCGACCTGCATTAAGTTGTCTGATATGCTTCAGGATATGTGTAGTGATACATTTTAGAACAATTTGTTAATTTTGGAAGGACTGAACTTCGAAATTCGAGTTATCAGAGTTCGAGATATCGAAGTTCAAATGTAGTACATGAAAACATAATTATTTATGATGCTATTCTGGTATAATAACTTTCCAGAATGACTGCTTAGAGAAGAAGAAAAGTACAGTAAAAACCCTCTAAACTGGACATTAAATTTTGCATAAACATCTTTTTTGGAGACAGGCGGCAGCTTAATGCTCCTCTAGGAGCTTTCTGTATGACTGTCATCCTGCATATAGCCTCCAAGATTTACAATTATCAAATTCCATCTAACAAATATTCCAAGATGTCATTATTTCGTACATGGATATTCATCAGATAAACGGTTAAACATATTTATTTCCAGTTTATATATATAGCAAAATGTGTTTATATATATAGCAAAATGTATAATAAATTCCATTAATGTAGAATTAAAATGTAAGGCTAAGAAGCATTTTAAAGTTTGCTTTTCTTTGGTTATGAATTAACATCTTACTCCATGAATATTTAGACAAGAAATAGTTTTGACCATAGTAGTAATTGTATAATCATACAGTAAAACCTCTCTATAACGGCCACTATACTACATCAAGTATTTTGTGTTAAGGCGGGTGGTTGCTTAAAGCAAGGTGAAAGTAAAACAGAACACTCCTGTAGGAGTCGTCTGGTCTTGTTCTACTCTGTTAGCAAGGGCGTGGATAGGTGTAATTATGGAGTAAAGGGTTAAGCTACCGACGGTTTTTTGATTGGTCGCTTTAGAGAGGTTTGTTATGACATTACATGACGTAGATGTTTATCCAACAATGGGATGTGTTCTATGCACTTTACGACTCACCATTTATTTTACATTAACCAAGGAACATTGATTTATTACTTTGTTTTCAAAAGAAGAATTTCTTAATTAGAATTAAGGAGTGTCTATCACTGTTTATATGGTTTACAAGCAACATTAATTGGTTTATCTTGAAATTAACCTTGAAATAACTGCTGTTATTAGTTCAGTGTTAACCCCTACAGTGCCACGAAGAAGGTTTTGTGATACAGTAAAACCTCTCTATGACGGCCACTAGATTGTGTTAATTAGTTGCTATTTAGGACAGGTGGCCGCTTAAGGCAGGGTGAAAGTAAAACAGAACGCTCCTATAGGAGCGTTTTGTTTTACATTCACCTTGCTTTAAGCAGCCACCTGCCTTTAACACAAACTACTTGATGTAAATTAGTGGCGGTTTTAGAGAGGTTTTACTGTATCACATGCAAACAGTTTGGATCAAGATGAGACGCCTAGTAACTGGGAGTCTCATACGAATCCAAAGAAGTCGACATACTGTTTATCTTTTATAAAGAAATTGAAGAAACGCTCACTCTAAAACTTGAAGAAGACGACAATGTGTCTAGCAGACAACAATGATGGCGCTGAAAGGATTACTACTACTGTATAATATTGTTAATTACCTCTGGCAATGTTCTCAGGCAGGATGTAATGTTATGAAATTTGATATAAAAAAAGAGGGAAACTCTGTATGCAGTAAAAGCGACTACATACAAAATAAACATGGATATCTTCAAACAGTCAACCTCTTTGAATAAATCTACCGAAAAGGAGAATTTACTAGAGAAAGGGAAACTTTTAAAATTGTGCAGTTTAGAAACCATTGCGATATATAGTGCATTTGCTCCTATGGGACGAATGCTGTATTTATCACAAAAGTTTAAAAAAAGTGATTTTACAGAGGCGTCAAAAAGGCTTCAATATGGGAGAATGGGTTAAGGCAGATCAAATGTATTGCAGACAATCCCTGTTTGCTTTTTTCCATAAACTTCGGCATACAGTCTCCTACCAAGTACGTAAAACCCCAGCATTACAGATATTATCCACAGTTGGTATATGTTTGTAATCGTCTATTTGGGGTGTGTTTACATTTGTTTTGGATAACTTTGATCCAGCTACATCAGAAGAAGTAGAAGAAATCATTAAGACGCCCCCTGCAAGTCCCATGAATTGGACCCAATGCCTACATGGCTGTTAAAGTCATACCTTGGTGAACTCCTACCGATTTTGACAAAAATTATAAACTCCTCTTCAGACACTGCCTACGTTCCAAAATACTTCAAGATGTCACATGTCAGGGCCCATTCGATTCAAATGAACTTTAGAACAATAGGTCTGTATCAAATTTGCCATTTGTCTCCATGGTGTTAGAAAAAAGTGGTCAACAAACGTATTGAGTCCCACTTAACCTCAAACAATTTAAATGAGCATGAGTCTACATACCGAAAGCATCATTCAACAGAGACTGCTCTTCCGAAAGTTTAATCTCTGGATAAAAACGAAATTACAATTCTGGTGATGATGGATTTATCGGCTGCATTTGACACAATCGATCATGATACGTTACTAAAACGCCTGGAAAAAGACTTCAGAATCATTGGAAAATCCCTTGAGTGGATGATCTCCTATCTAAATGACCGATACTAAATAGTCTCAATAATTGGAGAATTGCCTACCCCAGTTAACATGGAAAAAATAGTGTGCCACAGGGATCGGTCCTAGGACCGAAACATTACAAAAAGTACACTAAACCTGTCGGCTCAATCTGCAGAAACCATGGATGTAACCACCACCTTTATGCCGATGAGTCGCAGTTATACCTGTCCTGTAAGCCCAAGGACATTTTATCAACATGTAGCATTAACACAAGTTGAGGACTGTCTAAAGAGTATAGTCTCTTGGATGCACCAGAACATGCTGAAGCTCACTACCGACAAAACTGAGTTCATCCTGCTCCACACAAAAACACACAAAATACCTTCAGACATTCATCCTCTAAAATCAAACCATTACTGTGTGTGAAGAATCTTGGTGCAAGACCTGATTCACAAATGGATATGACACCGCACGTGACTTCCGTGTGTAGATTTAGTTATGCACAGCTCCGGCAAAATTTTATATGCCATATTAGACAATACCTATCACCTGATGCTACCAAGACTTTTGTAAACTCCCTGGTTACATCAAAACTTGACTACTGCAACTCATTGCTGAACGGAATTTCAAAAACCACACTACGAAAATTCAAAGCGTTCAAAACACAGCAGCCCGCATCATAACCAGGACTCCTAGATTTAATCATCTCAAGCCGGTTTTGAGGGAACTTCACTGGCTTCCGGTTCAACATTGAATTGAATTCAAAAGTCTGACACTTACGTACGAAGCCATGCACAATGAGTCCCCAAGTACATTGTCGACATGCTTAACGTGTACAGGCGACGCAAAGTTAATGTCAGCAAGTAAGTCAGTGTGGTTGGTTGAAAGTCGTATGGTAAAATACGGGGATAGAAGTTTCATGTATGCAGCTCCAAAACTTTGGAATGCTCTAGCGCCAGGCATCAGAGACGCCAGCTCACTGGCATGTTTCAAAAGATGTCTAAAAACGCGTTTCTTCAACATATTTTACTAGAACAATTAAGAAAACGTAGCTAATAATTATCAATCATGATGACTGCTGCTTTAGTCACAGAGTGTCGAACCTGCCACTCATTTGTGACTCTCGGGACATTTTCGAATCCTTCCCCCTTTCGAACATTTGCTACTTGCAAAATATTTGTTGAGGAATATTCTGTCAGTTATGTAGTTGGACACTATTTCTTTAACACTTGATGTATGTGTCGCATTGTGCTTGGTGTTAGGAGGGAGTCCTGATGGTAGGGATAGCCCCTAATCTCTTTGAAACCACCCGTATTGCGGTTCGGGACAGTATTGTGTATCTCATTCAGTGTCAATTGATCTGATATTACTATATTCCTTCGCCAGTTTTGCATTTTGGGTGTATACATGGGTGGTTTGTTTGTAATTTTTGTATTGCATTGTGTACTTTATATGCATTAGCTACAAAATTGACCAATTATGTTAACCCATTGTTCTACATATGTAAGGCAAAATTTTATGTATAGTGTTGTATGCCAAACCAGGTGGTTCTAATGTTACATTTGAGGTTTGGTGACATGAATGGGCTGAAACAATATAGTCACAGTATGCGTCTATTTCCCTTTATTTATGGACATACATGTATAAACTTAAAGAAAAAGATTATTTTGTTTATCTATGATTCTTAAATTAATCCCACTTTTAATATTCTTATTTATATCTCTATCTTAAATTTCATTTGTTTTAAACATTCTATGCGCATTATATATATTCAGACTTGTACATGCAATTTATTCATGAGAAGCGCTTTTGAACGCACGTATCCTGTGTGAAAAGAGCGCTATATAAATGTGGTATAATAATGATACATTTGTTTTGAATCTGGAGACAGAAAATAAGTTAGTGGCCTTAATCCAAGACCGTCTTTCATGTACAGTAAAACCCCGCTAATGCGACACTCTTAAAGAGATATAATTCTAGCTGCTAGATGCAGGTGGTAGCTTAATGCAGGACAAAAATAATGCAGAAAGCGCCTGCATTACTTTTATCCTGCATTAAGCAACTACCTGCTTATAAAGACACATATGTTTATTCATTAAGTGGTCGCATTAGAGGGGTTCTACTGTATTTAAGTACAACAAACACTCTCTAAAGCGACCACTGTATTAATGAACATTTTGTCTCTAAACTCTGACGGTTGTTTAATGCAGGAGAACATTGCAGAAACTCCTATAGGAACTTTCTGCATTACTTTAAGCTACTACCTGCTATTAAGACATGGAATTAGATTTCTGTTTTCATGGTTGCTTTAAAGCGGTTTTCCTGTGCCTCGTATAAATGTAAACCCTTCTCTTGCTGAGTTTTAAAATACACTTCTCCTTCTTTGCCCATGTTCGGTCGTATTACATATATATTCACTGTCTACAAATAGTTCTCTGTGCAATAACTGCAGTGGAGTGCACTGGTTTCAGAATAAACTTGTAAAAAGTGCAGACCCTGATGACCCAGCAGGAGCTGTCTCATCAGGGTCTTCACTATTTACAGATATGCATATTGATGTGAACAGCAAGAGAATGGTTAAGATTTTCCCCGTTGAAACTTTATGTAACACATAATGATATATTTGTCAGCTCATTTTTTATAATGGCATATGTACACAGGATGTGTTGGTATTGGTAGAAATTATAAAGTCATATATATTATAAGCAAACAAAGCAGACCCTAGTCAGGCGGCTCCTATAGGAACCGTCTGGTCTGGGTCTTCTCTGTTTGCAAAGCCGTTGATAAAAAGGAAAAGGTTAAGTGTGCTATGTGTTTCTTTCTTTCATTTTGCACTTGCAGGTGAGAGGGTCCAAACTGTTTGTAAAGATAACCATGTATTCACCTGTAACATGCTAAAGATTAACGACATACCTTTCCTCTGATTTGATACAATTGTTTATCCTGAAATGGCCCGTCGTTTGAAAATACAATCCAAGAAATTGCATTGTTGTTAAAACGCATGGGTCCATTCAATGGCTTCATCCTAAACTCAATATCGCCCCAGTATCATTACTGTCACCTCAACATCGCCCCAGTATCATTATTATCACTTTAATGTCGCTGCAGTATTGGTATTGTTACCTCAGTATCACACTAGTACATGTGTATCATTACTATCAGTTCAATACCGCCCAGTATCATCACTATTAACTCAATATCGCCCCAGTAACATTACTATCAACTCAAAATAGTCCCCAGTACCATTACTATCAACTCAATATCGGCCATATATCATTGCTATCAACTCAATATCGCCCCAGTATCATTGTTATCAACTCAATTTCGCCCCAGTATCATTGCTATTGATTCAATATCGCACCAGTATCATTACCATCAACTGAATAATGCCCAAGTATCATTGCTGTTAACTCATTTTTGCCATAGTATCATTAATATAAACTCAATCTCATCCCAATATGATTACTATCAACTCAATATCGCCCCAGTACAAATGTTAGCAACTCAATATCGCTCCAGTATCATTGCTATCAGCTCATTATCACCCCAGTATCATTACTATCAACTAAATATCGCACCAGTATCAAATACACTCAACTCAATATCGCCCGAGCATTATTTCTATCAACTCGATATCACCTCAGTACCATTGCTATCAACTCAATATCGCCACAGCAAATTTACTTTGGCATCTCATCTAGATTCAAAATGTTTGTAATTGCGCGTGAAGTCGCTGATAGCAGGATAAGGGTTATTATATTTGGTATTGCGTTTTAGTTCAGCTGTATCAAAACTGAAACGGTTTTGGTGAATCCAATCATGGTTGGATTTTACCGTTTTAAGTTTTGACCAGTTACTAATTCTCAGTTCGTTATTCGAATGACAAACCAGCAAATACTCTCGTGCTGATAATGAACAGTTTCACTAGGAAAAACAAAGTATCAAAAGTAAATATCTAATATCTTATTAGTTTTCTTGCTGTCAATACCCAATATTCGTGTATATTTTGGTTTCTCCTGACAAATAATTAAAATCATCATAATAACTAACACTTCAATGAATTAACATGCATGTAAATACTTATATTAGCATGTTATGCCTGAGCTCCATCATGGATAGAGATTCTAATACTAATGAGTTTGAGTCTAAGCCCATTCTCATGTTTCTAATTGGTCAGTTTGAGCTTACTCGAAACCTAACCTATCATATGCTTGTGGATGGACTCACACTTAACCGTTTCATCTATAAATGCGCCTTTCTATGCTTTTGCAGACATAGTAGACCCAGGCCAGACCAAAGGTGCTCGACGCATGCTTGGACTCACCCATGGAAACAACCCCCCCCCCCCCCCCAAAAAAAAAAAAATTAAATAAAATAAAACAAAAAAATTTAAAAAAAAATTAAAATATTGTCGAAGTATGTTAAACTAGTCTAAAACTATCTATTTGAACCTTAAACCACTCCGAAAAACAAGAAAAACACGACCCGGAAAAAAATTCCTATCGGGTCTATATATGTATTGAAAGGTATCTAACTACGACAGATCAGCTGCGGAAAATACAACAGTCATGTTTTTCAAAGTCTTACAGCAAAGCCAATTCATCACCGATTTTAATCATTTTGGTCTTGATCCGTTCCAAATTACATATGCTAAGCGGCACAGTTAGTGCTTTCCTTAAATATTACCCCGTCTTGTCGCTGCAAGACCGCGAATTTGAAAATATGCTAGAGCGAAACGATGTGACTCCCGCCAGGATGCATAGAAGTATATAGGGGGATCTGTATTCGTTAAACTTTTCAGCAAAAACGCGAATCATGCTGAAACACATTCGAAAAACATTCAACTTACCGCAGTTAAAACGGTGCTGGCTATTTGTAGTCTGCTATATGACGCCAGTTTTCTTTCTCTTATTTTCGTTTTGAACGGAAGTGGCCAAATCGCTGTGGCCCGGAAGTAGTAGTCAATTTGCATATCGACTAGTTTATGAGCCGGGTCACAGCAAAATGGTCGCATCCGTTCAAAAGGAAAGTTGGAGAAAGAAAACTGGCGCCTTGTAGCTGACTGGAAATAGTAAGCACCGTTTTAATTGCGGCGAGTTTAATGTTTTTAGATAGTGTTTAACCATAATTCGCGTTTTTGTTGAAAAGATTAACGAATACAGATCCCCCTATATACTTCTATGCATCCTGGCGGGAGTCACATCGTTTCGCTCTAGCATTTTTTCAAATTCGCGGTCTTGCAGCGACAAGACGGAGCAATATTTAAGGAAAGCACTAACTTTGCCGCTTAGCATATGGAATTTGGAACGGATCAAGACCAAACTGATTGAAATCGGTGTTGAATTGGCTTTGCTGTAAGACTTTGAAAAACATGACTGTTGTATTTTCCGCAGCTGATCTGTCGTAGTTAGGTACCTTTCAATACATATATAGACCCGATAGGAAATTTTTTCCGGGTCGTGTTTTTCTCGTTTTTCGGTGTGGTTTAAGGTTCAAATAGATAGTTTTAGGCCAGTTGAACATACTTCGATCACATTTTTTTCTTTTTTTTTGGGGGGGGGGGGGGGGTCCATGGATGAGTCCAAGCATGCGTCGGGTACCTTTGGGCCAGACCGGTCCTTTATGACACAGACAAGTAGCAGAGCACCATAAACAAACAGTCACAGACAAGTAGTAGTGTACGGTTAACTAAACAACGAGGCACAGCTAATTAGCAGTGAACGATAAACCAAATAAGAACACACAGACAACTTTTAGCTGAACAATTAGACACATTTTTCAGCCTTTTCGCGTCTCTGGTTTGGCAATAGATCAGGGTTGTGCGTTGGTGTTGTTTGATTATATTTTGTGTCCGTGGATTTTACATAGGATATCAACTCTTTCTACGTTAGCGGCGAAACTGTGATTACCCATGCAAACAGTTTGGATCCAGATGAGACACCGCATAATGCGGCGTCTCATCAGGATCCAAACTGTTTGTCGTCTTGACCATATTTTTGCAAAGAAATGAGAGAAAGTTTATTTTAAGAATTAAAGCAGACGACAATTGCTGCAGACGAAAAATTACTTAGCGTGCAAAGAGTTAAACCAGCCGTGAAAAAATATAAATGTCTGCTAAGAGGTGGATCTGTTGCAAATTTGACTACTCGATTTGATCAAGCATTAGAAACTTTGGACAGAGTGTCAAATGACATTGCAACTGGGTCCATGCTTATAAAACTTTTAGTTGAGTCTGAGATCGTTCTCAAGTTTTTGATTGGTCAGATTTGAGCCTTGACCAGTCAAAAGCTTGAGAACTCAAATCTAACCAATCAAAAGCTTGAGAACCAAACTAAGACTCAACTAAAAGCTTTATAAGCATGGACCCTGATCTAGCTCCAAGCAGTTTGCAGACATGAGTCAAGTCGCTGATAGCGGGATAAGGGGTTTAACCCTTTCCCTGTTCTGTATTTAGTCCAAATTTCAATACCTACTGAATATTCATGGGCAATATAGTTATGATGAAATATCGAAGGTGGAACAGTGTAGCTATTTTAGAATGTAATTAAACAGATCTGTCAATCTCATTAGCAACCAGTATAGACCCTGATCAGACGTGCCGTCTGATCTGGGTCTACTCAGTTTGCAAATGCATAAAAAAGCGTTTGTTTGAAGGAAAGGGTTAAACTTTTTTATCGCAGAATAATGTTTGTCTGCAAAACATGTTGTCTGCTTTAAGTTCATCTATAAAACGTAAGTGATGTGTCAAACAGTTTTGATCCTGACGAGACACCGAGTAACTCGGCGTCTCATCAGGATCCAAACTATTTGTAAAGGTAAACACAAAAACGCCAGGTGCAGTATGCCATGTGAATAGCTTTTCGTCACCTACAGCACTGCATAAAGTATTAACCCTTTCCCTGTTCTATGTTTATTTCAAATCTCAATATCTCCTGAATATTCATGAACAAAATGGCTATAATGAAATAACAGGCCCTGATCAGACGGCTCCTGTAGGAGCCGCCTGATCTGAATCTACTTTGTTTGCAAATTCGTGTAAACGCGTTTGTAAGAGAAAAAGGGTTAAGGCCATGTCTTGATCGATGTGTTGACGACTTGACGTCAGGGATAATCTTACCCGTCCGACCTCTGTCACCCTGGGGATTTACTACTGTCTGAGTGTTAATTAAACACGTGAATCTGGACATACAACTGTACAATTCTAGATTTATGGTAGCTAGATTATTGTACGACTTCTAAGTCAATGAAGTAAAGCTGTTAACACCAGACAATGGCTTAAGACGTAAAATTGCAACTATTTCTTCTCTTTGTGTCTCATTCTGTCTAACCTACCTCTCTCTCTCTCTCTCTCTCTCTCTCTCTCTGTCCCTCTCTCTCTCTTTCTCTGTCTCTCTGTCTCTGTCTGTCTTTTTTTGCAACAATTTCTTCTCTTTGTGTCTCATTCTGTCTACCCCCTCACTGTCTCTGTCTGTCTGTCTGTCTCTGTCTGTCTGTCTCTGTCTCTGTCTGTATGTCTCTCTCTCTCTCTCTCTCTCTCTTTCTCTCTCTCTTTATTAGTTTAGGCGCACTGCTAAAATTAATCGGAACTCTCGGGGAATCAGTAGCCGCAGTGAGACGAGCTATTTTCAACATACAAACACAGAACTTGGAAACGTTGATTTAACCCTTTCCTGATAGCTACACTTTTCACGCCTTTGGAAACAGAGTAGACTCAGAAATAGGTGGCTCCTGTAGGAGTCGCCAGATCAGACGGCTCCTTTAGGATCCGGGTCTATTCTCTTTGCTTATAGAATTATACTAGCCCTTTCACCGCCGCAGTCGCATAAATGCCCTACGACAAATAGTGCAGTCCCAGATCAGACGCCGCCTTTTGAAGGCGGCGTCTGATCAGGGACTGCACTTTTTGTCCCAATCTCTATTTCTATATATGTGCTTTATTCCTTTCCTTTGAAATTTGCATTTATTTATCTCATTTTCCTTCTTTTACTGAATGATTTAACAAACTTGGATTGCAGACGACCATTAGAAATTTGGCGCCGAAAGGGTTAAACCGAACTCAACAGTTTCCACCAATCCTTTAAACATTTACTTATCATGAAAGGTTCCTGTTTATGCTAGATAAATAGCTTAACATGATTTTCTGTCATTATACTGCTTTAAACTGCTCTAAACGGCCACATCTTAGCCCTTTCCCTGTTCTATATTTAGACCAACTTTCAACACCTACTGAATATTCATGGACAAAATAGTTATAAAGAAATATGGAAGGTGGAACATTGTAGACATTTTAGAAAGCAAAGAAACAGATCTATCAAATTCTATTAGAAAACAGAGCAGACCCTGATCGGACGGCTCCTCTAGGAGCCGTCTGATCTGGGTCTACTCTGTTTGCAGATGCGTGAAAACACGTTTATATGAGGGAAAGGGTTAAAGATGTTATCTTAACTGGTCTTTTATCACGAAAGTAGATAATCATTTATTAACTAGAAAGCAAAATCATGTAACCAATTATCTTTAAATTGAAAACTGCATTCGGATTACTGCTGCAGTTACTCATTAATATGATTTGAGGTGTCTCGTTTTCAGAAAATTGAAAACGAGACTCGGGGAACAGAGAAAGGACGTAGAAGTTAACACGGGAAGGGCGTATACTCGTTCAGAAAGGAAACAGTCACAGACTGAATTCCACAAGAGTACAAAACAGATCATGTGGCACAGGAGAATCACGTGATCAATTGGGACTCCACACATATATTAGACAAAGAAAGTGATCAACGCACCCGCCAGATAAGGGAGGCAATCCAGATCAGAGCAAACCCCAGCGTGATGAACCGGGACCAGGGGGCATTCCGACTCAGCAAGGTTAAAAATCCTTTGTTCACTGCCACTTCCGGTAGTAACAAAGGAAAGTAACACCCTATCGACTACAGCTCAATCGCCAGTGAACAACCTCTTTTAGCAGTGCATAAGAACTCTCACAATGGACACATAGCTTGTAAAAGTACACATATGAGTTATGCAGGAAACACCACATACAGAACAAACACTCGCCCTAACAGCAACACAAGAAACACAGCAACTGTACATAACTATCAAAACGTAAAGAGACACACAAAGACAAAACAAACATATAATAGGGGAGAAGGAAGTACCGCCTTGGAACGGTCAGTGACAAAAGTCACTGAGGGGTTAAACCGGTTTAGGGGCGCCCAACCTTACATTTATTCCATCCTCACCCTAGGAGACAACGACAGTAATATGACAGAAAATGATGATAAGCTGATACCAGGATGTTGTCTTCAGAATGTTGTCAGACGTCTTAAAGAATGTGGACAACTGGAAAACTAGATCCAATTCCATCGTTTGATTAAGGAAGGGAAGTTTCCACTTAATAACATCGCGTTCCATCTGTTCATGGATGTATGTAGATTTTACAGCCTGAAGTCAACTGCCACTAGGCGATACAACCCAGTGGTTAAAAGGTTCTGGAGAATCGGGTATTGTCTTTTTCACGGGAAATTTATTAATTTTATGAGCGGCCCCTTAACATACATGGGATCAAACTGAAAATCCTAGTGAGAGTCTAATTTTGTTGTTCCATTTAAATCTATTTGAAAGAGCAAAAGTGATGACATCTTACTCCAGGAATTTTGCATGACCTTGTGGATAAACTTGCAGACCAGACAAATGAAATGAAAACGCTCGGAGTTTATATATCTCAACTTATTCGTTTTGCTAGAGCTTGTTCATCTGTTCACGATCCTAATCACAAGAAGATGTTATAAAAGCCTTCAATGAAACTTGTCGATATTTGGATGATATTTTTAACTTAGATAACCCTTTCTTTGATGCTCTGATTCCTACAATTTATCCTAAAGAACTCAAATTGAATAAAGCTAACCCGTCCGACAATTATGCAGCGTTTCTTGATCTAGACCTTAAAATTAATAATGGAATTATTTCCTCTAAAATATATGACAAAAGAGATGATTTTGATTTTAATATTGTAAATTTTCCTCATCTTGACCTTGACGGGGATGTTCCCCGTGCTCCATCTTACGGGGTTTATATATCTCAACTTATTCGTTTTGCTAGAGCTTGTTCATCTATTGACGATTTTAACAGTCGAAATCTCATTTTAACTGAAAAGCTGCTTAAGCAAGGATATAGATACAATAAACTAAGAAAAACTTTCTCTAAATTTTACTATCGAAATCTCTCGCTTATTGACAAGTACCAATGTAATCTCAAGGTGCTTCTACGACACGGTATTTCACATCCTGAATTTTATGGTGATGTGATTTACAAACTTCGTAAAATTATTGGACATACCCATTTTCTCACTTTGTTCATCAAATGTGTTAAACAATTCATTAAAAAGGGATATGATCCTGTAGTACTACAACATACTGCATGTTTGGTTGTGAACCCTTTTACAGTTGGCAATCACGCTGGCCTCTTTGCATGTACGCCGACAAGAAAGGTTTAGTACTCTATGAAGGCGACCTATTAAATCCAGAAATGGAAGGAGAACGTCGGATATCTGTACTAATTCATTTTTGTCGTACCCTTTATTACTTTTCTACAGTTACTCTGTTTGCAGCTCAATCATTGAGTAAACTAGCGATAGGTGAATAGTGTATGTTCAATTAAATGTTTTTTCGTTATACATGCACTTTACCATTGTATTTGCCGTCGCGGTTGTTGTAGATTAGTCGGAGAGGGGATACGTTTATTTACACTGTTTGTCTTTTAGGGTGGGGATGGAATAAGAGTGAGGTTGGGTGCCCATAAACCGGTTTAACCCCCCAGTGACTTTTGTCACTGACCGTTCCAAGGCGGTACTTCCATCTTCCTCCTATTGTATGTTTGTTTTGTCTTTGTGCGTCTCTTGTTGTTTTTTCTACTTATTTACATTTGCTTTTTCCTTGTGTTGCTGTTCGGGCGAGTGTTTGTTCTGTATGTGGTGTTTCCTGCATGACTCATTTTTGTACTTTAAAAAGTCGAAATCTCATTTTAACTGAAGAGCTGCTTAAGGAAGTATATAGATACCATAAACTTTCTCTAAAGTTTATTATCGAAATCTCTCACTTATAGGCAAGTACAAATGTATCTCATGGCGCTCCTGTGACACAGTATTTCACACCCTGAATTTTATGGTGATGTGATTTACAAACTTCGTAAGATTATTGTACATAATTATTTTCTCACTTTGTTCATCAAAATATGTTAAGAAATTCATTAAATATGGATACAATCATATAGTACTACAACATACTGCATGTCTGGTTGTCAACCCTTTTACAGTTGGAAATCACGCTGGCCTCTTTGCATGTACGCCGACAAGAAAGGTTTAGTACTCTATGAAGGTGACCTCTTAAATCCGGAAACGGAAGGAGAACGTCGGATATTTGTACTATTTCGTTTTTGTCGCACCCTTTATTACTTTGCTACAGTTACTCTGTTTTGCAGCTCAGTCATTGAGTACACTAGCGATAGGAGGATACAGTTTGTTTCGCTTAAATGTTTTCGTTTTACTGTATTTGCCATCGCGGTTGTTGTAGATTAGACGGAGAAGGGATACATTTATTTACACTGTTTGTCTTTTAGGGCGGGGATGGAATATGTGAGAAGTTGTGCGCCCCAAAACCGATTTAAATCCTTAGTGACTTTTCACTGATCGTTCCAAGGCGATACTTCCGTCTTCCCTTGTTGTTAGTGTGTCTTTATGCGTCTCTTTATCTTTTTGCTAGTATATACTGTGTTTTCTTGGGTTTCTGTTCGGGCAATCAACTGTAGTAAAATTTAGGTGATTTTACGTAATGAATGTTTACGTAGAAATGTCAGTAACATATTTTATCTACAGAAGGGAGAGTGGACAACTGCAACATGGCGTGCAGATGTTTGGTTTGATCTGTATCATTGCTTTGTTTACGTTACGCACCGTGGCCTACAGCATGTAGAACTAAACAGCGTTCAAACATCTACTTTTAAAACGGGGTTTGAGGAGAAAATAATGGACATACATGAGAAGCTGGACAGTCTCCGTACTTGTGAACACATGTTTTTATCGATACATTCATTTAAGCAGAATGATCGCCAGTTTTGTTTAGTTCTCTCGCTTCATTTTTCAAATTCTAAAAATGTCGTGTTTGGCTACAGATTTTAGGAAGACGCTGTGATTGTATCAAAAACGATTTGTAGCCGTTGATTTGCGGTGTTAAGTTCTTTCATTTCATATAAAAACTAGAATTGTTTTTCATACAAAAACTGATGTCTCCCCCAGCGCGTGGACAAAGTTTTCCAAAGTCCAATAACTCTGCAGAAAATCATCAAACCGAAACAGGAATAAAATATGCACAACTAAGCATGATGCTAATCAATCCTATGAAATTTAATGAATATCCAAATAAAGGAGAAACCCTGCTGACAAAATATCCATGTAAAATTTCAAAGTCCCATAACTCTGCCTAAAATTGGGGGGCAATAACTCCACTTTTATTGAAGCCAGATTTACCAAACGTGTGCATAACACTTCATTCCGTCATGCTCTTTCTATAAATGAAATGCCATTCAAATAGCATCAGTAGAACAGGAGTTATTGATTGGACAAAAAAATGTGAAACGGGGGCAATTACTCCAAAAGTATTTAAGCCAGAGCAATGGCCCTTTTACATGACACTTCCTCTAATCATGCTCTTTCCATGTATGAAGTTTCAATCAAATGTCATTAGTCATATAGGAGTTATCGTCCGGACAAGAAAGTGTGAATAATTCACCTTGAATTGTGACCATGACCTTGAATTGTAACCTTGACCTTTGACTCACATGCCTGAATCCTGCTGTCTGCACATCGGCTTATTAAGAACATTTGTGCCACAGCATTTTGGAATCCTGCCAAGGGTAATACAGATATGGAGCAGACATGAAAATTAAAACTAAAACATTTGACCTAGAATTGTGACCTTGACCTTTTACCAACGTGTCTAAATCGAACGCTCTGCACATCGTCTTGTTATGAAGAACATTTGTGCCACATCATTTTGAAATCCGTCCAAGGGTTTAAGAGATATGTAGCGGACACGAAGGGTGTGGCTAAAAATCTTTGTCCTTTAATTGTGACCTTGACCTTTGACCCACGTGCCTGAATCAAACACTCTGCACATCGTCTTGTTGAGTTGAACATTTGTGCAAAAGCATTCTAAAATCCTTCCATATTTGTGAGAGATATGGAGCGGACACGAGTGTGACAGACAGGTAGACGGACAGACGGAAAGACAAATTTAGTGTAGGATGTGTCGTATTAAAAACGTTGAGACCAAAAACAAAGGGCACTACCTCGTCTCCGATTATTTCCGGCGTACAGTGCTATCATACAGTGACTATATAGGTTCCGATTGTTGGGGTAAAATCATAAGGAATAAACGTCTTGAAATAAACTGAGTCCATTACAAGAGGAGCGTATCTACGTTACCGTGTGTTTTAATAATATATATATAATAGTTCTAGCCCTGCAGTTTGCGTATACGAGGGACATTTCATAAATTCATCTTTAAACTCATATTTATACCCCCCACAAACGAAGTTGGGTTTTTTTTTTGGGGGGGTGGATTGGGGTTGGGGGTATACTGTAGTCACCATGTCCGTCCGGCTGTCTGTATGTGCTAACAATTCCTGTTTATGTGACCTAGATAATTACATGAGAACAAAATATATTTTATTCTCATCGGTTTTATGTGGCTTATTTTAAGTTTGTGTGGCCATTTTGAACAAAAGAATAGCCACATACACTCAAACCGTTAGAACGTCCGTCTGTCCGTCCGTCCGGATCATAACTTCCAAAGTATAAAAGCTATTGACTTCAAACTTCATATATAGATAGATTACATTGACGGCAATTGCAATGCACAATGTTTGTAACTCTGTCTTCAGCGTTTTTGGAGTTATTGCCCTTTGTTATTTTTCAGTTTTCCGGAGTTTTTTCTAAACCTTTACAGATATTAAAGATATGTGCGGTATGTGGCTTTATTATAATGAGTTACAGATCAGGTTTGAATTTCGTTACGCTCTATTGATTTTTCACGGAAATACAGTGATTTTACTTAGAAATTTTCTGGAAATTCAGGTTTTCCGGAGGATTTTTCCTACATCTTTGCAGATATTGAAGTGATATGTGGTACATGTATGTGGCTTTATTATAATGCGCTACAGATCAAGTTTGAATTTCGTTACTCATTTTTTTTTATTTTTCACGGAAATACAGTGATTTTACTTAGAAATTTTCCGGAAATTCAGGTTTTCCGGAGTTGTTGTCTAAACCTTTACAGTTATTGAAGTGATATTTGGTATGTGGCTTTATTATAATGAGTTACAGATCAAGTTTGAATTTCGGTACGCTTCATTGATTTTTCACGGAAATTTTCCGGAAATTCAGGTTTTCCGCAGTATTTTCTAAACCCTTGCAGATGTTGATGTGCCATTTAGTATGTAGCTTTACGATAATGAGTTACAGATCAAGTTTGAATTTTGTTACACTACATTGGTTTTTAATGGAATTACAGCATTTTGATTTAGGATTTTTTAGGAAATTTCAGGTTTTCCGGAGTTTTTTCTAAACTGTAGCAGATATTGTTGTAATTTATTTCTATAAACCCCATCTGTGTGTCAAATGTGCTAGTGGGGGTATTTACCACCTTTAGTGATAGTTCTATTTTCAGTTGTGTTTTTTCCAAATATTTGTGTGTAGCTATATATTTAGTACTTTTACTCAACACACAGACCATTTTGCTTGAAGCGTACGCTTTTCTCGTGCTCGCTACTACCCAGTTGAACTGACCACCTGTTGTCACATTCATTGCCTATTTTAGGCTTTTTAGCATGCTAAAACATGGTCGATTTAAAGTGAAAGTTAGTTTGCAACCGATAACCATGCAAATTTGCAGAAGGTGTATGAAGAAAATGCCCTACAAGGTTTGGGTGGCTTCAGACGGTAACCTGCCGATTATCGCACGCACAAACAAGACTGTAAATAAAACAATGTAAGCTTTTTTCTTCCAGTACTTCAAGTTCCTTTCCCGAAGATTCGTAGGTGACAGGAAAAGTTTATTGGGAGCAGATTCTCGAAAAGGTCGTAAAAGTGTACACAGTACGCCGCCCGCGCACAGAAACACGGGGCTTTCACCTTCTCCGGCCCATAAATCAGCTGTTGTAGCCAACTATTTGCAGAAAATTAAACTAAAAGTCTTTAAACATCTATCATACAGCCCCACCCTCGCTCCTTGTGACTTTTGGTTGTTTCCAAAGTTAAAAGATATGTTTGCAGGTCTTCAGCACGAATCCATAATCAGTATCTGCTATAGGGTCTATCAATGTATGAAACATATACATATACCAGTTTCGGACTATCGCGAGGCTTGCCGAAAATGAATAGAACGTTGCAAAAGGGTCATTTCTACACAGGGAGAGTACATTGAGGGACTGACAGAGAACAGCTGTTTTTTTAATACTGATGTAAAATCCGTGAAGCTATTTTACGAATTTATGAAATACCCCTCGTATTTTTGATGATCAATAATTTGCTGCAATTTTCTATTGTTTCTAAACAATTTAGTGGCGTTTATTCATATTTTTTCTTTGTTTTGTATATTTTCATTTCAATCATTTTACTCAAATTACATGTACAGTAAAACCCCGCTAATGCGATCACCTGAAAGAGGTATAACTCTGGGTGATAGATGCAGGTGGTAGCTTAATGCAGGATAAAAGTAATAAAGAAAGCTCCTAGAGGAGCTTTCTGCATTACTTTTGTCCTGCATTAAGCAACCACCTGCTTATAGAGATACCCATGTTAATTCATTAAGTGGTCGCATTAGAGGGGTTCTACTGTATTTAAATTCGGTTCAAATCTCGTCCTCGAACTCATCTGCAATGTCTGTATCTTCAATCATTTTATTATTCATTGTTTAAGACTGTTTCTCTTCCCTGCAAAACTTATTAACGTTTTCATTTTTTCTAGCATCTTCGCTATATTTCAATACGATAGCCATTTTATTTCACAGTCATGTTACTACCAAACTGTGTAATATTTCAAAATCAGGCTTAATTTCGTGAAAATGAAAAGCAAAAGTAAAATTATATCTCACTGACGGGGCGTGACCTGCGACTCATTGGTAAACAATATGATTACTTGCCTTCGTCCTAACCGACTAAGCCAGTCGGATGGAACATCTGTGAAAGTAAGAAATATTATCTAAACCCTTCGCTTGCTATTCACGTCAATATACCTACCTGTAAATAGTGAAGACCCAGATGAGACAGCTCCTACAGGAGCTGTCTCATCAGGGTCTGCTCTAATTACAAGTTGATTGTGCAACCAGTGCACTCCACAGCAGTGATTGCACAGCGAAATACTTGTACACAGTGAAGATATATGTAATTATACAACAGGGCATGGGTAAAGAAGGAGAAATGTATTTTAAAATTCAGCAAGAGAAGGGTTAAACTGTAAGTAAACACCTACCATCCCTATTTTGAGGACTGGTTCGATATTTTGAGTACAGTCACGCCTCAAATCTTTAAGCGTGCGTTCGACTACGGCAAAATCAGTTTGGCTGTGAGACTGTCAAAAGAAGGTTTGGACAACTGGCTTAAAGGTAAAATTATTAATATTTTGATTTAGTTTTGTCAATTGTGTAGTTTAGTTTAAACAAAATTTGTTCATACAGTGCAGGCAGGGGGTGTGAAGGCTACAGACAACAACCCCATCCCCACATCTTGGTCGGCACTGCATTTTATATGCACCCAGTGGCTTCTTCCATGTTTATACATTGGATTTGTCCATTTTTTTATCTAAGGGATGTCTGGCCTAAATTTGCATTTTGGGTTTGTTTTAATATTGAAATTCCTATCAGAAAACAGCATTATGCGGCGTCTGATCAGGGTCTACATTGTTTGCTTATATCCCATATATGGGATCGTGGGTTCAAATGGGTTCAGATACTACATGTACGCACAAACATTCAAGTTTTTGACACATCATAAATTTTTATTATTATTACTATCAGTTATGGTGTAACCGTATACTATTCGCAATACTACACTTGTTAATCATTGATGTACAACTTTTAGATTAAAAACATAAAATAGGAGAAAACGAGGGATTTGGTTATCTTTGTAACGTTTTTCTATACACGTATGCTAAACGTATGCATGCTAGTGATGAAATCAATCGTCAATTATAGAGTCATCAGAGTAATTTGGTCACTTGTTATTTAGGAGGCTTAGAAACAAACCAAGATTCACAATCAATACCGCAATTTGATGTTAAAGTCAAGCTGTTTATAGTGTTCTATAGCATCTTTGCAATTCCATTTCTTAACTCATTCCCTCCTAGACTTCGCAATTCCATTTCTGAACTCATTCCCTCCTAGACTATTTTAGACTTAACCTCTTTGAATAAATCTACCAAAAAGAATGAGTAACTATAGAAAAGGAGAATTTCAGAATTGTGTAGTTTTGAAACGATTGTGATAACAAAGCATTTGCTCCTATGGAGCAAATGCTCTATTTAGCACAATGGTTTCAAACTGTGATTTTTACAGAGAAATGCGTCATTAGGAGGGAATGTTAACCCAACTAACTGGGCAAACAATGTAGTGCTAAGTCTTTTATCGGATCTATAGCGGGTCTTTTGGTCTAAGTATGCCAGGAAGTTAGATTTTAAAATAGGTTGTATAAATAATTTGAACATGCATTTGAACCGGGTTGTAACTTTCATGGCCACTTGTATTGTGTATACTATTTAACCCCACTAGTCAGTTCGCACGTTATATGTCTATCGGCAATAGAAGTTACATGGAACAAATTGGAAATGAGCAGATTTAATTGGTAGAAAGTAATTGTTGGTTCATTTATCATTGTCATGTTGCAATACAAAATGTGTATCTAATCTGGGTCCATGCTTATAAAACTTTTAGTTGAGTCTGATTTCGTTCTCAAGTTTTTGATTGGTCAGATTTGAGCCTTTGGCTCAAATCTGACCAATCAAAAGCTTGTGAACTCAAATCTGACCAATCAAAAGCTGTTTATCTATAATCGTGTATCACACATATACACTAATGATTAAATAATTCTTAATGTTTTACCGAAACTCTCAGATAGTATCCTTCAATATGGTTGGTTTTTGTTTAGGTTGGATGAAAACCTTATCATTCCGTACTGAACCTGCTATATATTAGCTGCCTATCTGTAAATATATTTCGTTATTGCCTATATGACTATGTAAATTCTGTAATTGGCATGTTCTTACATTTTGAGTTTGTATAATGCTACTATGTATGTGTTCCATGTAGCTCTCCATGAACGGATGTTACTAAAGGTATATCTATCTTAACTGTACATAATACTTAAATCCCTCATTGGATATAAACTATTTTGTCTAGCTTTGTATAAAAAAAACAGTTAATGTTCACCCTTTCTCCGTGCTATATTTATTCCAAACAGCACCTACCGAAGATTCACGGACAAATTGGTTATAATGAAATATAGAAGGTGAAACATTGTATGCATAAAAAAATTCAAACACACCAAATTTTCAAATTCCACTAGCAAAAAGAGCAGACCCTGATCAGACGGCTCCTATAGGAACCATCTGATCTTAGTCTTCTCTATTTGTTAATGCGTGAAAACACGTTTATATGAAGGAAAGGATAAAAAAATAAAACTGCTTCTTTAGTGCGTCCCTTCACTCCATGCATTTTATGTAGGAAATAATAACATTATGAATATTAATTCGCTGCATTTTCATAATTTGTAACTGATCGGTGCTGATATCTGAATGCATCTGGGCTTCAACCCACGCACAATAACATCTTATGAATAAGTAAAGTAGGTTTGCTCTGTGATCTGGGTCTACTCTGTTAAAGGCATATATATGGAGGAAAGGGTTAAGATGACTGTTATGATTGGCCAAGGTACCGAGCAACTCTTTCAGTCTCGTACAAATGCACACAGAGGTTAGGATTCTACTGTGAATCCGTACTGAATATACAAGAATGAATGGGAAAACGGGCTGACTTTGTATACTTTGCCAGAGCTTCAGATAAGATGCGTAAAATTAACCCTTCGCTTGCTATTCACTTCAATATACCTACCTGTAAATAGTGAAGACAGGAGCTGTCTCATCAGGGTCTGCACTATTTACAAGTTGATTGTGCAACCAGTCCACTCCACAGCAGTGATTACACAGCGAAATACATGTACACAGTGAAGATGTATGTAATTATACAACAGGGCATGGGTAATGAAGGAGAAATGTATTTTAAAATTCAGCAAGCGAAGGGTTAATAAATTTCAAGCATAGTTCCTTTACATCTCCACTAAACACTATACTGTGACCACTCTTTATAATCGTTTCGACACAGCAAAGGGTTTGGTGGTGAAATGACAAATTTAATATTCTGGTACGAATTGTTATCTGTAGCTCTGCTTTACTCATTAAAACACTTATAGGGATGAATAGGACATACTCTATTTAAAATACACTGTTCCCTCCCTACAACGGCCCTCTCAATAACGATTCCCTCCTTACAACAACGCATGTCACTGTTTCCGAAACAACAAGGCTCCAGACACAATTTTTTCCATCGTATTTTCTTTATGCGCCATCAAACCCTATGTTGTGACCACTCTTTAGAATCGTCACTTTGTGACGATTCTAAAGAGTGGTCACAACATAGGGTTTGATGGAAGCATAACCGTTTTAGTTCTCGAAATACACCTTATCTGGAGAAGTGCAAACAAGCTAATTATGTTTGAATTTCCCTCCCTATAACAATTCCCTCTGAACAATACATGCAATCTTCTTATCCCAAAGGGTGTCGTTGTAGAGAGGGAGCACTGTAGATATAATGTTTCTTTAACTTGTGCCTGATAGAGGATCCTTGTGACGAATATACAAACTATATATATATATCTTGTTCTTCTGACATTGACGTTTTCCTTGATTAAGAGTGTGTCACACTAAAGCTTATGACACGAACGCATGCGAGCGTATGATAATGAAGTTCATACACTCGCATAAGCAGATATACGCTATTTGTATGTTAGACTTACGTCGCATATGTTTCAAGTACGTTGCCATATGAATTCGTACATTCTCATACGCAAAGGCCGTACTTAAGTTTTGACAAGTTCATAAAGCTCCGTGTATACACGCATACGCTCATAATATGCTAGGCATACGTCGAATACGCTATATAGTGTCGATACAGATATGTAACTTATAGATCAAAGTTTTTGTCTTTGCATTCGGATTGTAACAAGTGTTCAAATATCTTATCTCCCTATCGATAACGGACTTTACCGTTAACGTTCACGCTATAGCCATATATACAACCATATTGTTATGGAAGACCAATGACAACAGACAGTGCGGCGGAACACGGTTAGAATACGAGCCTGTTCAAAACTGACCACCAGGCAGAGGTCCAAATCCCGTATACAGCAGACACAAACTCATCTCCGGGCTTATCCATTTCCCCCATGATTACAAACAATACAGTCTTAGTTTGTGAAACTGATCTTTGTTGTGATAACGAAAATGATAACTAGCTTAAAATTCTGCTTGGTGACGACAATTTAAAAACAGAACTGTTTGAGTGTACATATTTGTGGATCGCATTCTACTAAACTACGAGCAATCTGAATCTAAACTTGATGAAACAGAACACAACTTTTCGACTTTCTTAGATCAAGTGACAATTTTCCCTTTTGATTTCGACTGTGACCTTAAGCGGCGCCTTAATACGCGCAATGATGACACCGCATGTGTGAAATAGGCCTACGACCGACACTCCATGATCTCGATTATAGGTGGTGCCGATGCTTTATCGTTAAAGGAAATCATAAGTATAAATGAGAAGCGACCTAGACCCAGCTCGGTCTCTAAGACGTTGACACATCTTCACATGAAACTAGAACTACGACTAAAGGTTATTAATACCCCCATTAGCACATTTGACATAGCGATGGGGTTATAAAAATAAAGCTCCCGACCGCTAAATTTTCATTTGTTAAATCACGAAAAGGGAGACCATTCATTCTAAACCTTTATTGCAGGTGCAAAATCTCAGATGATGTTCAACAATACTGCAAAATTTAAAAAAAAGTTTTGTTGAGGTATGACAGAGAAAAGCTCGGGAAAAATAATTTATTAAAACAAGCCAGATTTAAACAAATATAACAAAGGGCAATAACTCCAATATACTGAAGACAGAGTTATGGACCTTGTGTACCTAACTTGTGACCTCTATGATATATCTGTATATGACGTTTGAAGTCAATAGCTTTGATACTTTGAAAGTGATGATCCGGATTTTGAATGCAGAATACAGAGTTATGGACCTTGTGTACTGCACTTGTGGTCAATGTGTTCTATCTGTATATGAAGTTTGACGTCAATAGTTTTTATACTTTTAAGGTAATGATCCGGACAAGCCAGATCTTGAGATAAAATAACAAAGGGCAATAACTCCAAACATACTGAAGTACATGTAAGAGTTGCCAACCTTGTGCACTGCACTTGCGGTCAGTATAATCTATCAGTAAGTTGTATATGAAGATTGAAGTCAATAGCTTTAATACTCTGGAAGTTATGATCCGGACAAGCCGGACGGACGGATGGTCGATCAACCGGATGAACGGACGGACACACGGACGGACATGATGACTCCAGTATACCCCCTATATAAATTCGTTTGTTGGGGGTATAACAAGATAAATTAATATGCAGTGCTGATATTTTGCAGTTAAAATATTCCATTTCAAGCATGCAAACAGATATAGCCATACTTCATTCTCAGTGTTGTTATACCTTCTGATCCTTCGAGATCATGAATTTCAGTACTTCTTGTTCTGAAAGTAAAATACCGCTTAAGCCGGTGCTAGGGGGCGTGAGCAGTGTTGCACTTTCAATTACTGCTTATGAAAAGACTCAATAAAACCGAGTCTGAAATTTTCTCTTTTTGTGTTGCAATTTTTGCTTTCGGGGGATCACCACCCTTCAGAATTTATTATGTTGGTTAAACAACGACAGGCTGCTGTTGCTGGTAAAAACAGATAAACAGACATTCAGTAGCGACACACCTATAAAGAAACTGCAGCATGACTATAATCTTGCCAAACAGTCAAAACAAGACAATTTCGACGATCCTGCAAACCGCATCTTAAACCTAGACAAATCGTCACAATGTAAGTTAAACCAGTGCAATACCCTTGTTCAGCAATCAATTTATGACTTCAATGCCTCGTTAGAACAGTTCAAAACCAAACTCAGAGAATCATTAGCTAATATGTCGAATGTCGGGGTGAAACGTTACATTCATGTAAAGTTCCAAATAACACCCACCCAGTGCAAATGGTAGATGCAACAACCCAGTAAGAATGTCCAAAACCACCGGCTAAAGAGAGTGACCCCCAAAGTTATGGCGATGTTATAACGGGCACTTATTGACAACCGGGTGGCGGAAGCCTTGATTTTATGATTTGTTTATTAAACGCATTTAAACTTTTAAGAAGAAATGTTATGAGCCCAATATATTGCAACGCACTGCATAATTGGTTATTGGCCCTTTCCTGTCGGTAGCTACGCTTCTCGCTTTGCTTGCACGATGACAGGCCGAAGATAGTACTCTATGATGGTTTACTCTTAAACCCAGAAACATGATGAGCTTACCAGACTCGTATTACTTTTTCTCTGTCGTGCACTTAACGACTTCCTTGCAGTTGCTCTGACTTCAGCGTAGATTGCAATCATATTTACTAATGAGAGGTAAATTCGGGTCGGGTTTTATTTTCGTATCTGTTCGCCCTTATCTCGTCTCTTCGACCACTTCCGAAAAATCCGTTACGTAAACACTGGAGAGATCGGGTGATCATCGGCAAAACGCGGAAAATTTGAACGGAAAAGGCCAATAATACTTTGTTGTATAATTGGTATTGGTGGAAGCGGTATATTTTGTATCACATGGGAATTTTTCGATATAAGTTCATATTGATAATCTTCATAATAATGATCGAACATAACAAAAACAAGTTTTATTATATTATTGAAAATATGGGTTCATTGTAGGGACTTCCTCTTTAAGCTCCGGACAAATTCAAGTATGAAAATGAACTAAGGTCAATACCTCCTGAATGAATTATAAGAGAGTGATGGTTCTTGTGCATTGCACTTCTTATTATCAACATCAATCTACGAATGGAGTTTCTTGTTGATATCTATTACAATTTGTGTGGTATGCTCCGGACAAAGTTATGACGGACGAACAAACAAACGGACGGACGGACAAACGGACGGACGGGCGGGCAAAACGGTGACTATATGCTCGCCCAAATCCCATTTAGGGAGCATGAAAACAGAAATGATATGTGGACAGCTCTGCACTCACGTCTGGGTGCCAATGCTTTCTGTAAACTAATCTCAATGCCTATCAGCTGATCAGCAGCTGCAACTTATATAAGGATTTACCATCCTTGATAAAGATAATATAACCAAGGTTACTGGCACGGCAATTAGTCTACCATATATTCATAAATGTGCAGGCATATAAGCTCCGATATTATACTCCTGTGAGTAGTAGTTCTTCCATCTGATAAAGAAGTGTAAAATCAGCTTGCAAGAATTGGTTCTGGGGCAGTAATTAAGGTGCTATATGAAAACTTAATCGTATAATGAAGTATGAATCTAACCTCGTATATATGCTACTGTGGGTAGATGGTCCTCCTCTAAGCAGAGTAGCGCCACACCAACATGTAAATATGTTATATTCTAGACTGGCTCAAGCCATATTTGATGGACTCCTCAAGATAAATGTTTTGAAAATATGATATGTTTTCAATGAACTATTTGAGCTGGGTCTACTCTGTTTGCAGATGACTTGTTATCTTTCCCGGTAAATACGCAGATCAGCAAAATATGTGTTTGAAACCCCTTTCTCTAAATATTACTATCGAAATCTCTCATTTATTGGCAAGTACCAATGTAATCTCAAGGCGCGTCTGAGACGCGGTGTTTCACATCCTGAA
Source organism: Azorinus chamasolen (assembly GCA_963576725.1). Classification (NCBI taxonomy): domain Eukaryota; kingdom Metazoa; phylum Mollusca; class Bivalvia; order Cardiida; family Solecurtidae; genus Azorinus; species Azorinus chamasolen. The sequence goes on from OY755249.1 coordinate 42,352,561, forward strand.
TTTTATGGTGGTGTAATTTACAAACTTCGCAAAATTATTGGACATGCCCTTTTTCTCACTTTTTCATCAAATATGTTAAAACATTCATTAAAAAGGGATATGATCATAGAGTTCTAGAACATACTGCATGTTTGGTTGTCAACCATTTTGCAGTTGGCAATCACGCTGGCCTCTTTGCATGTACGCCCATAAACCGGTTTAAACCCCCGGTGACTTTTGTCACTGACCGTTCCAAGGCGGTACTTCCATCTTCCTCCTATTGTATGTTTGTTTTGTCTTTGTGCGTCTCTTGTTGTTTTTTCTACCCATGTACATTTGCTGTTTCCTTGTGTTGCTGTTCGGGCGAGTGCTTGTTCTGTATGTGGTATTTCCTGCATGACTCATTTTTGTACTTTTAGTACTCTATGAAGGCGACCTCTTAAATCCAGTAATGGAAGGAGGACGTCGGATATCTGTACTATTTCGTTTTTGTCTTACCCATTATTACTTTTCTACAGTTACTCTGTTTGCAGCTCAATCACAGAGTACACTAGTGATAGGTGGAAACAATTTGTTCCGTTAAATGTTTTCGTTATCCGTACATGCACTTTACCACTGTATTTGCCATCGCGGTTGTTGTAGTTTAGTCGGAGAGGGGATATACGTTTATTTACACTGTGGTTTAAGGTGGGAATAGAATAAGTGTGAGGTTGGGCGACGAAAACCGGTTTAACCCCCCAGTGACTTTTGTCACTGACCGTTCCAAGGCGGTACTTCAATGTCCCCCTAATTGTATTTTTGTTTTTTCTTTGTGCGTCTCTTGATGTTTTTTATAGTTGTGTACATTTGCTGTTCGGGCGACTGTTTGTTCTGTATGTGGTGTTTCCTGCATGATTCATTTTTGTACTTTTACAGTCTCGCATTACCGATATGTAGTATATACATGTGTTTCTTTGTCTGCCAAAAAGTTGGACACTTTAAAACTACATGCATATGCCATTCTCAGAATAACATTGAAAACAGCAAACCGTGCAAACTTTTATCAAAAGGGGTCCACGAGAACCCTTTTAGTTGAATCTACACTATTTGCGAAAGTCTCCCGCTCGCTCACGCGCAGGAATACGCAAGTCAGCAATAGTGACACAATGGTAATGTCTTATGCCTCCTTATGTAGGCAAGTATTTTGTAAAGAATTCTCAGGTCACTAATTGAGAATCGTCCAAAGGTTTACCCTACATTTAAAAAAAGTGCAGTTCCGAACCAAAAGTGTTCACACATAACCCTAGGAACTGGGCCTACTCTGTTTGCCGGTTTTACATTAAATTTTGACCCTGTTGAAAAAGGACCCGGCGGGTCTTTATTCCACGACAGACGGGCCAAGTTTTAACGTTCAGAAATCCCCCGGGTCGTTAAATAACGGCCCTGCCCACACGTGAAAACGTGACCTTACGTGAAAAAGGACCCCGTTGAAAAATGACCCAGATGCTAATATACAATCAGGATAGTTGATCGTATTGGGGGTTGGGTAAATAGAAGTCGGACGGCTCCCATCACTGAAAAGTCGGGTGCCACGAAATGTTGAAATGGCTAAATTATAAAAACTCAAAGAATCGCGACATACCGGTAACCTAATATACGTAGTATCGACATAAACTCGTATATGTTTTGCAAGAACAAGAAAACAAACGGGGAAATTCCAAGAAATTAAGGAATAAAGTAAATATAAATATTCTGAAAATGGGTGATCCCTCGAGACAAAAATAGCAATGCAAAAAGAGAAAATTGCAGACTCGGTTTAATTGAGTCTGTTCATGAGTAGTTATTAAAAGTGCAACACTACTCACACACCCTAGCACCGGCTTAAGCAGTATTCAATTGTTAAAACTAATAACATGAAAACTAATGATCCCGAGGCGTTCGTCCGCCTCAACGCCGTTTGACATTCGGTCTATCTTTCTTAATTCTACAAATTAACGGATTAATTTAGTGCTTTTTATATGAGTTCGTTTAATATCCAGTAGATAAAGAGTTATTGTCCAGACAAGAAAATATGAAAAAGTGTAACTCGAAAATTATTGATGATAGAGTTATGGCCCTTGTTCATGTCTGGGTCTTCACTATTTACAGGTAGGTATATTGTGAAACCGAAATACAAGGTTTTGCTGCACTGCATAGTGAGCAGATATTAACCCTTTTGCGACCAATTTGCGACCTAATGCCATATGCAAACAGCTTGGATCCGCACGAGACATCCAGTAACGGCGTTCGTCCGCCTCGACGCTGTTTGACATTCAGTCTACATGTATCTTTCTTAATTCTACAAACTAACGGATTAATTTAGTGCTTTTTATATGAGTTCGTTTAATATCCACACTCACGATGTGCTTAACTAAGCATATTACTATTAGCACATGCTCTATATTAACCATTAGGACATGCTCTACATGTAAGTCTCCCCCTTCCACGGAAAAAGTAAAATGAACTCACAAACTATTTGGCTCAACTTGGAAATAAATATATTCAGTTTTACTAATTATATCAAATCAATCATCGAGGAGTGTCCTTTTGACACTTTTAAAGTGTGTGCATGCGTGCGTGAGTGAGTGTGGGGGTGGGGTGGTGTGTGTGTGTGGGGGGGGGGGTAGAGTTGGATCCGCACATGCTTGTGCTTTTTTCATTTCAAAATCTTTTAAAGGGTTGGGAAATATGAAGAGCACGAAGGTGTTACGAACGGACAGATAGAATGAATGACGGGCAGACGAATAGCATTCCCATAATAGTCAATGAGCCAGTAGGGTTGGTCGGTACCATCTCAGGGGAATAATTCTCATTTTGATTTTTTACAACATTAACATCTATAGAGTAAGAAAATATGTGATAGCATTGCATCGATTGTAGCTTTCTATGTTTTTTGCGTTTTATATTATGCTATACAATATCCGCATTTCGAGACAAAATTATCAATGAAAAATAAAGCTAACGATTTCAGATTTACAACATTTGGTATCATACCCCAAACAACGAAATTATCATGGTATACCTGAATATCAGGTTGTCAGTCTGACTGTCCTTCCATCTGCCCACCCCATATGTCCGTCCCTCTATCTGTCCGTCCATTCATCCGTCTGTCTGTCTGTCCATTTATAGACGCAAGTTTCCCAATCTACAAGTTTGCTTAAAACGTGAGATTCTTATTATTTTAGTAACCAATGCACCTGCTAGTTATGTCTCCCCCAGTATACTAGGGAGACATATTGGTTTTGTGTGCCGCGTCCGTCTGTCTGTCCATCCATATGTCTGCCCCCTCCCCTTCCGTCCGTCCGTTCGGCAGTCCGATTTTAATTTATCAGTGTGGTTTCTCCAAAACCTTTGATCGGATTTTCATGAAAGTTGATAGGATTGATCAGCTCTATGCCTTGTTGTGCTTATATTTTTTCTGTTCCGGTTCAACGATTGTCTACAGAGTTATAGGACTTTAAAAATTGTATATGGGAAACTTTTTCCGCACGAGGGGGGGGGGGGGTCAAGTGATTCAAGTTTCACATTTGCTTTACACTTGGTATATGAGGGTAACTCTAAGATATGTTAACCTATTGTTAGGATAATGTATCGATCTGCTAATAGTAATTTTGACCGGGAATATTGAAGAACCAGAGAACAAGAGTGTTCTTCTGCCCTCCTCCAATCTCTCCTGTTGGATCATTGATTGCCCTATATGGCAAATGAATGATAAAACTAACGTTAAGCAACTATACATAACAAACAATCGCCCTACTCACAAATACATGTATTCTCACCGGCTACTGACATAAGTGTAGAAAGTCATTATAGGCATTCACAAGTTTAAAAACAAGACATCCCAATAATTCAATAATGTTCCAAAGTTGGTTGCCTGACCACCCATCCAATGCACAAATAACATTGCCTAAGCTATAATAATTTGGAAAATTTGGATTCTGAATTGCAGCCTGATCGTTTGTATTTTTGCGAGCGTTATGCAAAGTATTCGCAGAATAGTTGTTGAAGATTACCCTCCATCACCGCACAGCAAAGGTCGCGTCTTGCATGATTTACAAAGTTATGGTGAATGTAGGAAACAGACAAATGGCTGCACTTCATGTAACAATTCGAAGCAGATCTCCTATTTCTAACCAATTTAAGGACTTTGCTTAGGGATATTCTGTTCCTGGTCGGGAATCCCACTGTGCTTGCCTTATTATTATAATTAATGGCGTGCCAATGCAAAGTTACACATGAACTTATATTTTAATAGTTTTGGTAATCTTCCTGATATCATGGAGTCATTGCTCCAGTCCCGTTTTTCTAATACAGTGGGGCTCTGGTGTTTGTATCAGCATGAAAAGCCAAATACATTACGAAGTAATCTGTGTTCTCTGACCGGGTTATAAAAACTTGATTTACTCCTTCAGTTGAATGGTCAGACATTCATCTATTTTATCCGGTAAGTACTGAAGTTCCGGGACCTTCTTACTGTCATTAAAAGTGTTTGCAATGGTTGACTCTATTTACTTAGAAATCTCCCCAAATGCTTCCTAATCTGTTCAATTGTTATGCTTAGCATCTGATGACCAGGCTCTCTACTTCGATGTCATCACCAGTTCTTGGTTGATTTTTCCCTTTATAATTCAAACAATGTATATTCTATCACGGCCAAATATTTTATAGCGCATTGATAATTAATTTCTTTTTTAGCAAACTCTACCCTATCTACTATTGCAGCACGATAACATGTACTTGGACATTGTTTACACTAGTCAATTCCTTCTGCAAAACTTACTAATGTGTTATTGTTGTTTATGTCTAGCATATCATGAATTTCTTTAGCCATTATGTTTCAAATGGATAACAGATTGTTAAACTTTGTTTTGGAGGTTCTCTCTCATGTTTTGTCATTGCTTGTTGCTTTTGAAAAATCCATACTAAATATCACATTTTAATTTTCCAAACGAATGTCGTACAATGCATCATTCTGAAGCTTCTTTTAACCAGAACACACCTGACTAAACTCTTCATTACTTGCTGATAACTCATTGTTTTAATATATTTTCACTACTCTGTCTTTGCTGTCCAAATGAATCACCAGTACCCGATGAAAGATTATTAAGTCCTTGACTTATATGCTAAAAGATGCATTAGAGACAGAATTGGATACAGCAACTCCGATTTCATTGATTCTTAAACGTGTATAGTGTATAGAATTGAAAACTGCTCCCATACCAAGTAACATTTACTTGGCATCGGACCAACCAGTCCACCTTAGTACCATTTTGAAAGTCGTTGGTATGACCCGACCAGCGATCAAACTCACAACGCCCAGTCCGAACGCGAACGCTGTACCGACTGAGCTAACTGTAATGCTGGCCTTAACATGTACCAATGGACAAACTAACGGATGGTCAGACAAACTACGTTTTACTTTTAATTACCTTGAAGTGAAAACAGAATGTCTGTATAAGCATGCTTGATATGGTAATCACCATTTTATGCTGCTATATATGTCTCGCAACGTTTATGTTTCCAACTCCTCATACACCAATGGGGACTTTGCTTCAAACAGTCACAAATTGGCAACCTTGGTGAAAAATGACTGCAAAGAAGGAAATTTTCGTTCTGGCCATTTTATCCAGAGTTACAGGTCTTGGCAAATTTCTTCACTATAAAGCATATGTATGCATAAAACTTTCACAGATAAACAACCTGATGTGAAGATGGGGAATTGTGTAGTAAGCAAAATAATGGGACTTTGTTTTTGTTTTGTTTTTTCTCACTAAAATGCATACTTGATTAGAGACAATTTCATCATAAGGAAGGAGGAGAGGGGTCCATTTCCAATAGTTCAAGTTGTAATGCTTATGATGAATAATATAAAGGGACATAATTTGGCCTAAACAATGACTGGGTTCTGGCTTAAAGGATTCTCATCGTTATTTTGGTCGTTGATATAATGATAGTGAAATGCTGGTGAACTTTCATGGGGCTAACTCTTAAGATATTTCAGTTTTGGCACAATTTGAGTGTATGGAAGTTTTAAAGGGACATAACTCTTGCATTAAGAGATGCTAAATGTAAGGGTTCTAATCTGAAGTCAATTCATTGCCATCATTACTGTGAATATACATATGAAGTTTTATGAGCCTAGTTATAAAGATGATGAAGGTATGCAAAACTCCGGAGAATTTTTACTTCTGCAAAATACATATGAATGTAAGTATAATTCAATGTACGTATGGGCAAGAATTTACATTATATGAACCACTTTTTGTGAAAATATAACAACATAAATGAAATGTGTGTAACTACAGCTACAAGCCTTTCAATTTTCAAGTACATGTAGATACATGGTGTAACAAGAGAGATACATCGGTTTGAAAATTTATGATTTCTTTTCTTTAATGCTAGATTTAGAAAACACTATTTTTACCATAGGGTTAAAATCGGTGAAAAAAATACAAAAAGCTACCACCGATTTACTGCTATCACATATTTTCTGATTCTAGATACTTATATCTTATCAAAAAACATTGATAGCATTATTCCCCAAAGATGGTACCGATGGCCATATTTTGGGCCTCTGGCTCATGGCCTATAATCATCTCCCCGTTTTTCGGCGGGGGATTTAGAATCCGTAAATGTAGCCCGAAATCGATTTTTTCTAAGATGTTAACAATGTTGTGAGTCAAACTTTTCAGATGATTACTAGAATGTCTAAATATTAATATATGCATTTAAACATCAATGGAGCAACTTCATTCTTCACAAAAGACAACAAGAGTACCGCATACGGTACATAATACGCCCACTTGCAAATGTTCTCCGATTCAACATGCCTCATAAGTGTTGACATTTTCTAATCTGTGCTTCAGATCTTGATTTCCATATTAAGGTGATACTATTTTTTTAAAAAATTGAAGTAAATATCATTTCAAATGAAACGTTATGGCCATCCTCATATTTGCATAGATTTGCATTATTTTTTTAAGTACAAGGGCCATAACTCCGAAACAACAAATCAAATGATCCTCAGAATCGACTTAGCTTCAGGTCTTGATGCATTAAACATGTGTATGAAGTTTCATTAATATCTGTCAAACAGTTTAGAAATCAGCGGACAAACTATATGCATATATTTGCATTATATTTTAAGTGAAAGGTCCATAACTCCGAAACGACAAATCAAATAAACCTCAAAATCTACTCAGCTTCAGATCTTGATGCATTAAACATTTTTGTGAAGTTTCATTAATATCTCTCAAAAAGTTTTCCCAGAAAACAGCGGACAAACTATTTGCATATTTTTTAGGACAAGGGCCATAACTCTGAGATGAAAAATCAAATGAACCTCAGAATCAACTCAGCTTCAGATCTTGATGCATTAAACATTTTTGTGAAGTTTTATTAATGTTTCTCGAATAGTTTTCCCAGAAAACAGCAGACAAACTATTTGCATGTATTTGCATTATTTTTGAAGGACAAGGGCCATAACTCTGAAAAGAAAAATCAAATGATCCTCAGAATCAATCCGGTTTCAGATCTTGATGCATTAAACATTTTTGTGAAGTTTTATTAATATCTCTCAAACAGTTTTCCCAGAAAACAGCAGACAAACTAATTGCATGTATTTGCATTATTTTTTAAGGACAAGGGCCATAACTCTGAAAAGAAAAATCAAATGATCCTCAGAATCAATTCAGTTTCAGATCTTGATGCATTAAACATTTGTGTGAAGTTTCATTAATATCTCTCAAATGGTTTTTCCAGAAAACAGCGGACAAGCTGTTTGCATATTTTTTAAGGACAAGGGCCATAACTCTGAAATAAAAAATCCAATGAACCTCAGAATCAACTCAGCTTCAGATCTTAGTGCATTAATCATTTGTGTGAAATTGCATTAATATCTGTCAAATAGTTTTCCCAGAAAACAGCGGACAAACTATTTGCATTTTTTTAAAACAAGGGCCATAACTCTGAAATGAAAAATCAAATGAACCTCAGAATCAACTCAGCTTCAGATCTTGATGCATTTAACATTTGTGTGAAGTTTTATTAATATCTGTCAAATAGTTTTCCCAGAAAACAGCGGACAAACAAAATGTTGACGGACGAACGAACGAACGAACGAACGATCGGACGGACGGACAGGGGCCACGACAATATACGACCACCTTTATTAGGTGGGCGTATAAAAAATCAATTGTATCAATTACTGGAGAATAACTGTATAACATCAATCAGACTCGATCTAGATAAGATGGAGAGTTAACCAAAGCTGTTTCTGTACATATTATCATTGTCGCTATAAGCAGACAATGGAACAAGTGAAATATTGTTTGGGTCAATATTTAATGTTGAAAATAGACCTGGTGTTGAGAGGGTGTGTTTTATGGGGAGAGATTAAAGAGTGTCTAGACGATTTTCTGGATCCATGCACCCCCTTGCTGATATATTAAACAACTAACCGTGGAAAAATACCCGGGAACTGATCAAAATTTAACGGGTGGCAAATTTTCAACGGCTGTTTTTATCAAATGTTGGTGTTGAAATTGTGTCCGGGTCGAAATTGACCCACCGGGTCCTTTTTCAACAGGGTCACAATTTAATGTAACACCGGCTTTCGTGGATTTTCTCGCTTCTCAGACGTTTTAGATAAGCTGAGTTAAAAAAAAAAGTCGTACTAGAAATACTTATCTGGAACACCCCTTGTCTGGTGTATTCATACGCGCGATTAGGTAAAATCAATACAAGGGAAGGAACCCTATAAATAAAAAAAGATATAAGTAATTAGCACAAATATGAAATTGTATTTATCATTTAAACATTTTAAAAGCCTAATTCAATTAACGTTGTTTTATAGTCCCTCAGTCATTTATAGTTTACGCCAATAGTAATGTCATACCGGTAACAAATGACGTCATTTAGTGTCACGAATATTTGCTGCAGTTTGTTGCTATTAAATACGGAGGTCGTATTACGCAAAGGAAAGTAGCACCTCACAAAATCCATTAATTTACTTATTTTTGGAGTGCATTTAAGCGAGAAAAATAATCAAGCATGGGTTTTGTTAAAGCCGGGGTTTTCTATACCCGAGGTTGGTCTGTTCCCAGACGGAACCGAGCTTTACCCGTCTTTAACAAAACCCATGCTTGATTCTATTACTCTCGCTTCTCAGACGTGCTAGATAAGCTGAGTTACTAAAATAACTCGTACTAGAAATCATTATCTGGAACACCCCTTGCCTGGTGTATTCATACGCTCGATTCAGTGAAATCAATACAAGGGAAGGAACTCTTACATAATAATACCAACATTTCTATAGTCAACGAGTTTATAAATTAAAATTGATATAAGTAATTAGCCCGTGTGTGAAATTTTATTTGTCATATAAACATTTTATAAAAGGCTTATTCAATTAACCGAACCAAACCGACTGTAGTCCCTCAGTCATTTATATTTTACGCCAAAACGTAACGTTTATGGTAATGTTATACCGGTAACTAATGACGTCATTTAATGTCAGCTGCAGTTTGTTGCATTAGATACGGAAGTCGTAATACGCAATGGAAAGTAGTACTTCACAAAATCCATTAATTTACTAATTTTAGGGTGTATTTAAGCGAGAAAAATAATCAAGCATGTGATTTTTAAACCCGTGGGTTTCTAGACCCTCGGTTGGTCTGTTTCTGTCGGAAACTCACTAAAGCTAGTTACCGACTGGGAACAGACCAAACTCGGGTATAGAAACCTCCGTCTTTAACAAAACCCTTGCTTGATTCTTTTAGTCTTTGATTGTCTTCAGAACTATCTTTAGAATTGACAACCAGTGTATTTCCTAATCAAAATGGCTTGCAATGAACCCTATATGTTGTGTCTACACTGGTATCCGAACGACGTCCTCTCGTTCGAACCCACGATTACATAATTATCAAATTTAACTATAGTGCCATGGTTGTGCTTATCTTATCATTGATAGGTTGTTTTGTGTCCTTGTTTGGTTGTTTGCAGTATTTTTTAACTGTCTTTACTTCCAACAAGTTGTACAGATCTTGAACAGAGACTGCGTCAGGCACACTGTTAGCGTAATAACGATAGTGGTGATAATCATCTCAATATCCAGCAGTATTGTGGATGATTAGTTTCCCCGAAGTATGTCCCATATATTTCGTTTCTATATGGGCTTTCAGAGTAGGGGTATCAGTTCATCTAAAGATAACATGTCCTGTTTATTACGTTGATGAATTGAAAATCTATTTGAACGTTAATATAGAATTGTTGCCATGTTCATACTTTCATTGCTAATAATGATTTCATTTTCTGTAATGTGATTCTTGTTTGTTTCGTGAACTCACCTTAACCCTTTCGCTGCCAAACTCTGCCGTCTGCTAACTTTGTCGTCTTCTACAAATTTTCATATTTTTTTTTATTTTCTTCATTTTTGTTTCAAAAACATAGTACCAGTAACAAACAGTTTGGATCCTGATGAGACGCCGAGTTACTCGGCGTCTCATCTGGATCCAAACTGTTTGCATAGGTAATCACAGATCCGGCATTGGCAGCGAAAGGGTTAAGGAGGAAGTAATGAATATATGTCTATCTTCTTCTATTTTCTATTTCCTTCTTTTTCTATTTTCCCAAAAATAGTGAACTGTAAAATCCATCAAATCATTCTGTTGTTGGTCTCTTTCCTGAATTCCATCTACAACAGATGAAAATGTAGAAATGGGACCAAATAGATTTATTTAAAAATTAGTTTCGGCCTCTGCCTATGAGACCTAACACCGACGTATTGAAGTGTACTTGAAACGTATACGACGTATGTCTAACTTTCCTCTAGTATATGCGAGCATATGATTATTTTCACACGCACGTGTCATACGTTTTAGTTTAGCATCCTATAAACAAACAGACAGACAGATAAACGAGCAGACTAACGTGTGACTAAATTTGCAGATAAACGATCTGACAGATACAGTCAGACGAACACACCCACATACAAGCAGATAGACAAACCGACTGACATAGACAAACATACACACAAACAGGGAGATAGACGAACGGACAGACACAGACATAATCAGACGAACATACGACCAGACTGGCAGATATACAAATGAACATTCAGTCAGAGAAATATGCCAACATATTGGCATATAGACGAACGAACACACATTGTTGTTAAGTAAAACACCATCAAGTGTTGACGACAATCAAAATCACTATTTCTGCGGCACATTATTTTATTGAACAAAACAATGAAGACGGGTATTTAGATGAAATTATGAAATATACCTCCAAAGAGCACATATTTTATTTGCTTTATTTACAGGATCTGTGAGTGTTCTTGGTCCACAATACACACCACTGAAAGAATGACTATAGGAGAGGGGAATACTTTCGCTATCGCGGACTTCGTCGTTTTTGGACTACTCATCTTATTTTCCATTGGAATTGGCGTCTTCTTCGCCGTCCGTGGAAAGCATAACAACACAACAGAGAACTACTTTCTGGGCAATAGAAAGTTGAAGGCATTTCCGGTTGCACTGTCATTCGTCGTGACTTTTCAGTCATCTATTATGATCCTCGGCACTCCAGCGGAGGTATATGCGTATGGCATGCAATATGCAATGCAACTGATAGGTGCAACCATAGCATATCTACTGGCATCCGAGATTGTAGTCCCCATCTTCCACCCTCTACAAGTCACCAGTGTGTATGAATACTATCGACTACGATACAAGGAGAACTCTGTACGCTACGTGGCTGTAGTTCTCGGTATAATCTATTACACTTTTTACATGGGTATTGTCATGTACGGTACCGCTCTGGCGCTGGAATCCGCCGTAAATCTGCCATTCTGGGCTTCCATAGTGATCTTCTCATTAGCCTCTGTGTTGTATACCTCAATTGGGGGATTCAAGGCTGTCATTTGGACGGATGTATTCCAGTCCGCAGTGATGATTATTGGCATTTTAGCAGGTACATGTAACAGTGATTAGTAGATAAGTGGCATACATGTTTTTACTAAATTCATTATTTTCCCGCCAGACCTCGTGTCGTCATAAATAAAAGAAAATAAAAGTGGTCGAAACATAGACAGAGAAATTAACCCTGTATTTCTATGAATACGCCTTTCTACGCATTTGCAAACAGAATAGACCGAGATCAGGGCATGTTCTGTTTGCTTATGAAACACTATAACTCTGATTCTACATTTTCTGCTTTGGCATATCTTTTTGGCAAAAAGGTTGATGTGTTAATATACCATTCTAAAATATTCTAATCAAAATTTATGCTGCCATTTCTTTCATAAATATTATTGGAATAAAGGGTTAAGGAGCTATTATTTAAAACATATACATGTTGTGTATGCCTATGAGGTAATATGAAGTAGATCATATCTAAAGTGACTTCTATATACACGGTCATAGGTGTCCTTAAGTTTTCTGCTTAGTGCAGACCGAAAGTTCTGCAGAACACTGATGTAGGAGCTTTCTACGTAATTGTTCTGTTTTAAGATATCATCTGTCAACAATTCTTTTAGATAATTGCTTAGGAGAGGTTTGTATTGTACTGAGGAATTTAATATGTTAATCCTTGTTTCGATATCCCCGATCTTAGTCGCATTTGTAAACAGCTTACATCTAGATACAAGGACGTAGCTAGCGATATGCACGTTCGTAACAATTAATGAGAATAGTGAAAACGTTATTATTACCAAAATGGTACCTTTTTACACTTCAGTAAAAGTCGCCGTTTGAAACCATTAGGAGCAAATGTTCCATTTATCACAATGGTTTCAAAACTACTCAGTTCTAAATGTTCAGGAGAGGGGACATAACCCCCCCCCCCCCCCCCCCTCGGACCCCTATAGCCACGGTGCATACATTACATTTGAATTCAGCTACGCTCCTGCATGCCACGCCGGAGAAATCACAACTGAACAGATCAAAATTTGAGTAGAGGGATCAAGGTAAACGTACTTGATCAGACATACTACAGACGACATGTTGAAACTGTAACAGATATAGCAGACAAGTAGACCTCAGACAAACAGACGACAGTTCATCGCAAATTTACTAATGTTACACACATGATTAGCTCTTAGACCGACGAATTAATTTTATCCGTTAAGAGTGTCGTCTGCTTCAGGTGTTCTTCAATTACTTGTACAAGGTCATAACCAGAGTGTCAAATTGCTTGTTATCCTGATGAGACGCCAAGATTAGCCCATGGCAGTGAGAGAGTTAGTTACGCATAAAACTTACAGACATTGCATTAACCCATTCCTTTATATTGACGACTTTTGACGACTCTGTTACAGTTACTTTGTGAAACCATTGTGATGAATAGAGCATCTGCTCCTATAGGAGCAAATGCTTTATTTATGACAATGGTTTCAAACTACAAATTCTAAAAATCTCCTTTTCTCTAATTAATGCTCCTTTTCGGTAGATTTATTCAAAAAGGTATATAAAAATAGCCTTTTATGTAAATCCATATACCGCTGTCCGCGACCTGGCTCGCATTTGCAAACAGCTTTGATCCAGATGAGACGCCGATTGAATCTAGGATGTGTTTCATACACAGCTCCAGATAAGGGAAATAACTCAATAATTCTAGTACTGACGTCTGTGTCCAGTCGATTACACCCGTAGATTTGGTACATAAATTGTGGTTATCTCCCTTATACGGATCAATCATGCTTGAACAAAATCAGAGACATAGCTAAAAGTGCGTTTTCAAATACAGTAGAATTTTATTGTATTAAAAGCGTCATTTCTCGGCCAAACCTATATTGCTGATGAATGACAAACATAATCAAATATTTAAAAAAAGCAATATGCATGACCTTGCTCTCCTCATTTCACTGTAGGCAGTGCATGTTATACTTGCTTTTCATCATGCACTCCATAGTTGATACCCGCTAGTAGTTGATACCCGCTAGTACAATGTAGCTGATGACCGCCGGTAGTTGATACTTGCTAGTAGTTGATACCAGCTGGTAGTTGATACCCGCTAGTAGCCTTAAGCCTTACGCAGCCAAATGAATGTCGTCTGCCAAGATTATCGTTTGCATCAGGTATCATATTGGAGCCGCCTTCAATGTCTTTATACAAACATAGACGAACCCATGATGGTAATTGAAAAGAGTTTGGATCGTGATGAGACTTTTATACCAGCATAGTCGGCGTTTCATCTGGATCCAAACTGTTTGCAAATATCATCACGGGTTTGACAATGGTGGCGAAAGTGTTACTATGGCGTGGGTTACTAAACACGCAACAAAAATCCTGATAAGATGTAATAGTCTCATAGTATCATGCTTTGAGGATTGGAAAATGTAGAGGCATAAGTATGTACTTTCAGCCCTTTTCGACAATAGCTTTCTTATTTTCCGACCAAACCCCATGTTATGGCATGCATTAGAAATGAATAGAAGTACATGTAAGAGCCATGCAAGAAACACCGCATACAAAACACACCACATCCCAAATAACACCACGACGACAAACAGCAAATGTATATGTATATAAAAGACACAAAGAGACACACAAAGACAAAACAAACATACAATAGGGAAAAGATTGAAGTACCGCCTTGGAACGGTCAGTGACAAAAGTCACTGGGAGGGGGATGGGGTTAAACCGGTTTTTGGCGCCCAACCTCACACTTATTTCATCCCCACTCTAAAAGACAAACATTGTAAATAAACGTATCCCCTTTCCGACTAATCAATAACAACCGCGATGGCAAATACCGTGGTAAAGTGCATGTAAAACGAAACATATTTAAGTATCCACCTATCGCTAGTGTACTCATTGACTGAGGTGCAAACAGAGTAACTGTAGAAAGGTAATAATGGGTACAACAAACATGAGGTCGCGTTCATATAGTACTAAATTTTTCTTGTCAACGTACATGCAAAGAGGCCAGCGTGGTTGCCAAATGTAAAAGGGTTGACAACCAGACATGCAGTATATTGTAGTACCATAGGATCAGATCCCTTTTTAATGATTTTTAATGTATTTAGTAAACAAAATGAGAAAAAGGGTATGTCCAATAATTTGTAAATCACATCACCATAAAATTCAGGATGTGAAATACCATGTCGCAGAAGCGTCTTTAGATTATATTGGTACGTGCAAATGAGTGAGAGATTTCGATAATATAATTTAGAGAAATATTTTCTTAGTATATGGTATCTATACCCTTGCTTAAGCAGCTTTTCAGTTAAAATGAGATTTCGACTGTTAAAATCGTCAGTAGATGAACAAGCTCTACCAAAAGGAATAAGTTGAGATATATAAACCCCGTAAGATGGGGCACGAGGAACATCTCCGTCAAGATGAGGGAAATTTACAATATTAAAATCAAAATCATCTCTTTTGTCATATATTTTAGAAGAAATAATTTCATTATCAAATTTTAAGGTCTAGATCAAGACCTTTGTTCATTCATCAAATGTGTTAAAAAAGTCCTTAAAAAGGGATATGATCCTATAGTACTACAACATACTGCATGTTTGGTTGTCAACCATTTTACAGTTGACAATCACGCTGGCCTCTTTGCATGTACGCCGACAAGAAAGGTTTAGTATTCTATGAAGGCGACCTCTTAAATCCAGAAACGGAAGGAGAACGTCGGATATCTGTACTATTTCGTTTTTGTCGTACCCTTTATTACTTTCCTAAAGTTACTTTGTTTGCAGCTCAATCATTGAGTACACTAGCGATAGGTGGATACAGTTTGTTCACTTAAATGATTTCGTTATACATTTACTTTACCACTGTGTTTGCCATCGCGGTTGTTGTAGTTTAGTCGGAGAGGGGATGCGTTTGTTTACACTGTTTGTCTTTTAGGGTGGGGATGGAATAAGTGTGAGGTTGGGCGCCCAAAAACCGGTTTAACTCCTAGTGACTTTTGGCACTCACCGTTCCAATGCGGTACTTCCATCTTCCCCCTTTTGTATGTTTGTTTTGTCTTTGTGCGTCTCTTGATGTTTTTATAGTTATGTACATTTGCTGTTTCCTTGTGTTGCTGTTCGGGTGGCTGTTTGTTCTGTATGTGGTGTTTCCTGCTAGACTAATTTTTGTATTTTTGGAAAGTTGGAAGTTGTACAAGAGCTAGAATTTGCAATGAAACGCGCTTTATATGTTTTTATGTAGTGTCGGTAACCAATACTTTATAGGAAGTTAATGTCGCGTAATTTTAACATCATCTATAAGTTGCTCACACTTTTTGACATGGTCTGAAACGACGGTCTTGTCTTCAGTATTAATTGAAATGTATGATTGGTATTATTAATTTCCTGCTTTATTTACAATGTTTGTTTAGCTAGGGTGACTTTGAGATAAGTGTGAGGTTAGGACGTCCGCAAACCGGTTTAAACCCACAGTGGTGATTTTGCTACTGACCGTGCCATGGCGGTTCTCTCTTTGTCACCCTTACTTTTGTTTGTCTTGCGTCTTTGTGCTTGTGTTTTGTTCATGTTTGTCTCTGGTGCCTGTGTATATGTTTGTGTTTTCTGTGTTCTTCTCGTGTGTTTGCGTGTGTTTGGTTGTGTGCGTGTGTGTGACATGCTGTCTACCGATGTGTTGGTGGTGATTGCCTCTTGTATGTGACTTTCTCCTGTATGTGTTCCGGTATTTATTGCTATATAAATTGCTTTCTGTCGGTGTTTTGGTGATGGTGGCGTTTTGTGTGTGGCTTTACCTGCTTGACTTTACTACTTTTTCATTCAAGACGTCGATAAAATGTAATCGTCAAATAATAATGACATTATTCGATGCCTTATCAGCAGGAAAAAGATGTATTTTGAATCGAAATCCTGTAAACTCTTTTTAAGATGCCTAAAGGAAATTCTAGGATTAGGTGGAAGAAGGGATTCATTTGAGATATAAAATGAAATGGCAATTATATCAAAAATAAGATTTTTTTAATTTGAAAGAGGATTAGACTCAACATGTTCTCTACGACACTATCTAATACTAATTTTTGTAAAGACTCAGCATCTGACCTCGACAATAGACGTTTATCTTTAATTATCTCAAAGTTACCAGTAATCACATTACCAGCCAGAGAATAGCAAGACTTTGAGGTGGCGCAATCTCAATTATCAGGAATATTATTATCAATATTAAGATCGGCAACAATCTTATTATAGTTCAAAACTGTATTGCTGATGGGTTTATTATATTTGTAGCAGATAATAGGGTGTTCTGTATTTTTAAAATATTTAGAAATAGTGTCAATTACATTTTTGTCACTGAATATACTCTGGAGGTCAATAAAAGCAATACCTTTATCAATAAAAGGGACTTTCAAAATGAATCTTCGGTGTTCAGATAATTTGTCAATGTGTGGTCACGTAGATTAAAGCTTTGTATCAAACTAGCCGTTCCTATGAAAGGATCTGATCTAAAAATGATTTTATCGGCTTGCTCGTCAATTTCTTTTAATGAAGATATTGATAAGGAAGAAAGTCTAGAAAGCATGGCATGTTTCCCAGAAGTTATACGTAAAGTATGTAGGTCAAGCATAGTGATCTTAATACTATATTTTCGTTTAAAACTACCATTTTTACAAATTACATGTGAACGAGATTTGTTTCCATATAGAAAAAAATGAAAAAAAAAGTCTATATCAGGATCTTTTGAAATACTGCCTGTCTGGTCACAACACACGGTGTTTTTCTCAGAGAAATTACGATTTTAATATTTCAATAAACTCCTTTAAACCACCAGGAGCTTAGCCTATGACTCTGACTTAGTTTCAACATATGTGTCTAGTCTGCATTTATAGTGGTAGCCTTTTCGTCATGGCGATGCCTACTTTATAACCTTTTTTAAAGGAAAACCCATACATATAAATTTGTTTCAGTTTTAATCAAGAGTACAATCAATACCGGCGGAGGTGGACAAGTTCTGAAGCTGAGCAGAAGTAGACTGAACTTCTTTGACTTCAATCCAGATCCCACAATGCGCCATACGTTTTGGACTCTGGTATTTGGCTCCATTACTCAGCACCTGCACCTCACCACGACCCAGTCTGGCATCCAGCGTATAAATTCAACGCCATCTATCAAGACAGCGAAAGTAATGCTCTACATCGTTGCCCCAATATACTCGCTAATTTGGGTCCTAACAATGTTCGAAGGGGTGTCTATTTATGCGTATTTTACAGACAAAGGTTGTGACCCGTTGGCTTCTGGACAGATGAAGAACGTAAATCAACTTATTCCATTTACTATGATGGAACTATTTCACGATTTGCCCGGATTTCCTGGCTTGGTCATCGCGGCGCTTGCTGCAGCGTCTCTTAGCACCATCTCTTCCGGTCTTTGTAGCCTAACTGCCATAACATACGAAGATTTTGTCAAAGTATACTTTAAGAACATAAATGACCAAACAGGCGCAAGCATTTCCAAAGTCATAGTTGTTGTGTTTGGATTTATTTCCGTAGGAATCGCTTTTCTGCTGTCGAACGTTGAAGGACCTCTAGGTCAGCTGATATCGACCTTCATGGGCGCCATTGCCGGACCGGACATGGGGATATATCTTACATCAATTTTCTTCCGCCGAGCTAAGCCAAAGGCAATGATTATTGCGACTTTTGTCAGTATAGGCATTATATTTTGGATAAGCCTGGGACAAATTTTCTCTACATCGATTCCTAAAGCACCGTATCTCCCTTTAGGACCGACAGATCAATGCAGTTCAGACACACACGTTTATATAAACGGTACCAACTCAAGCACGGTTATGTCACATAATAATATCTATAATTCGTCGATATCTACAACCACTACACGATCGGAAATACTGCATAGTGGAACAGCACTTCATACATTTTATTCTATTTCTTACATGTATTTTGACCCAATGGGGGCACTTATCACCATGGTCCTCGGAATTGTGCTCAGTCTAATAATTAAATCAGAGGTAGAAACAGATGTCAGCGATAAAGTGACACTTCCAGTTTCGGTCTTGCTGCCACCATTTCTTAGAAGGCGTTTTTGCTCTTCGCATGAAATATATTCTATGGAACCGCCGAAAAGTGACGAACTACAAACGATGGTTTCATAAACACAATAGTTTTAAAAATAATTTGGAAAGTTTTAGCATATTCTTCGAAATGGTTTGAGATTTGCTGAACTACTCGAATAATATTGTAAGAATGGCAAAAGTGACCCAATTCACACTTACAAACTGACAAATGCCATATTGTTTGGAACCGCAGATGCTGACTTAAACAAAATGCAATGTATTCAGAACATGTGTGCCAAACTTGTCTTACTTCGTGGAAAGTATGAAAGTTCCAAGGAGGCTCTCTTTGATCTTCACTGGTTACCAATCAAAGCCCGCATAAACGTTAAGATTCTGTGATTTATGTATAATTGCTCTGTAGGTAATGTCCCGGTATATCTTAGAGAACTTTTAAATAAACAAACTCCAAAGAGAGCGGGTTTGCGCTCCTCAGACACTGTAGAATTGTTATTTGTCGTTCCATTTAACAAACGGAAAACATTTTGTGACAGAAGTTTCAGTACCGTAGGACCAAATCTATGGAATAAGCTTCCGCTGACCATCAGACAATCGGCTTCCTTGGACTTGTTTAAAAACCAACTGAAACCCCACTATTTTAGAGAGTTTTACACACTGTTTTACTATAGTGTGGTACTATACATAATTTATATTGCTTTTACATTTTAGGTCAGGTTTTAATATTTGAGTTGTATAATATATATCTTAATTGATCGATGTATATTTCAAAATATGGCATGTAATCTTAGAAATATGTAGATATTTAAGTTTCTGTTTGTGTACCATATACATATTTAACAGAAATCTAGGTCATTTAGGACATTTTACTTATCATAAATATTTCAATTTGTGTTTATATGTTATATATTATATGTACAACGCCATTGAATATGTATCTATCATAGAAATAGGCGTTTAATCAAATAAAACAGTTTACAGTTTACAGTTTTACAGACAAATGATAAGATGGTGCATAGACGTAAATGAAGAAAATGGGCATCATAGCCGATACTGATTAAAATGTGAATTTTGAAACAGGACCCTGGTATGATGCAATTGCTCCTTGATTTGTCGTAAACTAAGAAATTAAACATTATTCAAGTGTTAACAACGAACAAAGTTATACAAATAAAACAGTATATGAGGTTAACTAAGGTTTTTGCGTTACTCAAAGCATTTGACATAATATATTCGATTAATATTTACCTGATTAATATTATTGTAAGACGCTAACCATTTGAAATATTAAAGTATTGTACTGAACTATAAAATAATGACTTTAGTTGGAATGAAGATGCATATCAGCAAACAGAGGAGACCATGATCAAACCGGAGGTATCTAATCCGGGCCTTTGTTCGTAAAATCTGTAAAAGGCATTGTTATAAAGTACAGATTAGGGCATCTGTTCTGTGGATAATACATATTAACCCTTTACCTGTTGGCTATTCATTAAGAACTAATGACATCTTGGTATGTAAACACAGATTGTTTTCGTCACGATAGAAAATATAGGAACACATTTTTTATAATTTCACATTGTGACCAGGCAAACAGAGCAGACACTGGCATGGTTCTACGTTGTTTGCAAATGTGTGAAAAGGCGTATAAATCAAATAAGTGGTTAGGCTACGCAAGAGTATGTTAAAACAATAGTAGAACATTTCTTAAACGACCATTTATTTACAGGACGTAGCAGTTA
Organism: Azorinus chamasolen; assembly: GCA_963576725.1. NCBI lineage: Eukaryota > Metazoa > Mollusca > Bivalvia > Cardiida > Solecurtidae > Azorinus > Azorinus chamasolen. The sequence continues at coordinate 42,373,298 of OY755249.1, forward strand.
ACAAACAGGTGGTTGCTTAATGCTTGGCAAAAGCAATGAGGAAAAGCTCCTATAACATATGTTGCATTAGTTTTGACTTGCATTAAGCTACCTCCTTGCCTTACACACATATAATAAGACTTCGTGGCCGATTAAGACAAGTTCAACAGTATCTGCAGGAATGTACATTGCTTATATCAGTATTCTTTACTCTACTCATGCTGAAAATATATTTTCACGTATTTACTTATATCTAGCATGTGTAATGTAATACAATATGTAGACTGGTACACAACTTATGTTTCCTGTGTGTGTGTGTGTACATTAGTTAACTTTCGATAAGCATCGCAGTTAATTTCTACACCTTTATATAAATATCGAAGTTGAGCGAATCAGTTACGTAATAAAAGAATTTCATACTCGTTGTCATTTAAGAATAACTGTTCTTAAACTCGTCGAGAAAATAACATATTAAGCTCGACATCGGCTCTGAAAGTAGGAAATCTTTCGAAAGCAAAAGCAGCAATGCAAAAGAGAAACGTGCAAACTCGGTTTTACAGGAGTCGGTTTTATAGGAGTCTGTTGATGAGCAGTATTAAAAATGCAACACTACTGGGATTCCCTAAAACGAATGAAAATGGAATGACGAATGACAGGTAGTATTTTTACAATGAATGGACCCTTGTGATTCAGTTTGTTATAAGGTGGAATGACAATGGTTATATATAGAATGACATACTTTTGAACCATTGTAGCCCCGATATGATCTTTGGGAAATGAATTGACACTGTTGTCAGGTGGAATGACATTTATTATAGGCGTAATAACATACTTTTGAGACATTGTACCCGCCATATGACCTTTTGGAAATAGAATGAAAATGTTGTAAAATAGAATGACAGTTATTATAGGTGGAATGACATATCTTCGAGATATTGTAGCACACATATGACATTTGGGAAATGGAATGACACTGTTGTAAGGTGGATTGATAGTTATAATAGGTGGAATGACATATTTTTCAGACATTGTAGCCCCCATTTGACCTTTGGTAAATGGAATGACACTGTTGTTAGGTCGAATGACAGTGATTATAAGCGTAATGACATACTTTTGAGACATGGTAGCCGCCATATGACCTTTTGGAAATGGAATGACACTGTTGTAAGGTAGAATGACAGTTATTGTAGGTGGAATGACATAATTTTGAGACATTGTAACCCCCAAAAGACCTTTTTGAAATGGAATGACATTAATTAAGGTGAAATGACAGTGATTTTATAGGCCTAATGACATACTTTTGAGACAGTGTAGCCCCCATTTGACCTTTTGGAAATGGAATGACACTGTTGTTAGGTCGAATGACAGTGAATGTAGACGTAATGACACACTTATGAGACATTGTAGCCGCCATATGACCTTTTAGAAATGGAATGACACTGTTGTAAGGTCGAATGACAGTGATTATAGACGTAATGACATACTTTTGAGACAATGTAGCCGCCATATGACCGTTTGGAAATGGAAAGACACTGTTGTAAGGTGGAATGAGTTATTATAGGCGGAATGACATATTTTTGAGACATTGTAGCCCTCATATGACATTTTAGAAATGGAATGACATTATTTAAGGTGGAATGACAGTGATTATAGGCGTAATGACATTGTAGCCCCCATTTGACCTTTGGGAAATGGAATGACACTGCTGTTAGGTCGGGCGAATGACAGTGATTATAAGCGTAATGACATACTTTTGAGACATTGTAGTCGCAATATGACCTTTTGGAAATGGAATGACACTGTTGTAAGGTCAATGACAGTGGTTATAGACGTAATGACATACTTTTGAGACATTGTAACCGCCATATGACCTTAGGTAGCATTCATTTGAGACAATGTAACCCTATATGACCTTTTTAAAATGGAATGACACTGTTCTTAGGTGGCTGACAGTGATTATAGGAAGAATGACATACTTGTGAGACATTGTAGCATGTTTATGGCTTTTCGGAAATGAAATGACACTATTATAAGGTGAATGACAGTTATTTTAGATGGAATGGAATAATTTGTAGACATTGTAGCCCCTGATATATATGTTATAACTGTCATTCCACCTTACAACAGTGTCATTCCATTTTCAAAAGGTCATATGGCGGCTACAATGTCTCAAAAGTATGTCATTACGCCTATAATCACTGTCATTCCACCTTAAATAGTGTCATTCCATTTCCAAAAGGTAATATGGCGACCACGATGTCTCACAAGTTTTGTCATTTCACATATGATAACTGTCATTCTACCTTACAACAGTGTCATTCCATTTCCAAAAGGTCATATGGGGGCTACACTTTCTCATAAATATGTCATTCCACCTATAATAACTGTCATCCCACCTTACAATATTTTCATTCCATTTCCAAAAGGTCATATTGCGGCTACAATGTCTCAAAAGTATATCATTCCGCCTATAATAACTATCATTCCACCTTAAAACAGTGTCAGTCCATTTCCAAAAGGTCATATGGGGGCTACAATGGCTCAAAAGTATGTCATTATATCTATAACCATTGTCAATCCACCTTATAACAAACTGAATGACAAGGGACCATTCATTGTAAAAAATACTACCTGTCATTCGTAATTCCATTTTCATTCGTCATTCGTTTTAGGGAGTCCCAACACTACTCATGCCCCTAGCACGGGCTTAAGTGGTATTCAATTTTAATAACTAAAACATCGAACCTAATGGTACCGAAGGACCAGAAAATATAACAACATTGAGAATGAAGTAAGGGGCAACTTTTTACGACCGCCATACAAGCACTTACCACCTGCTGTTGCGAAATACGTAAGATCTGAAAGTAGGAGATCCTTCTAAAGCAAAAACATCAATGCAAAAGGAGAATATTGCAGATTCGGTTTTATTGAGTCTGTTCAGCTGTTATTAAAAGGGCAACACTACCCTTGCCCCCTAGACTCGTTTAAATAACTTTTGGCAACTCAAATGACAAAATGACAACTCGTGACAGATCCTATATGTCTCAAACTCTGATTTTCTGAACTTTGCGCTGACTTTCGATGACTATTTATGCATTATGCTACCATCTAGTTTTAAAACACAAAATATATGACTTTTAGGTAGTCGCTTCAGAGATGTTTTACTTATCATACAGACAGGGGTACGTGTTTGACAATCATCATGGTGACATAGATATTAACCTATTTTCAAACCGTGTATACCAAGTCACCTACTGCATTGAAAAGTGATTGACCTGGGCAGTGCTGTAACGGACATAATACTGATAAAAGTAGGCGTTGTTCCCAAGTGTCGGGTATTTAGCCCTGAATTATGCTATGAGAGCCGTCTACTCAGGATCTGATCTTTTTCTTATGATATAATATAGATATGATTCTACAGTTTCTGTCATCGGCAAAACATCATGCATTCATGTGCTAATATAACAATTAATCTTAAGCATTCATCGTGGCATTATTTCTTACATGAATACTCGTGGAGTAAAGGGTTGAGCATCGGGACTATGAAACAGAATGGTTTCGATCTCAACTTAAGTATTTAAACTATCATTAGTGACCATATTTAGATCTCAAATATTGCGTGTGTAAATATGACTTGGTTCATGTAAATGCCTTTTTTCCTCATGAATATTCATGCAAGGAATATGCACGCCGCAGCACATGAATAGGAGAATGATTTGTCATGTTAGAAACTGTAGATTCAGATCTATATTATTCCATACGCAAACAGGGCCGTCTGGCCTGGATCTGCTCTGTTTGCAAATATGTGAAACGGCTTATCTTTGAGGCAAATGATTTACATTTTCCTCAATATAAATGCATTTGTTATCAGAACAGACCAGGATCAGACGGCTACTGTAGGATCAAGTGGCAATGGGCGATAAACCCGATCAAGTAGTAATGAGCGATAAACTCGATCAAGTAGCAATGAGCGATAAACCTGATCAAGTAGCAATGAGCGATAAACCAAACAAATAGACTCAGACAAGTAGCAGTGTAAGGTAAACCAAACAACTAGACACAGACAAGTAGCAGTGTACGGTAAACCAACCAACTAGACACAGACAAGTAGCAGTGTACGGTAAACCAAACAACTAGACACAGACAAGTAGCAGTTTACGGTAAACCAAACAACTAGACACAGACAAGTAGCAGTGCACGGTAATCAAACAACTAGACACAAACAATTAGCAGCATACGGTAATCAAACAACTAGACACAGACAAGTAGCAGTTTACGGTAAACCAAACAACTAGACACAGACAAGTAGCAGTGTACGGTAAACCAAACAATTAGACACAGACAAGTAGCAGTGTACGGTTAACCAAACAACTACACACAGACAAGAAGTGGGGTACAGTTAACCAAACAACGAGAAACAGACAAATAGCAGTGTATGGTAGCTAGGCACAAGCAACTAGCAATACACGCTTTACCGAACCGCTGTAAACAGACAAACTGCAGTATACAGTAAACCAAGCCACTTGACACAGACAAGTAGCAGTGTACGACAAACCAAACCAGTAGACACAGACAAGTATCACTGTACGGTAACTAAACCACTAGGCTCAAACAAGTAGCAGTGTAGGTAAACCAAACAACTAAACACAGATACACATGTAGGTAGCAATGTTTTGTAACTAGGCATAGACAAGTAATAGTGTACGGTAAACCAAATAGATAGACACAGACATGCAAGAATGAACGGTAAACAAAACCACTAAACACATACAAGTAGAAGTGTATGGTTAACCAAACAACTAGACATAGACAGTGTACGGTAAACCAAACAATGGAATACATAAATGTAGCATTGCACGGTTAACCAAACAACGAACCACAGATAAGTAGCAGTGTATGTAAAGCAAACAACTAAATATAGAAAAGTAGAAGTGTACGCTTAACCAAACAACTCGACACAGACAAGAAACTGTGTACGGTTAACCGAACAACTCGACACAGACAAGTAGTAGTAGTAGTTTATTCGGTATCCTCCATATAAGAAGAGCAAAACATATATACATGTACACAAACATTGGTATATACAAACTATTATGAAAGATCATTTATATACGATGTTTTGCAAGCAACGGTGCCAAACACTTTACGATTCTCCTGACCGTTTAATCCCTTTACCTGATGGATATTCATGTATCTAACATTATCAGGTAAAGTTTTGCATACATATAATGTAACACCATAACTGGTAATTGGCAATTAGAACATACAGATCTATATAATTCTACCAACAACCAGATCAGATTACTCTTGTAGGAATCGTTAGATCTTGATCTGCTCTGTTTATAATGCCATTAAGAGGCACCTCTCCGATGAACAAGGTCAAAACAACACTTATCTAAAACTAACCCGTGTGAAACCCAATCAACCTTTCCCTACGAAACGAAATTAGAAAAAGGGGGATAGGTTAACGAGTTATTCTACCCAAACAATTACACCGTTGTACTCTAGTCAGACGTTACCTGCTACAATCACCACCACCAGGACTGTGTCCAAGTATACCGTATAGAACAGGATAAGACACCACGTTACCCAACGTCTAATCTAGATCCATACAGTTGACAAAGGCAACGGATCTCCGATGTCCGCACCGTCTGAATAACGCTATCAATCTCCGCATATATACTATCATTAATTTGTAAACGAACGAGAGAAATACATCAACATTTATACAAGCAGCAAGTATAAACAGCCTAACGATTCATCTGATCGTTAAACCCTTTACCTGATGAATGTTCATGTAATAAATAATTATAGTATGAAATATTATCAGGTAAGGTTTTATATCAATTCATTGCAACAACAATGTACAGTAGCTAGGCACAGACAAATAATAGTGTACGGTAAACCAAACAACGAGATAAAGACAAATAGCATTATACGGTAAAGCATTCAGCAAGACACAGGCATGTAGCAGTGTACGGTTAGCCAAATAACTAAACACAGACAAGAAGCAGTGTACTGTTAACCAAACAACCAAACACAGAATGATGGTAGCAATGAACAGTAATAAGGCACAGACAAGTAACAGTGTACGGTAAACCAAACTACGAGACACCGCTAAATAGCAGTGCATGGTAAACTATTCAACAAGACACAGACAAGTAGCAGTGTACCGTAAAAACCAAACACCTAAATACAGGCAAGTAGAATTGTACAGTAAACAAACCAACGAGACAAAGATAAGTAGCAGTGTACAGTAAATAAAACAGATATACACTGACAAGTAGCAGTGTACGGTTACTAGGCAGAGACAAGTTACAGTGTATGGCAAACCAAATAGCCAGACACCGGTATGCAGCAGCGTACGGTAAACAATACCACTAAACATAATCACTTAGCTTTGCACGTTAAACCAAACAACGAGACACAGATTAGAAACACCGTGCGGTAAACCAAACAGCTAGACACTGACAAGTAACAGTGTGCAGTACCTTATCACAGGAAAGTAACGGCGCATGGTAACCCAAACAGCTAGACACCGATATTCAGCAGCATATGGTAAACAAAACCTCTAAACACAGACACATACCAGTGTACGGTAAACCATTCAACTAGACACAGACAAGTAGCAGTGTACTAAACAAGTAACATTGTACGGTACGAGACAAGTATCAGTGTACGGTAAATCAAACAACGAGACACAGACAAATAGCAATGTATGATAAATCAAACGAGACACAGACAAGTAGCAGTGAACCAAAAACCAAACAACTAGACATAGATAGTAGCATTGTCTTGTTTACTAATATTTGTCTGTGTTAGGTTTTTGGAGGAATTTGGATGTGAAAAACATGCCATCTATACCTTTACTCGTTGCGAAGGACGGAAGGTATCGAACAGTATGTCACACTGAGACTAACTACAGCACTGCATGAGGTGTTAACCCGGCTGTGAAAACAATAACTCAAT